>JAQFVV010000028.1:6666979-6946979 GCA_028023455.1 Epiperipatus broadwayi | reverse complement strand
ATAGTTTTTATTAGTATTCGTAAAAATATATTTTAAAAAGTTAAAACATACAAATCTCTTTTCATTCAAGTTTAATTAAAGAAAAAATAATGTTAAAACTAAATAGTAAATTGTATTAAAAATATATGTGTGTATATATGTATATTTGTAAATATATAAAATGTATGTGAAAGTTAAAGAAGATTATCATTAAAAAACACGGCAATGGCTATTAGATATTAATTAATATAAAACAATATGTTTTTGCATGGCTATTACTAATTAAGCAATCTTTCAAAACATGTTTATCAAATGATTATCACCGGAAATATTTCGACAACATGTTGCAGACATAAATAGACTTTTTTATCGGACAGTGAATCAGTTGACAAAGTTATTGAGAGAGTGCAGTTCAGAAATTAATTGAGCAGTTAACAAACAAAATGCAGTGTTGAGAAGATCTTGGGAATGCACGTTTATCTCCAGCTCAGATGTTCAATGAAAACAGCAATCTGCCCGTGAAATAATGTCAGCTTAACATCGTAGAAAATCTCTGTCCCTATCTAATTGTCTTCGATAGTAATAATCATGAAAATCAGGAAACTCAGCAAGGAAACATCCCAGCCGGCTGGAAGCATTCATACTGGAACCATTCATACTGGAAGAAACAACAAACAAGAAGAAAACAAAGTGTTAAATCTACGTTCAAAATCCTAGGTAAAACATTTGCTTATTTTCGTTATACTGTAATAGCCATTGCATTTCATTAATTCATGCGAATCCTCCAAGAGTCTAATTATATGAACTCGATATCATACATAAATGAACTATTGATATGTGTGTGATTAAATTTCAAATGCTATGTAGTCCTTTATTATCATTATTATGTGTGTGCATGAGTTAATATGTGCGTGATCATTATATCAATATTTATTAGTTAAATTAGAGTGTTCTGTTATTGAATCTATAGGAATATTTAGACTATTTAGAAATGTTAATTTAGAATATGCGTGTGTTTTATTAGAATTATAAAATGTTTAAATTTAGTAAATAAATGTTAGTTAATAAATTATCTTTAAAATTAAACTTTATCTGTCGGTCAATTCTTTTATCAATTCTTTTTACCAAATTCTTTTATCAATTCTTTGTATCCATTCCCTTTTATCAAGTCTTTCAACCACTAATTAAGTATAATCTATGAGTGATTACAAACAACTGAGCTAGTTGTGGATTTAGGCGTTGAGTTAGTGGCCATTCTTCAAAGTGCGTTGTCTATTCTTTTAGAATAAGCAGCTGGCGCCCGTGCTTATACACAAACAAAAAAAAAGTCCTTTGAACTTGGTGTTGAACTCAAAAGCCGAGAAGAAGCTATGTCCTGGAAATGTAACGCTAGTTATATACTTTATAGCTATCGTTTGGGCATACATACTCCCCGAGTATGTTCTTCTCTGCCTAAGAGACTGGTGATTCGAATCGACATATTCGAACCTGGTTCAATGGCTTTACCCAATGTGGGCCGAACTTGTCATAAATGACAGTTAATTAAATACTTTGTTCTTGTTGAAAATAAAAATCTAAAAAGTTAAATTACATATGTGAAAGTGTTTAATTTAAAAAAAAAAAAAGAATTGACCGAAAATTTTTTTTTTCAAAATGAAAAGAGATTTTGACATATATGCTATCAAATCAGAGTCAATTGGGTGTTATGGGTGGAGTTAAAGCATCAAGAGCGGGTTGTGAAAAGGACAAAAGGCTGGAGTTAATGTGAGTTTCCATCTTAGTAAGAAAAATAAATAAATAAGTTGTATTTAAATTTAGTTTAACGTAAGCGCTAGTTTGAAATAAAATATTGTTTTAAAAATGGAAAAAGAGAAATGTCTGAGATGCAGATGCTGAAAATGATGATAAATATGATGGAAGAAATGCGTCAAGAAATTAAACAAAGTCAACAAGAATTGTGTCAGAAATTTGAGCAAAGCCAACAAAAGCTCAAAGAAGAACTCAAAGCAGAATTGAAGGCAGAAATTAGTCAGGTTAAAACAGAAATTAAAGAACTCAGAGCAGAAGTAAGAGAAATAAGATGTGAGATAACGGTAAAGGTAGAGAAGAGCCAAGAAGTTATAGAGTTAGATTTAATTAAAGAAAGTCAGGAAGTTGAAGTCACGAAAGAGGTAGAAATTGAATTAGAATCAGATAGCATTGTGACAGATAAAGTAGAAACTTATGCAGATCAAAAGGTAGAGAATAGAGTAAAAGAGTTTTTACAAAGAATTAAAAATAAAAGGTTTAAAATAAACGTTCGCATTCGCTGTAGACGTAGATTTAAAACAAAGAGAAAGCGTAGAAAAAAATATTCCCAGATTGAAGTAATTCGGAATTTGTCTAGGTATAAAGGTTTTCTGAGTTACGAAGTCAAAAACAGAACAGAAAGAGAAAGAGATAAAGCAATAAAATATAAAAGCGGAACCGATAAGAGAGGAAAGTTAGTTTATATTATAGAATTTGTAGAAAGAAAGAAGGAACCACCTGACTTACTTTAAAAGTTAGTAAACAGGCGGAATAGTAAAGGAAATAAACAAAAAGGACCGGAAATAGACTATGAGTCTAATATAATTATTTTGACATAGGTGAAAATCCTGAAATAGAATTTCGCTATTTAAAATGATGCATTGTTTTGTCAGATAATAATAACGGAGGCTTAGCAAAATAAAAGATTTTTTTTTCTCCACGCACATATTAATTAAAGAAATGTTCGTAAATAAACAGTTCAAATAAATAAAAATCAATAAAATCAAGTTAAATAAATGGATCAAATTAAGGATTTAGAAATAATATTTGTAGAATTAAATAAATGAATAAAATAACGGAAATACATAAAATAAAAACAAGTTAAATAAATAAGCATAATATATCTGTAGAAAATAAATAAAATATTCATAATGAAGCAAAATAGTTTTTTTTTGAGTACACGCACATTAATATATAAGTTAAAGTAATGGGTTAAAAGTAATATCGTAATATAAATAAATATGTAAATTGATGTCCGTGATAGTTTAGAATAGTATTGTAAGTTTAATAAATATGTAAGATAATGTTCGTAATAGTTCAGAATAATGTAAATAAATATGTTAAAGTAATGTTGATGTGTATTTAAAATAATATTGTGGGATTAGTGATAAATAATATAAAGTCAATCTAAGTTATATTAGGAGTGTATAAGGGTTTGAATCTAACAGGAATGAGGGTAGTATAGAAGTGTTTTAGTTAAGGTTAAGTTTAAAGCTGTCGACTGGATAAATTCTAGTACCCGCAACGGATTGGCCGGGATCATTCCTCTTTTAAAAAGTGCACTGGCAACAACCAGAGTAAGTCGTAAGTCACTTTTCAGGGGAGAATCCCCATATCTCGTACCTTGTTTTCCAAAGCGTAAGTCGGAAATGGACAGTTGAAAATTCCTGCCATTGCAGCTGCTTAGTCAAAGTCTGATCAAGAGAATCAGCAATCGTTTTGCAGTGCGTAAGTCGGAAATGAACAGTTGAAATTCCTGCCATTTGCAGCCCTCTTTTCTTAGTCAAATTCTGATCAAGAGAATTGGCAGCCGAAGCTTCGTTTATAAAAGATCCCTGTGCCACAAATTTAGTTTGTCCTCGTGGTCATTATCCAGGACGAACATTGTAAGCAATGTTACCAGCATAGAAAGAAAAAAAGCATAATTGGAGATTGCCCTTAGCATGGGAAAGAAAAAGATATAAAAAAAGGCAAACTTAGAAGGAATAATAAATTAATATTTAATGTTGTCAGAGATAAAATGGTCAAAAATGACACATTTTACTCTCAAAAGGAAGGGCGGTGTAATGTACCTATATTGATATAGGCACATATAATTTTTATCTAAAATTATTATTAAAGTAATCTTTCATAAAAGAAAAACATAAAATTAAATGTTGAAGAGTTTATTGCGGTTTGTTTTGGAAAAAAGATAGGAATTAAATAGTTTTCTAGCGTTAGTTTTTGAAATAAAAAAAAAAGCTACAATTAATTAATCAAAAGGGGGGAGGGGGAGTCTTGGTTTGAGAAATGAAACTAAAGGTTTACCAAAGGAAATAAATAGTTTTTATTAGTATTCGTAAAAATATAATTTAAAAAGTTAAAACATACAAATCTCTTTTCATTCAAGTTTAATTAAAGAAAAAATAATGTTAAAACTAAATAGTAAATTGTATTAAAAATATATGTGCATATATATGTACATTTGTAAATATATAAAATGTATGTGAAAGTTAAAGAAGATTATCATTAAAAAACATGGCAATGGCTATTAGATATTAATTAATATAAAAAAATACGTTTTTGCATGGCTATTACTAATTAAGCAATCTTTCAAAACACGTTTGTCAAATGATTATCACCGAAAATATTTTGACAACACGTTGCAGACATAAATAGACTTTTTTATTGGACAGTGAATCAGTTGACAAAGTTATTGAGAGAGTGCAGTTCAGAAATTAATTGAGCAGTTAACAAACAAAATGCAGTGCTGAGAAGATCTTGGGAACGCACGTTTATCTCCAGCTCAGATGTCCGATGAAAACAGCAGATCTGCCTGTGAAATAATGTCAGCTTAACATCATAGAAAATCTCCATCCGTATCTAATTGTCTTCGATAGTAATAATCATGAAAATCAGGAAACTCAGCAAGGAAACGTCCCAGCCAGCTGGAAGCATTCATACTGGAACCATTCATACTGGAAGAAACAACAAACAAGAAGAAAACAAAGTGTTAAATCTACGTTCAAAATCCTAGGTAAAACATTTGCTTATTTTCATTATACTGTAATAGCCATTGCACTTCATTAATTCGTGTGAATCCTCCAAGAGTCTAATTATATGAACTCGATATCATACATAAATGAACTATTGATATGTGTGTGATTAAATTTCAAATGCTATGTAGTCCTTTATTATCATTATTATGTGTGTGCATGAGTTAATATGTGCGTGATCATTATATCAATATTTATTAGTTAAATTAGAGTGTTCTGTTATTGAATCTATTGGAATATTTAGACTATTTAGAAATGTTAATTTAGAATATGCGTGTGTTTTATTAGAATTATAAAATGTTTAAATTTAGTAAATAAATGTTAGTTAATAAATTATCTTTAAAATTAAACTTTATCTGTCGGTCAATTCTTTTATCAATTCTTTTTACCAAATTCTTTTATCAATTCTTTGTATCCATTCCCTTTTATCAAGTCTTTCAACCACTAATTAAGTATAATCTATGAGTGATTACAAACAACTGAGGTAGTCGTGGATTTAGGCATTGAGTTAGTGGCCATTCTTCAAAGTGCGTTGTCTATTCTTTTAGAATAAGCAGCTGGCGCCCGTGTTTATACACAAACAAAAAAAAAGTGCTTTGAACTTGGTGTTGAACTCAACAGCCGAGAAGAAGCTATGTCCTGGAAATGTAATGCTAGTTATATACTTTATAGCTATCGTTTGGGCATACATACTCTCCGAGTATGTTCTTCTCTGCCTAAGAGACCGGTGATTCGAATCCACATATTTGAACCTGGTTCAATATATTGTAACCCATGCTCACAACACCGCTCATATACATTATATGAGTAAATGCCCAGGGTGCCAGTTTTATTAATGAATAGAACAATATAACAACATATCTGATATAAAATTATTACTGAGACTCTTTACCTATGTCTACATTCAGCTCAGCTCAGTGGGAGGTTACAGGAAGTTCATAAAATATATAATTATAAATAAATAAAGGAAGAAATCTTATAAAACATTAAATAAAATATATATCCTTTTGTTAATTAACTGAATGATAAAGAATAACAATGTTTATTTCTAAAGACTATTAAAATATCCTTTCAACTTAATTTCTTCCATCATCCAAGTATAACATATATCAGCTTGATATAATTATATCACTAAACAATTCTATGACTTGGCATATCATCATCTAAACAGCTACCTTAATGCCGATCAAGGAATATACAATAAGATCTCAGGGAATTTTAAAAAAAAACACAGTTGAATTAAAGAAAATACATTGGCCCAGAATTTATAATTCTAACTTATAATAAAATGTAGTGAGATAAATTGACTAAATGTTTTACTGTGTCTAGCAATTAGATAATGACAGAAATAGGGTATATTTTAATCTCACATCATTATCTAACCAATACATTAACTAGGCAACCCTTCTTATACGTTTATCAAGTGGCAATGTTTCTTATAATGTTTGGATTGAGGAAACAATATTATCAGATACCAGCATATTTAATATCATAGCTATAAAACAATATAGTTATTTTATAATGGATGTATGAAATTTGGAGATGTGGAAATTAGTACAGGAATGTATACAAGAATAACTCAAGACACAGTTTTTTAATAAATAAACAAATCATTTATTTCATGGACAATTTAATTTAACATAACTATTTTACAATAAGACTACTTGTCTTAATAATTTTAATTCTCAAATAAATCTTTGGACATCAGTTTGGGATTATCCCTATTATATTACATTACTTATTATTCATACCTTTTTGAAAGCAAAATTAACAAACAAAACTTGAATATTCTGACTTTGAATACCTGCTTTGCTTAAGCGTTTCATCTAAACATAACATTAACTAAATAATATATCATATTATTGGTACAATAAATATTTTGAGAGGATTTGCTATCAATTATTGAAATAAAGCAATTTTGTACCTTTGACTATCAATAAAGCAGCTCTTGCTAACTTAATTAAATAACTATTTTAAATACATACACCTTTCATGTGTAGCACTAAAATCATATTCATTCTAATGTTTTGATGATTTATAACTTTATGTTAAATGACTATAATGTGTTTTAAATCGTTTATTTCCTGTTTTAATTTCAATAACTCTATACTTTTATATCCGTGATATTGTTTATATTATGCATGTGTGTCATATCTTAAGCAACAATAATAAAAAACAATCTTTTCTACACATTATCAAGTTATTGGAGAAAATATTAAACAATTATTTCATTTCGGACAATGTCGTAAACCAACCAACAAAATAAGACACTAATATTATATCAAGAATTTAATTTAACTATTTATCTGGCCACATACTAAATAACACAGAGCTATATTTTCACGATTATACAAACTAAACGTTCCAAGGGAAATTCACATGAGGAGCAAATAAACTCTTTGCTTAACACTTTGACAAGAACTCATCTAATTCTGAAATACACTATTGGTGTGGGACTTTTCCTCATCACCAGGACTATAAGAAAAACATCACTCAACTTCCTAAATATCATTTCATACTTCAACAATAACTCATCTAATTCTGAAATATACTATTGGTGTGGGACTTTTCCTCATCACCAGGACCATAAGAAAACATCACTCAACTTCAAAACTATCACTTCATAATACACATACAATATAAAATAGGCTCTACTCATGGAAAATTATTAAAATATACTACATAGGCAAAATCTCTTATCCCTACAAACATAGAATGCATCCAAAGTAATTTCCATTCCCAAAGCTCTTCTACATGTCTAACATTATATATACATGCTGGCAGATAAATACATACAGATAATCTACAAATCCTTTCAGTTCTCTAGAATATGACAACATCCGAAATTTATATGTAAATTTATCTATACATTAAACTTTTATTAAGTAAATGTAATAATTTGCACAAAATAGACATACACATGTGTAAATAACAATATAAAAAAAAATAATTCTAAGTTATATACTATGCAAGCAACATGGTAACCAAATAATACATTAAAATATAACTGTTTATTCTGAATAAACTTTAAGCTATTTTCTTTTTTATTTTATTAATTTCATAGTCATAAATATTACGAACGAGATTTCTTTACCATCTCTATCCGACTATTTCTATTATATGTTCGTTGATTTAGAAGGCAGAACTCTCACTTTGAGATAAGAAAATATACAAAATAATATACACCTCTCTTTAACAATATAATGAAAGAGAAAAAAGAAACATATTTCTTTCCTTTACCTTCTTAAAAGAAACATAAAACATATTTGAATAAAATCAAATTTTACCAGCGTATCCACAAATCTGTGAATACGCATCCCGAGACGATCTAGAAGTACATAATAGCACAAAATTATATACAAAACATAATAATAAATATGTCTATCTATCTATTATATACAGTAATGATGACAAGTAATAAAAAAAATAAAGAAACAAAAGTCCTTTGTTCTTTGACTAAAAAAAAAAAAAAAAAGTTCACTTGCAAAACTTTTTTCCGAATTCATTAAATGATACGGAGATAGATTCCCAAACTAAATTCATGTTTATTAAGAATACGAAGCATAAAACGAATTTATGTAGGATAACAACACAAAAAGGAAAAAAAATAATCATAACTTAGATCTGATCCAGTATTTCCAATGTTCTTGGTGTAACTAATTGAGCTTACTACGTCATATGTAAGTAATCAATCTTTATCATGATGGAAATATGAAAGACATTTTCAGCTACATTGGTATCAATTATTTAACTCATTCCATAGTAGTTTTGAAATCAGCAATTATCTTTTATAGACTTCTTGAATAACATTTATTTTTCCAATATTTATAAGCTAGCATACATATAGTTATTTTTAAAAATTTAATATGTCATAATATGTTGATAATCCCACAATCAAATAATAGCTTATTTCATAATGCATTCATATCAAAGAGAACAAAAATATACTGCATTCCCATCCTTCCATCCGATCTAAATAAATATCTCATAAGTAGTATCCTTTAGTTATTCTGGGTAATTCATATTTTATTTTATTTCATAAAAGCACATATTATTTTAGGAATACTAAATAAATAAATAGTCAATTTTCTATAATGGATTTAAGTATAGCCTGTTATTTCAAAATACACATATCCTTTAATTTTAATTTAACTTTGGTAGAAGTATGATATAAGATATAATGAAAAATTAAAATAAATTCTGTAAAAATGTTCTGCACACATTTCCAAAAGATATTATAAGATACACATAGATTAGTTATATGATTATAAAGTTCATGCATTCTATCTTCCTTCTTAATGATAAATAAATAAAGTAACGCAAGCTTAATATTATAGATATACATTTTAAAATAGTAATAAGCAAAAGATGATTAATTCAAACATTTAAATGAGGTAAAGAAATGAAAACTGATATACCTTTTTATATTCTAGCCTGACATGCTAATTAAAGACTTTTTTCCGTACTAGAATTTCCTATGACTTTTCTTGAAGTTTACTTTAAAGCTTTTTTAAAATTAATTTGACTTTTGGAAGAGATATATACTTGTTAATGCAGATAAGAATAATATACTGGCTGCAATTACATCAATAATGAGCAATTTTTAATAAAGACTATTTGTTAAATAGATATCTCTTCCTTCCATCAAAAGGTCATCTGCACTCAAAAGGTTAACTCCACCTTTTGCACTGAAAGATAATTTAATATGCAAGAAATCTTTTCTAAAAAAAAAAATTTGACCTTCACAATTAAATCAAAAAAAAGTAACAATAAAAAAAAATAACTTTTTACAAACTTGAAATAAATGAATATTAATTAACTGTTAACAAAAAATGATTAATAATTTATTTAATTTGTAAAATAATCCACTGATCCAAACATCCATTAATCATTGAAATATATATATATTTGTTAAATTATTAAAGATAATTATTGTAATTTAAATGTTTTTATTGTAAATGTACTATTGCTTAGTGTTATTAAAAATGAGAATGAAATGAAACATACTAAAGGTATACACTCACACATCTATACTGCAATCTAAATATTCACTTATTTTGACTAAATGCAACTGATTTGGTATGGGTTAAACATATTTTATTAATCAATATCTGAACATGGGTGGATGTCACTGAAAAATAGATCAGGAAACCATTCAAACAAATATTAGACACTAACATGAAATAACCTTGCATACTCCTGACAAAATATACTAATTCCTATAATAAATAACCCCTCTTTCTTGCATTAAATATTTCATTAACTATAATAATAATAATAATAATAATAAATGCTTATAAAATGGTTAATCAAAATGCATAATTAATCAACATCTAAATCTTTAAACAATTTCCAGCAAAATCCTAAAATAAAAGGTTGTTTCATCATCATTTTTTTAATACAATGTGGTTACCCACTATTGATATACTATGAATTGCTTGTTTGTGCCCATTCAGAGCATCACAATATATATATATATAAACAAAAAAAAAGACTTATAAATCCAATAAATAATATTATATTTCAACCAGAGGACTGGTTTTCATCAGAAAGGAAAAATATATATATATATATGTCATTAGATTCAATGCACTGCATATAGGCCTAATTTTTACAATAGCCTGCATGTGTGAATATGTATAGTAAGTAAGCCTCTTGATTATTGATTGTTTGATAGTAATTGTTTATATATATATATATGTGTGTGTGTGTGTGTGTGTGCGTGCTCACACACAAGTGCATAAATTATTGAATCATTTAAACTTCAGGGATTATTGATAGTACTAAAAGTAAAATTGAGGGAAAGTGTAGTATTTAAACTACCAGATACCAAATGTACTATATGTGTGATTGAAAAGAGTTAATTAATATTCAATTTGTGTCCTATTTGAAATAACTATGGGTATTTAAACCATACAGCTGAATTGTATATTATGCTTGTTAAATTGTTAATAAATATTGCTTTGATGATTGTTAGATTTGGCCAGTGTTTTCTTTCTTATTGTCTTCTCCACCAATTGTTATTTACTTAGATTCTTTGCTCTCCACAATCAACAGATGATTTTGGATATGTGCTAGAAACTTATATTGGGTATCCTTATGAGTAAACTATACATTTTCTAGGCTAGAGGTCTAGTGGAACTCTCTGATGATAAAAATTAGGTATCTACTGTTTGTTACAACATATGTTAATGATTATTTTTTTATACATAGAAAAAGACAACTGAAGTTAATTGTTACACATGTTTATATATAATTCAAAATCAAATATATTAATCTTTAACTGAGGTTTAAATATTATATTTATATTAGTGAAAATCTTTAATTTAGTAAATGATTCATAATATTAATTAATGTATTTATACAAGTATTGGAAAAAATCATAGACTTGAGCCAACATTTATTGGAAATAATGATATTGGTGCTATAAATTCAACTGATATGTTATTTAGTTTTGCATATTATATGAACTTAACAAATATTTATTTATACAAAAAAACTGCTGGAAAAAGTATGGATGTATTCATACACAAAATAATAATAATCATTATAGTTATAAGACAGATTACAAGAAAAGTTTATATTATGTAAGCACTTTTGGTTAGATCATACATTAGGGTATAAATGTAATAAAAAGAAAATCTTATTCCAATCATATTTACCAAAAAACTGCTGTTTATTCATTAGAATTACCTACTATGTGTTTTACATTTCAGAAGCTATTAAACATTAAAATTTGATAGATTAGACCTAAAGTCATAAACATCACATGAACACCATCTCTTGTACTAGACTTAATAGTTATCAAACAAGGCACAGGGTGGCACTGCGGTATAAAGTGTTTTGTCTTGTTTGAGACCTAAAGTCATCACATTAGGAAGTATAAAATTATTTTAAGTACAATGTTATAAATACAAGCAAATTGATTCTTGGGTTTACTAAACTATTTTTCTAACAATCATATTATTATTAGTGACTTAAACAATTCAAAACAAAGCAAAACTCTCCATATAGTAGTACCATCTTGTGCTAACAAGAGCAATCAATGGAAGCCAAAAGGCTTGTTCAAAAATTCCTATCTAGTGCCTACTCATCCCAGACACTAGATAGGGATTTTTTGCACAAGCCTTCTGGCATCCATTGATTTCTCTTGTTAGCACAAGATGGCACCACTATATGGAGAGTTTTGCTTTGTTTTGAATTGTTTAATAACAATTATGTGCTAGTATGAGATGGTGATCATATGATGATTAGTGACTTAATTAGAAAAAAACATATTGCATTCTTTGCTTGTCATAATAATAGATTAAATGTGGAACTTCATAATAAATATCTGAGGATAAAAGTTCAACAACTGACAAGAAAGCTTATAAATGATTGGTGTATTAAAATTGCAAAGAAGATACAGACGTTCGCTGATCATAATTAAGCTACACCTTCTTTTTTGCATTGAAATCAAGCTAAGAACCTGAGAAATAGTATCACAATTAAATTAAATCCAGCAATGGAATTTTCATGGATGATGATAATGATGTATTAAATAGGTAGAAAATATTTAGATCACCTTTTGGATAATGATGCAAGAAACTATATTCATTTTCTCTACTCAATTATATTTGGACAAAGATTATCCTGCTTATTAAAGTCAAAATAATTCTTTGTAATCTTAAAAATGGAAAGGTTTCAAATTTGATAAAATATGTTAGCTTTAAAAATTATTGGAATATTTTAGAAATATATAGAGTGATTAAATGTATGTCCTAATATTAAAGGTGTTTCCATTGCTTCAATTTTTATCATGGAATATAATTATTATTCAATACTGCAAAGATATTTCCAAAGATTGTATTGAATAAATGTTTTCCATCATAAATGAATGATTAGTATAGACTTATTAAGTTTTAGAGAATCAAAAAACAGTAACTATAGACATGGGTTTTGTTGATAGATAAATGCATGGAAAGTGTCAGAAGTAAAAGATATTTATATATTGCTTTTATCGATTTTATCAAGACAATTGATTTATCACATGATCACCATTCTTTATGCTTATATAAGCTGTTTACACATAAGCTACTCACTAATGAAAGCCACAAGCTAGAAACTAGTCTGGGAATATTAGATGAGTAGGCAGTAGATAGGGATTTTATGCATTAACCTTCTTGCATTCCTTTATTATCCTAGTTTGCACTGAGTGGAGCTAATGTATAGAGAGTTTAGCTTCTGTGTAAACTATTGATTCAGTTAACTAAACATTATTATGGAATTTTTTGAAATTAGTTGCTTATTTAACCAAATATATTCATATTATACACATGATGATATGAGAGGAAGTGGAAAATCTGTATGTTGAAAATCTTAAGCTGGGAGGATGTGTATTTATTTCAATATTGTTTTCACTTATTACGAGAGATATCTTATATATGACTTATGGATTAATCAAACACATATCCAGATGAGATACATGTTTGTTGGTATAATTTTTAATTTAAACTAATTAAAATCAAGAAACCAGATCTCCACCTTTTAGTACATTGAATTTAAAACATTCTGATGATTTTGTGATATTTTTCTGGTTGTAAAGATAATTTACAAAATGTTCTTAATGTTTGAAATACAACATTGATTAATATTTTTAAATGGCGTTTTTTGACCAACTAAATAATGGGGGGAAAATTTGTCAACAATTTTTAGATTAAATGGTTATCAATTTCTGAATGTTTTATAATCATAAAAATGGATTTAGCTGCTGAGCACAACATACACTCCAGTGTGACGTTGTTATTTTTAACAAGAGATAGATTATTTCATCATGGAAAAATAACTACAAAATCTACATTATCTATATATAGAACAATTATTTTACCCTGTATTGCATGGAAATAAGACAATGTCACCCATTTATTGAAATATAAAATCATTAGCAATGTTTCATTCACTGATGTTTGGTAAAGAATTATAAAGCCTTTCAAATTTTTCATCAATTTAATACTATATAATTCACAATTGTAAACCACATCTTTGCTGAATTGGATATGTGAAAGGGTGTTTTATAACGAATTTGATAATGGTTTCATGGGTAAAGTAGAAATTATCTATATTATAATAATTATTTCATACATTCTAAGGAAATTTATTATTGATTGTTTTCACTGACTAAGTAGTGTAGGCCATTGCAAACCGATAATAAGTCATAAGGTTGAAGGAGTAAAGAAATAAAAAAATGTATTGAAGAAATTAAAAAAACTGCAGTAAAAATCAAATAAACAGAAAAATGGTCCATATATTCTATTTGTAGATCTATATGTGTTTCACATAGTGGTTTAAATATACATTGCAAAACTCATTTTTAGGGCAGTTTATTTTTCTTTCCTTGAAATTTAGAAAGGTCACATCCATTTACAAATGGCTGTTATATGTACCCGTATATATTTAGAATAAAATAATAAAGTCGTGATTGTAGGAAAGTTCAACATTTTAAATAGACCTATTGCATATGTTAAAATTTAGAAAAATAAATTATGGTATAGAATTTTTTGTAATCTCACTAAAAGGACTATCGAATATCAAATCTGAAGAACACAATTTCAATTAATTTCAAAAAATGTTTGGCTATTTTCTGACTTACTAAGAAATCGATGCAGAAATCTTTAGCACATAAGCCGAGTATTCTTCTATTCAATTAAAGATTTAATAATATTTTTTTTTATTTAAAAGATTCTTGAGACAAATAAAAACACTCTGCTCTTCAGAACAAAAATAATATGAGGAGGATAAACTATATAATATTAGTTTCACCTTTTTAAATAAATAGAGATTAAATATTTAAAAACACACATTTATATTAAAAATCTTAAAAAAATTTTATATCAAGGTATCTCAAATCAATACTAAAACTTAAAATTGAAATTTTAAAGAAATGCAGCTTAATATCTATAGTTTATATTTAGACTATTATTTCTGCTGCTTTTAATGGAACGTCAGTTATTAATAAAAATCAATAAATTTGTATGTGAAAAATAATCTCCTGCAATCCCTTATTCACATCTATTTTTCTATCGTTATTAAAATGTCACTATTAATTTTTTCAGACGTCAGCAACTGTGTTCATATTTAATGACTTATCGGTTATCAAATGCTACGCAGGTAATTGATTATATAATATATATGTACACAAACTTACTTATGTATGTTTATTTGGTAATCAGTAAATCTATAACAGAATTTAAAGTATTTAACAAATTAAAGTACGAAAATGAAATAAAGTGTAATAAATACGGAAAACTGTAAAAATAATAATATTAGTAATGAAAGCATTTATCATAAAAAATAAAACATCATGGATCATTGAAGAGAGAATTGAGAGATTGGGCAGGTGCTATATTATGAGTCTATTGCTGTATGGTTATAAGACATGGACACTGAATATAAAAAATTAAAGATACATTAGAAGCTTTTGGGATATTTGTATGGAAAAAGTGGAGAGGATGGGAATGAGAAAGTTTTGGTAAAATGAAGAGAAAAGATTAATTTAAAATATTGGACGAAGGAAGGAAAACTGGATTGGACATTTGTTAAAAAAATCATTTTAATAAAACATAAGAATGTTGGATGACAGTATAAAAACAACATAAATTAAAGTGATCTTATTAAATGGCATAGAGATGACAGTCAGTTATGTGGAATTAAAGTCTCAGACAATTAACAGAAATAGGCGCATCTATTATGTTGGAACTATCTCTAAAACAGAATATGCTTAGTGCTTTTACTATATGTTATATATACAATTTTTTTTTTGATTCATTGAAAAATATTTTTATTTATATAAAAATTCAGACTATAGTGTTTATTACATAACATGAAAAAAATATTTAAATACGATTAAATGTAAGATGGCTGTAAAAAGTTATCTTTCTTTTGTTGTTGTTAAATTATTGCAGAACAAATTGGCTTTTATTCCGTCAAACAATGGTGGCTGAGAGGTCAGCGATAGCTGCTTTACAAGCAGTTGTCCCGGGTTAGCGGGTTTGCTTCCTGGCTGATGCTCTGACACATGAGAAAAAAAATTGGCTTTTATTGAAGCTAGAGAAAATAAGATGCAGTTATCTTATTAAGACAACAAGAATTATGGTTTTAATAAGTATTTGGATTATAATATCATATCACCAAACCTCCTCCTCTCATCCCAATTTATACAATGTGATAAGTCCATCTCTCTATTCCATCACCATCTCTTGATAATCAGTGAAAATTTGCTTTTCTCGTTTACAGTTATTTTGCTATTAAATGAATAATATTTGCTCCCGTTTATATTTTCTTTAATGTTTATCATTACCTGCTGAATAAAATGTTTAAAATGGATATTTCTTCAGCATAATTTTTATTATACCTTCAACTTTCACGAAAGCACTAATACTAATGAACTTATGTGAACAGTGTATTAAAACAGAATTTACTTTATTCTTCATTGCATGTGCCTATATACAAGAATGGGTGATAGTAATCATCAACAATTTGAGCACACTATATTAATAAGCAATTGTTTATTAGCAATTTTAAACTTCTTTTAGCAGCATTTATATTAAATTTTTATGCATTTATCAAATATTTGAAATACTGGAGGCATTCTTCATATACCTGGAAATTAATTGTAAATATAGAGGATTTAAACACAGACTTTCAAGCACTCTTCAACTATTCGCATTATCTCATACTACTCATACACATGACCACACACATGTAGGAAATATAAATAATCATCAATACACGTATTTCATGCTAAACCAGCACTCATCAGTTGGTCTAGATTATCATCTCCCACACATAAATATAATCAGTGCTCAGTTTATATTAAGATACCAAATCTTCACACTTTAATGGAAAGGCTTCAATCTACTCCAACCTCCAACTTTTCAGACATCCATTCTATTGAAAGTCAGATGATTGAAAGCCCCAATACCATGCTGATGCCAATATTATTGCCATGCTCATGTTGACCTCAAGTCACTCTGATCCCTCATGTATAGGATCTTATCCATTTAAATACATAGAAAAGGGATGGGCAGGATGCAGGCTTAATGTGTAAGATTTGAAATACAGGCATTCTTCATGTACCTGAAACTTAATTGTAAATATAAGGGATTTGAACACAGGCTCTCAAGCACCCTTCAACTATCCACACTATCTCATTCTACTGATATATATGACCACACACATGTAGAAAAGATAAATAACACCAATATATGTATTTTGTGTTAAGCCAGCACTCTTCAGTTGGTCTAGATTATCATCTCCTACACATATATATAATCAGTGCTCAGTTTATTATTACTATTATTGTTATTATTATACAAATGTAATTTGTGTATACTTCAAGGTATCATTCGGGTTTCTTTATTATACAAATGGACTAAAGTCCTCACATTTATTATGCTATACTGATGATTAAAAATTTCAAATGGATAAGATTAAAAGATCAACTTTTTCTACAGAATGATATTAATAATTTTATAGCTTCCTGTAGAAAAAATAAAATATTGATTAATATGAATAAATGTTCATTAATCTCATATTGTAATAAGTTTGAATATCTAGATCTCTTATTATACTGAAATTCATAAAATTAAATATAACCCTTTTCAAAAGAATCTAGGTATTTTATTCACAATAATGAATTATTTCATGTACATGTTGAATCCATAATTAACAGAACTCTTAAAATTATGGGAATGACTTTTAAATATGGCAGATTGTTTCATAATCAAATAAAATATAAATTGTTCAGAGTTTTTGCGTTTGTTATTATTGAATACGGATCTGTTGTTTGGAATTCAACCTCAAAAAGAGATATTATTAAAATTCAATTATTGTGAGAAAAATTTTTTAAATATGTTAGCTTAAATAAAGACACCATATGATTTTTCTATTCAAAAAGAAGGATAAAAGATTTAAAATTTTAATACAAAATGGTAGCTATAAGAGTAATTTGTCAAATCTGGTAAATATTTTGTTTAACACAAAGGACAACTAGGACTTCAGGTCCTTTTTTACCCTAAAATCTCATATTGTAATAAGTTTGAATATCTAGATCTCTTATTATACTGAAATTCATAAAATTAAATATAACCCTTTTCAAAAGAATCTAGGTATTTTATTCACAATAATGAATTATTTCATGTACATGTTGAATCCATAATTAACAGAACTCTTAAAATTATGGGAATGACTTTTAAATATGGCAGATTGTTTCATAATCAAATAAAATATAAATTGTTCAGAGTTTTTGCGTTTGTTATTATTGAATACGGATCTGTTGTTTGGAATTCAACCTCAAAAAGAGATATTATTAAAATTCAATTATTGTGAGAGAAATTTTTTAAATATGTTAGCTTAAATAAAGACACCATATGATTTTTCTATTCAAAAAGAAGGATAAAAGATTTAAAATTTTAATACAAAATGGTAGCTATAAGAGTAATTTGTCAAATCTGGTAAATATTTTGTTTAACACAAAGGACAACTAGGACTTCAGGTCCTTTTTTACCCTAAAACCTGTTATATACTCTTAAATTTTTTCCATTGTTTTAGTTATTAAACTCTTATAATAAAGATTTTTGCAATAATAATTATTTCAGTTTAAATGATAAAAATTATAATATGGTTCATGATAAAAAAAAAAGTAATATTTATTTTATTGCAGTGATACCTTAATTGGTATCTTTTTTTTTCCTTTTCTTATATTTGTAATTATATTATTTGTTTTCTTTTCTATTTTATAATATTATATGCACTACTTAATTAAAATTTATGTGCAATCTATAATTGGTGTATAGTGCTATGAAATTGTACAATAAATAAATGAATTTATTTTTCTCTTATCACAGTTATACCACCAACCATAAGCTTTAGTAATGAATAAATGCTAGATAATAATGGTTAATAAATGTCTATGCATATCCAATCTTCCCAGATTAGTATTTAGCTTGTGTCTTTAAACAGTGAGGAGCATAAAATATGTGAACAATACACTTGGATCAGTTGATTCTAATGCATCTTTCCTCTATCAACTATTTTTTTACTTATATGTGTTACTGTCCAACTTTATGGCATTGGTTAAGAATTTATGATACATTAATATTTACCATCTGTAGATTATTAAAGCTTAAAATATATCACATGACTGAGATGAAAGAATTTGCTACTGAATATCATTATGCAAGTTGGTATCATGCGATGTGTCTATTGGTTTTATTATTGTTATTATTTTCTCTTGAAGTTGAAATGATCATATTCAATATTTGAAAATGGCTAATTCTGAAAGTGATCCTACTATTATCATTTTATACTATGTTATTCTTCTCCTTCACTTTCTTTGCATATCTTCATATAATCATATATATTACTTATAATAATGGTCATTTTAATTAAGGTTAAACTGTAAGGAGGATTAAGCTCTGACGAAGACTGCTGGACAGTTGAAACTGTAAGAAAATAAAGAAGGTTAAGAAAATTACTTGCATTAAAGTGCATATGAGTGAAGTATTATAAGTAATCATTTTATACTATTAGTGTGATTATTAAGTTTAACCAACACTTATTAATTTATTAATATAACATCAGTACCTACAATTTAAAATGTAAACAATTCAATTAGTGTTATAGCATTCAAAAATATTTGCTTAAATATGACATTCAAAAAATATTAGAAATATTTAAACAATAGTTTTTTTTAAAATATCAAAATCTTGATAAGATTTAATATAATTTGGTATTACTTAGTATCAGTTTGCAACTGGTTTTTTTCTTTACAAAATGATCAACGTTGTTAACAAGTAGATGTAGATTTATTATTCAATTTTAACATTCCACAATTAATGTGATCCTTCCCTCCATATCTCATAGTAACTTAGGTTTTGGAAATTTTTACTTACATTTTCCATTTTTTATTGACATCATTCATATTGTGACAATATAGGGAAATGAGGAGTCATACCTGACGGAATAATTACAAGTATGAGATTATCATTGTCCCTCAGTTGGGTCACCATTTGTAACACAATGGAAAATCAGGGTTTAAATCATCAGTGAGTGATCTGAGGAATTGTTTGTTTATCCTCAATAAAAAATATAAAATTAAATATAAAAGGGATGAGCATGATAGAGGACTCTGAGAGATCATCCCTGATAACTCACTATAGTAACTATCAGTATCATTTACTGTAAACTCACTAGCATTATAAAAGTATAATCAATACTCATTCATCATCATGAATGATTAGCAATAAAAATAAATCAAGTCTATATGTTGACTGGACTTAAAATAGATCTACTATAGACCAGGCTAATTATTTAACCTTTGGGGCAGATTATTAAAGCTGTATTTGGCTGCACAAACTTAAGTGCTAATCCATCTGAATATACAATCATAAAAACAATAATGATAACATATTAAAACATGTTGATCATCATTTTTGATCTATTGTCTTAGTACCACTGATGTACTGGCCAACTATAAATTTAATTTCTAATAGAGACTAAACTAAGTAAAATATAGTGCATGGATTTTGAAGAATATAGTCTTTGCACTAATTTAGAATCATCATCATCATCAGGATGACCATACACTAAATATATATCCCACTTATTCTATGTAGCTGTTATGCATGAATCTAACTCAGTAAGCAAGAACTCTGTAATTTATTACTGTGAGCAAGAGGGAAATAAATAAATAGATTACCTAATTATAAATAACCTTAAGGAAATCATGGGTGTCCTCTACTTGTAAATAACTAGTTTTATTGGGATCACTAAAAGAACTAAATCATAGATTATAAGCTGTTATGATATAATGTCATACATACTGTGACAGTCAGATGATGTATGTTGGCTTAACCCAGTTCGAATACTAGGCGAAGGTACCTCGGGGCCACTCATACGCGAGATATTAAATCAAGAATACTATGACCTCTGCCCATTCGCCTATTCTCGAGGCCTGATCACGAACAAACAACACTATCTGAGCCATGCATAAATTATTTTTCAACCGGCCAAGCTTAGCACAGCGGTAGAGACATGGACTGGAAACACATAAAGAGCTAAATAGTTAAATGTGCAATAAAAGTACTAAGAAATATGTGTTTTGCGTGCCCTGGATCATTGAAAAGTAAAATAAAGCATTTATAACAAATTTAGCAAACGTCAAGCTTGTTAGTTAAATAATAGATCTTTAATTAATGACTTTAAAATAGGAATAATGATTTAATGGCCTCCGCTATTCCCCTAAATTAATGAAACAAACTAATTAGACAATAAAAACAGATTAATAGGTTTGCGGTCTAAATCTTTTCTTCCCAATTTTATTAAAAATTGTCAACTCGATCTTCTCGATAAAGTACGATAAAAAAAGAATCTTTCGCAAAGCATTTCTAATTGCTTTGCGCTAAAAACAGTGTTTAAAAATTATTTAAAACGTATATAGTTAAATCAGATATACGTAAAGCTAATGGCGGACAAAAGAGGCGTTATCAAAGAGATCAAGTTGGCACACAAAAGAAACTGACTCGTATTTAATTAACAAACATAAATAAAATTGGAAAGAGATTTTAAATGAACAAAAATTAACTATTAAACTTAACCGCAATGGAATATTAAATATTTACACAGGTTAGTAAGGAAGAATAGCGAAGGGAAAAAGGTTAAATATAGATAGATGATCACACAATATATATAATTAAGACTAGTCTAATAAAAAAATGGTTACATAACAAATACATATAATTCAATGAAGCAATTAAAAAAAAAAATGAACAAAAGGTAGCATAAGAAATAGTTCAATAGAGGAGATACGATTACCGTCCTTTTTCCTTGGTCATGTTCCCTACGGCGTTCGTGGCTTGATCCGACCGTCGACAGGTATTTGTCCGGACAATGAAAAAAATGTAGTATGGTTTCACGAAAAGTTCTCCAGACACGGCACAGAGTTCAGATGACTATTGAGTGGATACTATGGCATTTTGGATGGTATTCAGGAACCTCGGCGATAGGCAAAGCTATTTATTTGCCTAGCCAAGCATATTCATTTCCTTCAAAATACTGTTGCTTTTAACTTGAGCATGTTCAAACTTCTCCATGATTTGAAAACGACAGTTGTATAACTTTTTGGAGTTTAAGCTAAATGTGAAGCAAATCTGAAAGAGTTCTCCAAAGAGAAATCTGAATGCACTCTCAAGAAAACTTGGAAATAACCAGCAAGAAAACTCTGAATGAATCACCTTCAAAAGCAAAATCTGAATCAACTGAATCCTTCCAAAGGAAAAATCTGAATAATCTGAATCCTTCAAAAAGAAAAATCTGAATCCTTCAAAAAGAAAAATCTGAATCTGAATAATCTAGTCTTTTGTTCTCACTTCTATTTATACCCTCTCTGTCAGCTACCTTCTATTGTTTGTATGATCTGAGATCTTGATAAGCCTCCCCATGCTCCTTTGTTTCAAAGCAACATTTTCTAAAAATAACTTTTACTTTTTTACTCTAAATTTCTTTCTTTAAAGTTTGAATTCTATTAATTAAAAAGAAAGAAAGAGAAGGCCATCTTTAATTAGACTTGAATGGCTCACTAATCAAAACTATACATTCTTTTAGAAAATGTTGGTGGGCTTATCTCAAAATCAAATCATACTAAATATTTTAACAAAATTTTAACAACAATATATTATTATTTTTTTATAGTAGAATAAGCATTTTATTTCAGCAGAATTTTGCATTAACTCATATATATACGCTAGATGTATATATATGTTTGACTAATAGGTTAAGCAATTTTTATTAATAGAATGAAATTTATTTAAAACAAAATATTTAAATGTAATACACATTTGATAAGCATAATTATTTTTAACTCTAATGCAAAACCCTGCTGATATTGAACTATAAACTTAATTCAGGTCTACAATACTAATTAAGTTTATAGGAAGATGTGAAGCATGGATCGGGCTTCAGATCCATTGCTTCATTTCCCAATAGTTAGTGAGCAAAAAAAAAATGTTAAAAAAAAATGCTGTTGCTTCAGGTCAGAGGTCAAAATTTTGTGCCAGGTGAGTTCAAACCTACTCTTTATTTGCTGTAATATTTAATTTGTTACTACCTACGGTGTTTTCTTTACTTTATTATATCTAATGGTTTATCCATAATTCAATCTTCTGTGTCTTAAATCGGGTCCGTGTTGTATTTAGTCTAACATGTTATATTTATCTTTTTACTTTCTAAATTTTCCGGGGTCTGGTGGTACATAAGGTTTTATGTTTGTAGCATTATACTGTCTTTGTAGGCTGAGATTATTTTTCCAAAACAAAACACTTATTCCACACTTCTTTTTTAATGTGTGAGGGCCTTTATATATTGGGAAGAACTTTTTAACTTTCCTCCACACTTTACTACTTGGCCTAAGGTCTCTTAGCCATGCTTGCTTTCCTTTCCTGCATTTATATTGCCGGTTTCGATTCTTGCGATGCCGAGCTGTACGTCTTAATTTTTCCTTTGCCTTCTTTTCTTGCTCAGTCATGTTCTGGACTTGGAGACAGATTTTCAAGCTATCAAGGTGGTGTCTAGAGTTCCCAACCGGTTCTTCTCTAAAACATTTTATGTTGCTAATCTTTACTGTGGCAAAGATAAAGATTTCACTGTCCTGTTGCACCTGGAGTTGGTTCAACAGCTGTTGATCATTTGTTTTTTTACTCTCCTCATTCATTTGTCCAGAGAAATCCGACTGGTGAGTGGCTTCACCTGATTCATAATCACTCGACGATTTCATATCAGTGTCATCTTGATTTTGAGTATCATCTTCTGGTGATGCTTCTGTTACAATACTCCGTTCTTGATGGAGTTCCATATGTGCCTCCAAACGGTTCAATCTTTGCGATGTGATATTCATAAATTCTTGCAACATTTTCATCATCATTTCATCTTCATCTCTCATTTCTTTGACGAGATCTTCCAAATTGTATTCTTGGTCACTATGAGTCGATGTTGCTGTATTTGGAAGGTTGAGCATTACCTCCTCATCGCTGTCATAATCTGCAACTTTCTTCGGTTGGTCCATTTTTGCCTAATATTGGCTATTTTGTTATATAACATTCACTTTGTTTGTAAAATGTGTTTGTCTTTTAATAAACAATCTGGATAAGTATATTTTTATACTAGTTATTAACACACACAAAAAAATTATTTCTTTCTAAAATAAGTCACTATTCTAAGTTCCAACTATCTGTTTTATTTATATGTTTTCAGAAATTTAACTTTGCCTACCTCACGAGGTCCTATCTTAACCCTATGCCTATATGTATCTGTTTGTACATGAAAATATATATATATAAAATCCTGCCGTGTCTGTCTTTAATATTTATACTACATATTATTCTCCTCACTTTATTTATTGTTATATTTCATTAAAATATCACTGCTATTTTGTCCCAATATAATTAAAATAACACACTTACAGCTTGACCTGGCTTTCTCTGACACCTGAAACAACTAAAAAATGCATTTACATTAATACAAGTATATATATAAAAAAATATGTGAGCAAAATATACGTAAGTCATGTTTAAAAATTATTTTGGCTCACTATGCATACATTGTTATTTTGATCATCTACTATAGTTTGGTTTATTTGATATCCGATATGAGAGATTGCACTTGCCGACAAATTTATTTGAGAAGGGCGCCAGTCGACAAGACAATGGCCATATCAAATATACATATTAATGGATAATGATCCAAGCACACATTGATAAGGTTTATAAAGTTTAATGCGATTACAATTTATTTTGATTTTCACTTCACTTTCAAAAAAAAATCTCTGCATGAATAAGTAAATGGTATTTTAAATGACAATATTAATTAAGTCTAAGACGTATAACAACTAAGTAAGGTAACATGTCTGACCTGGGTTCGAAACCACGCTACCATTTTGGTCAAGACACACAAAAAAAAATTTAATCAGCCTAAAGTACGATTAACAAAACAAAATATTAATACAAAAAACAATTAAAATAAAAGTAAAATCCCATGATAACCGCCACTCCGAATTATGAACCTGGGATCGAAACCAACTACCATTTTGGTCACAACCCGAAATAGATTAACAATTATCAAGCAATTTTACAGAATCACGCATTGAGATCAAAAACTGTTTCAAAAAACATTTATATAAAAACGGGTTTTACCGAACTATAACGAAGTGTATACCATATACATCCATATATATGAATATGTACATCATTAAATAAGCATATATATGACTACATATAAATATACAAACAGATATACCTATACAAATATTTCTTTTATTATCATGTACATGAATTTATTAGAAAGATGTCATATTGCAAACCGCATACTCCTATTATTTCAGGCTAGTAAACGCTGGTCGCAACTATGACAAGGAAGCAATGATTGCAGACATAGACCTATTATTTCAGGCTACTCAGCAATCGTAAACTCTACAATGTAAGGGGTCTTCACCTAAACGGTTACTAAAAGAATCTTCACCAAAAACGATCACTAAAAAACAAGGGCTTCACCTAACGGTTACTTCAAAGGGGCTTCACCTAACGGTTACTCAATAAATGATTCAATAGCATAATCCGAATTGAGAGACGAAAAAAAAATCTTAACTAAAGGTGGCTGACATATATGTTATGCAAAAATACTTTAATATATATATATTTATTAAACGAACATACGCATTTACTTTGTATTAAGTTGAAAATTAAATTTGATATTTACGAAACTTATACTTATATATTTGCGAGGAAACGTAACTGCAAAATATTTAAAAGTAAAAAAAAATTTTGCATGATTAAAATTATTCATTATATATAAAAACGAAACGCAGAGAAAGTGAAAAAAATATTTGCTAACACCGTATGTTGACACGTGTTAATTTGAACTTATCAAAACTTTTTGATCTTCGAAAAACTTTCTATTAATGGAAAAATGTTATCTCTTAGATCTTCACAAAAATTTATACAAACGGAAAAATTTTTTTATTATCTATTTGTAATTTTTACTAAAATATTAACACTATCGTATATATGTTATATTTCGAAAAACATTATTATTTCAAAACTTCTCATGTTTAAGTAGTACTAAAGTAACATAAAGTACGAAAGCTATTTTAAGGGAGGGCGGGTGGGTATATATTTGACACTTCCGCCTCATCGAAGCGATATACTTTATAAGACAAACAACAATATGGCGACTGGCCATGACAAAACTACTCATTCGGAAAAAAAAATTTCTATAACTCTGATATTTTATTCTCCTTATATATATATAAAAAAACAACTAACGGAGTGTTAACTTTTCTAAACGTAAAACATTCATTTTAGCAATTTAAAACTCGGGGAAAAAATTTTTTTTTACCTTATAGACACATTTAACTTTTTAATTAATTAAAAAAAATGACATTTGCTCTCATTAGGAAACAAAACTCGGAAAAATTATACATATATTTTTATATAAATATATTAAACTAAAACTAACTTCTCAGGGTACTAATTTTTTTTTTAAAAAATGACATACGTCCCACTGCGACAAACTAGAAGCAAAAAATTTTACGTATAACTAACAATTATTTCGTGTTATTTAAAAAAAACATTATATATATGTGTGTACAAACCCGGGAAAAAAAATCTACATATATATTATTCATTAATTTAAAACAGAAGAAAGTAAAAAACATTATACACCCATACAAATGTTATACAGGGCATTGCAGGGTATGTAAATTTCGAATAGACACACGATGGGCGTCCAGAATACGGAGAAAAAAAATTCTTATACGTCTACCTATATTTTCAAATACCCTATTCCTATTCTTCCAATAAAAAAAATGAAATTCGGCCCACGTTGGTCGACAGAATACGGAGAAAAAAAATCTACTGTGACAGTCAGATGATGTATGTTGGCTTAACCCAGTTCGAATACTAGGCGAAGGTACCTCGGGGCCACTCATACGCGAGATATTAAATCAAGAATACTATGACCTCTGCCCATTCGCCTATTCTCGAGGCCTGATCACGAACAAACAACACTATCTGAGCCATGCATAAATTATTTTTCAACCGGCCAAGCTTAGCACAGCGGTAGAGACATGGACTGGAAACACATAAAGAGCTAAATAGTTAAATGTGCAAAAGTACTAAGAAATATGTGTTTTGCGTGCCTGGATCATTGAAAAGTAAAATAAAGCATTTATAACAAATTTAGCAAAAGTCAAGCTTGTTAGTTAAATAATAGATCTTTAATTAATGACTTTAAAATAGGAATAATGATTTAATGGCCTCCGCTATTCCCCTAAATTAATGAAACAAACTAATTAGACAATAAAAACAGATTAATAGGTTTGCGGTCTAAATCTTTTCTTCCCAATTTTATTAAAAATTGTCAACTCGATCTTCTCGATAAAGTACGATAAAAAAAGAATCTTTCGCAAAGCATTTCTAATTGCTTTGCGCTAAAAACAGTGTTTAAAAATTATTTAAAACGTATATAGTTAAATCAGATATACGTAAAGCTAATGGCGGACAAAAGAGGCGTTATCAAAGAGATCAAGTTGGCACACAAAAGAAACTGACTCGTATTTAATTAACAAACATAAATAAAATTGGAAAGAGATTTTAAATGAACAAAAATTAACTATTAAACTTAACCGCAATGGAATATTAAATATTTACACAGGTTAGTAAGGAAGAATAGCGAAGGGAAAAAGGTTAAATATAGATAGATGATCACACAATATATATAATTAAGACTAGTCTAATAAAAATGGTTACATAACAAATACATATAATTCAATGAAGCAATTAAAAAAAAAAATATGAACAAAAGGTAGCATAAGAAATAGTTCAATAGAGGAGATACGATTACCGTCCTTTTTTCCTTGGTCATGTTCCCTACGGCGTTCGTGGCTTGATCCGACCGTCGACAGGTATTTGTCCGGACAATGAAAAAAATGTAGTATGGTTTCACGAAAAGTTCTCCAGACACGGCACAGAGTTCAGATGACTATTGAGTGGATACTATGGCATTTTGGATGGTATTCAGGAACCTCGGCGATAGGCAAAGCTATTTATTTGCCTAGCCAAGCATATTCATTTCCCTCAAAATACTGTTGCTTTTAACTTGAGCATGTTCAAACTTCTCCATGATTTGAAAACAACAGTTGTATAACTTTTTGGAGTTTAGCTAAATGTGAAGCAAATCTGAAAGATTTCTCCAAAGAGAAATCTGAATGCACTCTCAAGAAAACTTGGAAATAACCAGCAAGAAAACTCTGAATGAATCACCTTCAAAAGGAAAATCTGAATCAACTGAATCCTTCCAAAGGAAAAATCTGAATAATCTGAATCCTTCAAAAAGAAAAATCTGAATAAAAAAGAAAAATCTGAATAATCTAGTCTTTTGTTCTCACTTCTATTTATACCCTCTCTGTCAGCTACCTTCTATTGTTTGTATGTTCTGAGATCTTGATAAGCCTCCCCATGCTCCTTTGTTTCAAAATAACATTTTCTAAAAATAACTTTTACTTTTTTACTCTAAATTTCTTTCTTTAAAGTTTGAATTCTATTAATTAAAAAGAAAGAAAGAGAAGGCCATCTTTAATTAGACTTGAATGGCTCACTAATCAAAACTATACATTCTTTTAGAAAATGTTGGTGGGCTTATCTCAAAATCAAATCATACTAAATATTTTAACAAAATTTTAACAACAATATATTATTATTTTTTTATAGTAGAATAAGCATTTTATTTCAGCAGAATTTTGCATTAACTCATATATATATATACGCTAGATGTATATATATGTTTGACTAATAGGTTAAGCAATTTTTATTAATAGAATGAAATTTATTTAAAACAAAATATTTAAATGTAATACACATTTGATAAGCATAATTATTTTTAACTCTAATGCAAAACCCTGCTGATATTGAACTATAAACTTAATTCAGGTCTACAATACTAATTAAGTTTATAGGAAGATGTGAAGCATGGATCAGGCTTCAGATCCATTGCTTCAATACACTGCACTTCATGAAACAGGAATTGGATAGAATAACGAAATTAGGACTATATATATAACTATTATTTAATATCTAATTAACAACAAAAACAAAAAATGGCTAGTATGATATTCTAAATACCCATTTCATAAAACAAAAATACATTTTTACAAAAATTATATTAACCAACCAATTAATTTTTATTTATGGATTAACTTTAAATTCATTAGGTTCTATCTTTAAAAATAACTAAGATTTTGTTAAACATTTTCAAAAATCAAAGATAACAATCTTTGATTCAATTTCTTCAATTTCTTTAAAATAATTAAGAATTAATTAAACATGTTCAGAATCAAAGATAACAATCTTTGATTTAACTTAGTGAGAAAAAAATAACATTACAACATATTTTTTCTTAAAAACTATTTTACTATTTGTAAATAAAATTTGACTGGATTTTGTACAAAAAAATGTCTAACAATTTGAAATAATCTAAATTAGTGAAGTATTTATCAATTATTATTTAACATGAAAATCAATTTATTACTTTTATGACACAAAAAAATTTCTATTAGCACAAAAAATAGTGTGGGCACATATAAGAAGTAATATCTCTAGTCATGGCTTTCTTGTTTCTTTGATGCCTTTTCAGTTGCTTTTGATGGAGTTTCTCCCTAAAGTCTTCTAAATGTGGATCTGGTTACAATACATTGTTTTAATGAAAACTAATATGTAAATGTGTTGATTACTTTTAAAAATATATATGCTTTGAAAGTTACATCTGTTAAAATATATAGTTATATAAAATCTAAATGAAATAATAGATAATGTAAGATGTGTCATTCATATTTTTATTGACATCATCCATTTTTTTACTGAAGTTATCCTTTATTTCTTGACCCTGCTTATCTAGCTTTTCTTGAATATTTTTTTTATTTTACTATTTAGTCCTTTAAACATTTTGATCACGATTGCTATGATTTTCTTATTCTGTGTGTTTTGGAAAGCTTGTTTTTCCTTTTCTTGTTGGTTTGTGAAATTTAATCTAATACAACCTATGTGTTCTATGGAAATCAGTTGTCCATATTATATAAGCTTTATAAAGCTTTATTTTTAATAGCATGTGAGTTTTATGCATTTTATATTTTTTTTTGATCTTGTAATCATCTACTTTTACTTTTTATTTTATTTTTAATTCAAAATTTTGATTTACTGATATATATTTTTATTACAAAATTTTATTGTAAGTATACTGTTTTGGATATATTTAACCTATTTTGTTTGAAAATGTTATACCAATGTTAAAACTATTTAAACAACTAGTCTTTCACATTATTATTTTAAAATAAATAAATAACAAGAAGGCTTTATTGCTCAAGGGTTTATAAGAAGATTAAGTGCCCAGTGCTAGCACTGGATTTGATTTGATGACCTTATACATTAAGTTTGATAGTCTATCACTGCTTTAAACCACACAAAAATATTAATTAGCTTTATTGTTGTGGGATTCTTTAGAAGCTCACATCAAGTAAGTGCCACACTAAAATTACTTTGAGAATTTTTTAATCCAGTGTCTAAATCTTTGTCACTGCAATAAATCACACTGGGCTAAGGGATACAAAAAAGATTGAGTGCCAGAAGTTGATTCAATCCAGGACACTTACACTCAATAATCTGATGTGCAACTACTGCAATAAACCAGGCAGGGCAAAAGGGTACAGAATTGCAACATAAGTGTTGGTATTAAACCATCAAATATCACATGATCCCCATTTTTTTATGCTTTCACAAGCTGTTTTTCACTGAAGCCAAACTCTCCATACAGTAGCACCACTCAGTGCAATCCAGAGTAATCAATGGATGCAGAAAGGTTTATGCATAAAATCCCTATCGAGTGCCTATTCATCCAATATTGCCAGACTAGATTGTAGCTTGTGGCAATCATCAGTGAAAAGCTTTGTATGAAAGCCACAAGCTATAAATAATAGTCAGTGGATATTGGATGAGTAGGCACTAAATGGGGATATTATACACAAACCTTCCTGCATCCATTGATTACTCTGGCTTTCACTGAGTGGTGCTACAGTATGGAAAGTTTTGCCTCTGTCACAAACAATTTGTGTAAGCATGAAGAATGGTGATCATGTGATGTTTGATGGTTTAATACCAATCCTGCCCAATAGCATTATGATGACTGTGGTCATTAAAGAACCAAAGACACCAAAAAATATGGATAATTGACTCACTTCAGTTCTATACAACTATAAAAGCTGATGAGCTTAGCTTGAAAACATTATTGTATTTTCAGTTTGGACTCAAAGCTTTTTATGATTTGCTAAAACAGTGAAATGTGTATGCTGCAGGGTTGCAATAGATACTAAGATCTAGATGCAGTGCTCTCAGATCTAAAGCTCTTCACTGATGAAAGCCACAAGCTAGACACTAGTCTGGTGACAATTTAATTTGGTTTGGAATGAAAATCACACTTTGTAAAGAAAAAAAGTGTGGAATTTATTACAATATTTGAGAGTGAAATTCAGGCATTGAATAAATGGTCTTAATATTTACCACACCATTTTAAAAATAAGCTATAAATGTCCTATAATAACATATTATTAATGAGGCTCCATAAATTGCACAGAAACTTACATTTGTAAGTAGAATAAAGGCTGTCTTTTCTATCCATTTCTAAATTTTCTGCAGAAAATAACCTTCAAATAGTCTCTGCCATTTAACATATCTTGATTACTAAAGCTTATTTTAGATAGCATAAATGTAGTGAGATTGAAAAAAATTTCTATTAAATAATTCCTTATTTTATTTATTCACCTCACATGTGATCTTTTCTTAGGACTTTTACAATCTCTTGAAATCCAGTTTAAGGTTTCAACTGTCCATCTATTATCATCTCTTCTAGAATATATCCAGCTCAATTTCACATCAGACTCTTATGTCAGTAAGATCTGTTTTTTTTCTCCACTCATGCATTTCATTTGTAATTTCTTCTTGTTACTCCTAATATGCGTCTACTCCATACTTTGTTAAATGATCTGCAATCTCTGTATTGCTCTTTTGTTAAATATCCAAGTCTCAGATCCATAAGTAAAAACTGGTAAAACACATTTATTAAAAACTTTCCTTTTTATAATATAGGCATATTTCCTTTTAATATTAAGTTATTTCTACACATTCTTTGATTAATTTCAACCATTATGTTTCTATCTATAATAATAAACTGACCAAGACATCTGTAGTTGTTAACAGTTTCTAACTCATCTTTAACAATATTTATTTGCCGTTTTTGAGAAAATCCATTGAACATTTCTTTGGTCTTTTTAACATTTATCTTTAGTGCTACTTTCTTACTTTTTTTTGACAACTCTTTCTACATTTACTGAAGCTCTAAAGCATTATTTGCAAAAACAATTACATCATCTATCAAATCTCCTCAACTTAAAATAATATTCATTTACTTTAACTTCATATAATACTAAATCATCCATGAACTTTTCTTTAACATCCTTGGCTTCTCATTTTAATCCCCAAAATACTTCTTGCAATCCCCAAAATACTTCTTGCAAAACTGCGAAAAGTTTTGGAGATGTAGAGTCTACCTGTCGTTCACTCTTCTTAATGATAATCCTCATAGTATGATTACTTAAATTAATGGTTGCTGTTGCATTTCTATATACATTCCTTAGAATATAATACTATTCTGAATCTGTACCTTGATAATTCAATGCATTAATCATTGAAAAAATAATGGCTAATGTCGCAAAAACTAAAATAAAAAGAAATTTTTATACTATATGTCGAATCTATTAACTGTTAAAATCTGGAGGAACGCCATGTTTAAAAAAAATAAAATGCACATTTATTTAGATTTAAGTTACATCTATTAATACTGTATCACCACTTTATTGTTCAAAAAACTGAGATATTATATAGCATGTGTATAAGTGTAGGTAATAAAATGTGTTAATATGATTTATTTTTCATAGTATTACGTCAGGGTAATAAATCGTAAAAATTATGTTGCATAACATTTTTAAAAACAAATTCACTTATAATTTTCTTCCCCCTTTTACTAAATTTTACCGCTTTTCTTTTCTCTAATTTTTTTATAATAAAAAAATCAAAGAGGAAGCAAATGAATTCAATAAAATAAATAAATATGTTATGCTTTCGAGCGTTGGTGGCCGAGTAGTTATCATAGCAGCCTTACAAGCAGTTGTCCCGGGTTTTGTTTCCCGGCAGACTCTTTGATACAGAAAAAAAAACAAATAGTACGCCAAAATTGCATCTCAATAATATGTATTACTTAGTAGCAAATACTTTAACTAAATATTAATGTTAGATTTTTTTTTTCAGTTATAGCAGAACTACTTCATTGTTTACATCACAAAGAATGTCCACAAGGGAAGAAGTGTCACCAGGATATTTGCATCCCATATTATTGTGTAACGTGTAAGTATATATATTTAGTTATTATAATTTCATTTCTTACTATACTCCTGCAAGCATTTTAAAACTCATAATGTATCAAAATTTAACAAATGCCATAAGCTGTTAATTCACGTTTTTTTTTTCTTGTTGAATATAACTAAACGTCTCACTGCAATAATAATAAAGCATGTTATTAAAGTGTATTACGTTTAGTAATACATACACATATATTTAACTGTGTGCATATGTAAAATAGTGAATCATTTTATATAAATTGATGGGATACATAACTATAAATAGAGTACTCTATCACCTATAATAAAAAAAAGAGAATTCAATAAATATAGATAACATTTAATAGCATGTATATGAAACCTTGATATTAAAAAATTAAAGAAAAATATTAAAAATTTAGATAGATAGATAGATAGATAGATAGATAGATAGATAGATAGATAGATAGATAGATAGATAGATAGATAGATAGATAGATAGATAGATAGATAGATAGATAGATAGATAGATAGATAGATAGATAGATAGATAGATAGATAGATAGATAGATAGATAGATAGATAGATAGATAGATAGATAGATAGATAGATAGATAGATAGATAGATAGATAGATAGATAGATAGATAGATAGATAGATAGATAGATAGATAGATAGATAGATAGATAGATAGATAGATAGATAGATAGATAGATAGATAGATAGATAGATAGATAGATAGATAGATAGATAGATAGATAGATAGATAGATAGATAGATAGATAGATAGATAGATAGATAGATAGATAGATAGATAGATAGAGACAGACAGACAGACCGTCAGACAGAGAGATAAATAAATAGAACGACAGACTGACAGAAATACAGATACAATGATAGGTGGGTAGGTAGATTGATTGCTAGAAAGATAAACAGGTAAATAGATAGAGATAGTTAGGCAGACAATCAGGCAGACAGACAGATAGATAGATAGATAGATAGATAGATAGATAGATAGATAGATAGATAGATAGATAGATAGATAGATAGATAGATAGATAGATAGATAGATAGATAGATAGATAGATAGATAGATAGATAGATAGATAGATAGATAGATAGATAGATAAATAGATAGATAGATAGGCATACAGATACGGATAGACAGGCCGTCAGACAAACATATAGATTGATCGATAGATACAGAAATAGTTAGATGAATAGATAGTTGGACGGACGGACAGATGAACGGACAGACAGTTAAACAAATGGGAAAATAGATAATAGATTGTTAAATAGATTAAAAAGAGAATACGGTTTATTATTATTTTATAAATACATTGAGAAAAAAAACTATGAAGTTAATTTAATATTTGTTAAAATTTGTAAATAGAATTTAATAATGAGATAATGCTTGGCTTAAATACTTTTCAAAATAATCTGTGAGAATACAAATACATTTTATAAAATTTCACACATGTGGCGAAAAATAATCTTGTCCTTGCTGCATATTTTAAAATAAACTTCATCAATTGTATGAAAGCGAAAATCGCCTGAAGAAAATTTTCATATACATAAATGTTTCTCAAAGTTTTCCTGTTGTCTAAATTAAACTATCTGTAATTTTATTTCAGGTATATAAAAGGAAATGCAACAGACAGTAAGATAAAGTTTATTCCATTAAATATAGGTGTAAGCAATATTGCTCAAAACAGTTCCGATCAGGTATTATTCAAACACACTCATATATATATATTATTTTTTTTTTTTTTTTGGTATTATAATTTAATTTATAGGTGTTAAACTTTATGCAGTCTCAATATTAATACCATTCATATAATACAGATACATTAATAATTATTAGTAGATTTTTATTAGTCTAGAGATTATCATATCATTACTAGCTCGATATAAACTTTAAATATCAGATACAAATTAATATATGCAATTTTATCTAGAGATATCAAACATTATGCATTCACAACTTTGACACCATCTACTTCAGGTAAATACATTAACACTTATTAATAATTATTTATTAGTCTAGAAACTATATCATTTCTAGGTTAGGTTTTTTTTAGATATACTTAAAATATTACATAAACAAAAGTGATACAGTTGAACAATTCTATGTGCTTGTGATTAATTAAATAAACTGATAAGTTAATCTTTAGTTGATGTTTAAAGTGTATCTGTAATGAGTGGTATCGAAATTGAAAGTGGATGAAGTTTGACACCTGTAAATTAAATAAATCAAATTATAATAATTTGATATTGATAAATACTAAACAAATATTAAAGACAGGCTTAAAATATTGTGACTTTGACCAAGAAAAGAGTCACTGTATACCATGCATCTTGAAGATCGTTTTCTTTTCAATGTCTTTATTCAAGTGTTTCAAAAATGTTTGTTGGAATGAAAGTTTTAAATATATATGTATATATTGAAACAATTCTTATTATAACTATAATGCTATTTAACTTAATAAATGTAGATTTCAAAGCAAGATACGAAAAATAATTTCAAGACAAAATAAATGAAAACTGAGGTCTATCATAATGAATATAATTAATCTCAGAAAGATATTCATTGTATTATACATTCATTATATATTATTACATTGATATACTGATATTTAGGAGTAACACCTTCCAAGCCCATGACCTAATGCAGAATTATCATCCAAAACAAACCTTTAAATGTAAAAAAAAAAATGTAAAATCTAAAATGTAAATGGAAAATATGTATATATATATATAACTAAAGTCGCTATCTTGTGTCGTGGTTTGGAAGGTTCCCTCTATCGGCAAAATATGCTTGATTATTATGAATTTTACAGCACATTGAATACAGGTTAAAGCCTGTTTAAAGTATTTACATCCCTAGTTTATTACATTGTACAGGCTTAAACCTGTGTTTATATATGTAATATATGCGGGATTCGAACTCAGACTTTCGCACGACCTGCTACTCTCAGTGCCATCTCATATTGCTGACCCACCTGATCACACACATGTTGAAAAGATAAATAATCACCAATATATGTATTTCATGCTAAACCAGCAATCATTAGTTGGTCTAGATTACTATCCTCACATATACATTTTATACAATTAAATTTTAACCTACTAAACATGCTGTTGTCTAAAAATTAGTGACAATGATAAGGTAATTGATTATTTCCATCATCTAATATTAATTGTTCATTTCAAAAAAAAAATTATTAACAATGAATAATGATGACATATTAATAAAGGATAAATAAATGAATAAATTGTACAATAATATGATTATATAATGTTCTATTTGTCATCTGGCTAAATTATGTTATGAGAGCAGAATTGTTATACTCTTATGTGGTTAGGTATAGTGAAGAGATTCTAATAACTTGTTTAATGGTATTAGCATTTTAAAAATAAACATGAATATTTTCTTTTATAATTGACTATTCTATAATGCTGGGTAGGTGGGAATTGATAATCAGGAAAAGGAAAGAGCAGTTAAAGACCAGGTGTTAGCAAAGACTTTACTGGAGGCAAGAAGCTGGTCACGTTTCTTGATTTTTTTGAGCGTTTGATAAAACAATGATATGATTTGTGGTGGGGGTAATTCCATGAGACTTTTGCATCTCACTATCCATATGGAATAAAAGACAAAGGTAGAAAGCCTTATTATTGAAAAAAATCCATTATGAATGGCATTTTCAAGTGAGAAAATCATATTAGGGCTTAGGTTGGAATTGATTATAATTATATCTTTCAGAGTTTTAAGTCTTGGGCACCGGTCTATAATGTGGTCTATGGTTTCATCTTCACAAGCACACAGACCACATATACGGTCAATGCTGGTAAAACCTCTTCGGTGATAAAGAAACCAATTCATGGGTAGCACATTAAGATATATTTTAATGATGAAGTCAAGAAATTTGGGTTCCAGACTCCATCTTTTGAAGTGTGTAATGAGTCTTTGGTTGGTTACTTTTAGGCTGGTTTTAATGGGTTGTTGATTATAGTTGATTTTCCCATAAGGTGATTTTTTGGTTAAGGTTAAAGGGCATTATCAGGTTATAAAGTTGTAGGTGTTCTATTAGGGATGCTATCCATGAACTGGAAGAGGGTGGAGGACGATCTGTCGGTGTAATTTTTTTAATAATGTTAGAGTATCCGCAGGAGAGGATCAGATTATGTAGAGTGTTGTGGGTTTTCTGTAAAATGATTGCTTGTATTGAGTGGAATGACAGTCCATTGAACCTGCATGGTCATTGGATACCTCACAAGCTAATAGCAACTGTCCTTCCTCTCCAGAGAAGTTTGGTGCATAATCGGTTAATTTTATTTTGAAACTGTTTAGACATTTTAACGAATGGAAGATAATATGAGATTTTTGGCATTATGATCATGTTGAGGAGGCCAACCTTTCCATATAATGAAAGGTATACTCTAGAGAGTGAAGTGCTGATGGCTTCAGTTGAATGGAGGATTGCATCTTGAATCTCTCTTGCCATTGCAGTTGGAATTTTGTAGATTGGGAAACCTAGGTATTTTGGGGGTTTTGCAGAAAAGGGAGAGTTAATTTGTTTACCAGACATTATCTTCCAGATGGAAGATTTGTTAAAATTTATTTGTAGGCCGAGTTTCGCTGTATTTCTGTTTAATACGTTCATGAGATGGGGAAGGTATTTAATGGTGGGAAGCACAACCATGAAGTCATCTATATATGCAAATACATTGAAGTTTTTATTGAGAGAGGGAAAGAAAATTTCAGGGAGGTTTTTTTCTATATTTGTCAGAAGAGGGTTGATGTATGCTGTGAAGAAAAGGGCACTGAGCGAAGATCCTTGAAGGATCGACTTGTATGGCTTGAAGCCTGGTGTGATCTTGCCATCAAGAGAGGGAAAAATCTCTCTGTTGTTGAGCAGATTGCTGACCATCTGTACAATCCCAGCTGGAATGTTGCATTCCAACAGAATATCCAGGAGGATGTTTATCTGGACTGAATCAAATGCTGCCACAACATCCAGCTGGACATCAATAGGTTTTGATTTACGATGTCTTCTGATGTAATTGAACAGTACAGTTACATTGGACATAGCATGCAAGGTTGATGATCCCTTTTTTCCATATTGGTTTGACGAGATATGGCTAAGAATTTTAGTTTGGATTTGATCTTTAATGACTGACTCAATTATTTTGATAAGCAATGGGGTCATGGAAATTGGCTGGATACTGTTAATGTCATTTAGTGGTTTTGCTTTTTTAATAAAAGGCACGAGTGCCACTGGGTAAATATCTGTTATGTTTCTGTTGCCAGAGGCTAGGTGATCAATCATTTTTTAATAACTGGCACAGTGAATTGACTGAGGTGTTTGAGAAGGAAATTTGGGATGCCATGAAGGCCAGAATGAACACCGTCAGGGAGAGATGTTATCTTTTTTTTGATTTGGATTTCCATGATGCCATGTTCGCTGGGGTCACCAGCATCCAACCACTGTTTATAGGAGGCGCTCCATCTTTTTGCATTCATTGGCAGAATTGTTTGCTGATGTGCTGCATCATTGGAAAGCCAATAAGATTGGTTCCATTAGTATTAATGGATAAAGGAGTGATTTGTTTTTTATTGTACCCCAGTTCCCATCTGAGGTAGTCTCTCATCCAGAAGTGTTGTTGTGCTAAGAAACATTTGGTCCTTCTGATGGATATATATTCTGCAAGGGACTTTTGCTTGATTTTGTAGAGATTTTTAAGGAAGATATTTTTTTCTGTATTTGTGAAATTTTGCTGTGATGCTTGAAGTTGTATATTAATGTCTGTTAGGTCATTTAGAATGCCATTAGGTCCTTTGATTTTCCTGGTGTGGTAATTTAATATGGACTGGAGTATTCCAATGAAGAAAAACCAGCCTTCCTCAGCAGGAAGAGAAAGGATGTTTATTTTCTGGAAAAGGATGTATGCCTCAGACACTATCGCTTCGGTCATATTTGATTGGGTGATCATGCGCATGGTTTTACCAGGTCCATCAATAGGTGTATGGATTGAAATAGGTGTAAGTTGCAAGATTAGAGCCATATGATCAGAGAAAGCAACAGGGGCCAAGGCTGCATCAAGGTTAAAATGGAGGTCTACGGTGTAGTAAACCAAATCAATCAGGGACTTTTTAGTTTTAGTATTGAAAGAGTAGGCTTCAGGAAGGAATAAGCCCTCTCCACACATTAATCTGTGATTTATTAGATACAAAAAATCTCTTGTTGAAGTCATTGTATGTGGTGTTAAAATCTCCCAGAAGAATAGTAGGGGAGGCTCTGTTAGCGTTGATGGCATTTAGGATTTGGATTATTTTTAGATATTGAGAGGTGTCTTTGGCTGTATATATATAAGCTATGATGATCGGATAACCCCAATAGTCTATTTCTATGATAATAATATTGGCATCTAGGAATAGAATGCTAAAACTGTTTGGTGGTGTTGACTTGCTGAGAAGAATACCGACTCCACCTGAAGCAGAATGGCCTATGGAAAATCTAGTAAATCCGAGAGCTGAGAGGAAGAGATAGTATTTTATGATCAGTCTTATGGTGATATTTAGTTTCACCCATAAGAAGTATATGAGGGGAGCAGAGCGAGAGCCAGTTTTTAATAGCTAGAACTCTATCAATTGAGTTGATGCCACAAATGTTAATGCCAGCAATTTTGCAGAACATGATAGATTAATCCAAGCCATCCTCAGCAAATTGTACCAATTCAATGTGGGAAATCTCCATGTTAATGAGTTCTGATGTTGTTTGGCAATCAGAGTGTTGTGATTGAACTTGTGGATGGATTGGTGATATATTTGTTGGTTGAGGAAACGCATCCATGAAGTCTTCAGTGTCTGATGAAGTAGTGTAATCTGTCTGAGATTCGTCAGATAGATCAATGGTATCGATGGATATAGGGTCCATCGTTTTCCTCTTTTTTTCTATGGATTTGTGAAGCTTTGTGCTGGATATATCTGAAATTTGTTTGCTAGAGGGTGGTGGTGAATAATGTATCAGATGGGAGCTGTCATCATCAGAGCTTGATTTATCTGAACGAATTGATTTTCTTTTAATTTTCTTATTTGTATTTTGGTTATTTGTTGTGTCAGTTTTTTGGGAGTTTTTAAGTTTAATAGTGTTGTTTTCTTTTTCCTGTTCTTTTGATGAAAGTGTTTTTTTATTGTTATAAGAATTAGGTTTAAATTTTAGACCTGAGTCATTTTTGGTTTGCTGTAACTGTTGTAAAACATTAATTATGCTGACTTTCGGGTTGAGTGTTTGATAAGTCTTTTCATCTGGATGGTTAATTATTGCAGGCATTGAAAAATTGAGGACAGTTTGTGGATCACTTTGTTTAGGTTTGTTAGACTTAGCTGGCCTGAATGATGATGTATCAATGGTTTTAAGCTGGGCGGGAGTTGTTATAGATGAATTGTTTTGAAAATAAGTGTATTTTCTTCATCAACTGGGTTTTCCTTGCTCTCGTTAGATGGTTTGGTCATATTGTCTTCTTTTGTAGAAAGAGTTTGACCTAGAATTGTTTCTCAGGAATTAGTATAATATGTATCATATGTATGATCTTGAGTATTATTGGTTTGAGAGATTGGTATAGTAGCAGTATATGTTATTGCTTGGTTCTCTGATTCACTACTATTAGTGTAGAGGTTGATGTTTGTTCTTTCTTGAAGATTTTCATTTTGAAAGATACATTTGAATGTGAAAAAGTTTGTTGGAGGATTTATTTGAATCAGATTGTCTGGGTTTGTGAGATTGCTGTTTGAATTAGACCCATGTGGTGATTGTCTATTTAAGGATGTGATAGCCATACTAATAGGTCTACCAGGACATCTGTGAACTTTATTCTTTTTAATACCACAGTGTGTGCATATTCTTGCTGCACAATCTTTAATGAGGTGTGTTCTTTGAAGGCAGAAGACACATTGTGGCTGTACTCCCCTGAAGGTCAAAACCATAGGAGAGCCTCTTGCAGTAATAATGGTGGGTATGTCAGTGGGTATAATGTTTTCTTTAATGTAAGTGTGAAGATAACTATATTGGACAGGATTTGATCTTCGAAGTGATAGGTGTTTAAATTTTCTAACTGAACCATAATTAATAAGGATGTCTTATAGTTCTTGTTCTTTCAAGTGGGCAAGGCAGTTTTGAATTCTGCCGGATAGTGTAACTGGACGGTTCATATCTATGGAGCATAATATATAATTTCCTAAAGATCTGTAGTTAATTTTTAAAGTTCATATGATCTGCCCAAGTTTTAAACTCAACGATAACATAGCGGTCTTTGGGATGATTAAGGTTCATGTGAATGCCTCTGCCTAATTGATTTTGATTGATTAAACTGTATAGTTGTTCTAGAGGGAACTTATATAATGCACATTGTTGATTTGTTATGGCTAAGATTAACGACTTATCACTGTAGTAGTTTGTAAACAATTTATACAGAGTGTTGGGAATCGTTTTGTTGAAATCGTTATTTATTTTTAGGAACATGTCGTCATTAAGATCGTTTATATTAAATGAGACATTTTCCAGAGTGTTTGATTCTTGTTCTATGTCTAATTCTGAGATATTCAAATATAGTTCATTGAAATTATCAGCCTTAATATTTTCTGAGATGCTCTCAGAATTTTTAGACCTTACAATATTTGCGTACGTAGAGGAATTTTTCAATATTGGAATTTAGGAAATTGGTTTAGATTGTAAGTTGGCTGATGTAGCAATGGATTGTTCTGTGCTATAATCTTTGTTTGTTTTGGAATGAGATTTATTAGTTTTAAAATTTATTTCTTCTTTTTGATTTTTAAATTTACTCTTGACAAACTGTAATGTGACAGCGCTGGTCTTGTCGACCTCTGGTGGAAAAGTTTTTACTTTAAAAAATTCACCGAAATCATCTTGTTGGTAATTTTGTCTATTATTTTTAGATAGGGTTTTCAGGGTATTATTGGGAAAATGAAATTGCTCATTAGAGTCTTCTGAGGGTGCGTAAAGTCTTCGGAGAGGAGATGATTGGTTTTTGCTTGTATTTTTAAGGATTTCAATAGTTTCGCTTGATGAGATATTTATGCTATTGTTTATATTAGGGGTAAGTTGAATATTTTCTAAACTTTTGTTGATATTTGCAATGACTTTTGTTGATATTTGCAATGATGTTTTCATTTGATTTATTGGTTTGTGGGTTTTTATTTGTTGTAGAAGTTAGTTTAGTTGCATTTAGATTAGATCTAAGGCTATAATATTTACAACCGATGACTGCATTGCTAGATTGAATGCTGAGATCGGGGCTAACATTAATTTGAGAGTTATTGATTATATTATCACTTTCCATAATATATAATGATTAAAACTGACTTACCTTGAATAAAAAATGTAAAGGTGAGGGGACAATCGTCCCTGTCTTATTGAAACTGAATCGCTAAGGGACGCTTTTTTTAAGACCAAAAAAAAACTCATATTTTATTTAAATTTTTCAAACACATTTAACTAACAGTAGAATCACACTGCTTAGTAGTATATAAGACAATGTTTCAAATATTCTCTTCTCTTTTTAGGTGGTTCTAGGCTACTTGTGTCTGTACTAGTATGCATCATACTTTTTTAGATATCACTAGACTACTAATGATTATACTAGTATGTGCAAGTCATTTTTATATATTTTGTTTTGTATTTTTATTTCTGGTATATTCTTCAGTACTTTTCTATTCTATCATGTCAGCTGTTTGATGGTCTTGATGCTAACCAAAAATGTATACATATAACCATTCTGGGTCTGTGATTCTATATAACTGTCATCTTTAGTTTTGTAAGAGTAAATTATAGTTAGTAATCTAAAAATAACTTAATCTTTCTTAAACTTTCTGTTTTTAATAATTATTATTAAAAGCATATGTTCAAATAATAAAAGTATTCTTAAAAATAAAATACTAACTTTTCAAATAAAATTTAAAAAAATCAATAATGTTGTCAACACCTAAAATGTTGTTAGTCTAAAAATATATACTCGCTATCAAGTCTGTGTTATAGAAAAAAATAATTAAAACAAAAGTTTAGATAATGAGAATATTCTTTGAAAATTAAAAATCAAATTTCCATTTTAAAACAACAAAAACAGCAATAATATAGTTATTGACAAAGAATGTTTTCTGCTTAGCATCACGTAAATGTTCAACAAACTAATTTTCTTCTAAAATCACTTATATTTATACAGAAGCTGTATGTAAATATCAATTATTTATTAAATTAATATTTAATAATTTTACAAAAAAAGAGCAAATAATTAAAAAAATCAGATATATTAATCTTTAACTGAGGTTGAAGTTTATATCTGTGCTAGAGATAATCTCTAGTTTAGAAAATGAATGGTAATAATCATTATTGTATTTATCTGAGGTGGTTGGTGTCAAAGGTGTGAGTGGAGTGAGTTTGACAATGATAAATAAAACTGTAATAATAAATAATAAACACAAATAAAAATATGCTTATTTTCTAACAGTGTCACAATAAAAGAATAGCTATTTTGAGGTCACGCAGAAGTTTATTTTCTCCTGAAAATAAGTTTGTCTTTTCTTAATAAATATTTTGTCTTTTCTTTTGAAGAACTTATTTACTACTGACCGCTAGATACAATAGTTATAATTAAATTCTTAAACAGCTAAATATTTTCAATCATAAAAATTGTTAAAATCTTAAATTTATGTAAATTGATCAAGTGATTAAAAAGAAATTTGGTCTTTAAAACTACATTATATGATTACAACATTAATGTGGATCTAGTTGAATTATTTATGTAAATATTAATAAAACTAAATTCCAAATTTTATCAATATAAAATGAGAATTTAAATCAACTTATCTGAATAAAGGTTCAGAGATCACTGATTTAATCCAACTAAAGTTAGACATTACATGTCAAGCATTGGTGGTCGAGAGTCAACGACAGCTGCTTTACAAGCAGTTTGTCTCGGGTTAGCGGTTTAGCTTCCCAGCTGATGCTATGACACATGAGAAAACAAATGCAACTTAGACATTACACTTTCTAGTTAAGAATTTTTATTTTTGTGATATGTTTTAACTCTTGAATATCAGTGTTTTAAAAGTATAAACAAACTTACACTAATAAAGAATCAAATTATTTCTCCTTTCATATTTGAAAATCGTTTTTGTTTTTCTTAATGCTAAGTTCAAACCTTTTTATCCCATGGTGAAACCTAAAGTAAAATATTTTAAATAAAAACAAAATAATCTAATGGCATTCTTTATTGCTTAAGAGTATATAAGAAGTTAATCCTCAGAACTAAAAAGGGTATAAGGCTTTATTGCTTGGGAATGCATAAGAACTTTGATGTTAGACCTGTGAGCACCAGAATTGATCTTGTGATCTCCTGATCACAAATCAGATCATCTACCAATATGCTAAACAGTGCAGAATATCCATGGAACTACTAAAACTGAAATCAATTGAAGAACATTATTTTTCAAAGTCTGCTAAAGTACCTCTGTTCTCAACCATATAGAACAAAATGAGATAAGGTGTGTATCATTAATTAATCTAAGTAACAACCCCATCCTAATGTATAAAATCATATCCAAACTTACATTAATAAAATCTCTTTATTTTCACTTTTTTTCTTAAAAATTCCTTTTGAGGTTAGTAATTGGGTGTTTTACTTTGCTTTTCTTGACTTTTTAAATAACTTGTATCTGATGCCACTTAATGGCATTTACTATATTATGTTTTACAATTTCTTATTTAATTTTTTTTTCAGGGCAACATTTATTCAAGCTTTACAACTCTTATGTTGAGTCTAATAGTTGAGCTCATTATAAAGAAGAAGCATATTCAATGTTGTTATCATTTGTTTATCTTGCTTGTAATTAGTTGCAGAAAACATTTCTAACATTGTCCAAGAAAAAAAACGTAATCTATATATTTATTGATTAACAGAAGTTGAGTGCACATTCAGCTAGAGAAGCCAATCATAACACTCATAAGATGGCTGGTATGCTGCAATAGCATTTTGCCTAAAAATATTTCTCTAGCTAAGAGTGCACTTAACTATTGTTAATAAATAAAGAAGAGACAGAATAAACCTTCTTAGCCAATGTTAGAAACATTTTGGCTACAAAGTACAAATAATTAGCACATTAACTTTAAAATATAAGTATCATGTGTTTTAGTGTATGTAAGTTCAAATAATGCATAAATAAACTAAATTGATAACTTAAGCCTTAGAAAACATGGTCAAGATGTCTTCAATGTATAAATCTTAACATAATGAGAAATAGTGATCATTATACAATTTGTTAGCAAACTACTGTAGATTTATTTCCTTCTCTCTATTATATCAATGCACTGTTCTGTAATTCACCCAACTAAGATATAAACTTGAGTTTTGTAAAATAAAAGACAAAGACAAGATGATATGATGTATTTCCTTTTGTTAATTTGATGGACTTTAAAAAACTCCCTTACTGAAATGTATTCATCTGTAATACGATTTCATTCTTGTGTCTCATACAAAAAAAAATGTAAAAAATATACAACATAATATTTCTTTTGAAAATGATTCCCTGGAGTAAAAGGCATTAAGGTTACATTTAATGTTGTTTACATTTTCTCCATGGAAGAAACAGTCTTGAAATTGCATAGAGATAATTATTTTTGCTTATATTAAAAATATAATGTAAAAGGCTATATAGAAATCAGAATAATTTGATAATTATTTAAATAGAAAATAATTAAAATTATGATATAATATATAAATAATGTTATAAATCTGTAATTATTGTAGCTAAATAAGTTTATATATGAAAAAAAAAAAAGAATAAACTCTTTTTTTTTTTAAAAAAAAGCAACTTAAAATTACGTTTTTATATTTAATCGATTTTCATCATCTAACATTTATTGTTAAATGACTTTAATTCTAACTTTTCAAATGCATTCAACTGTTAATAAAGCATACAGGTTTGTATATAATACATTTTGTGTGACATAATATCTTCCAATCTTTTGCAGATATTACGGGACTGACCAGTGACAATATTTGGAAATCAAACCTGGACTTTTAGATTTAAAAACAGGCAAAACTCACTATACATATTGCCACTAACTGCAAGCTAGAGTAAGAAACTAGTCTGAGCATATTAGATAAATAGGCACAAGATGGGGATTTTATACACAAGCCTTCTGGGATCCATTGATTACTCTAGCTTGCAATGATTGGCAATGCATATAGTGAGTTTTACTCCTTTTAATAACAGTTATTAGCAAGCAAAAGAAATGATTATCGTGATGTTTATTGGCTTAAAACCAATCCTGCCTAATATGATAGTGGTGGCTATGGTTATTAAAGAACCAAAGACACCACACCAAAATGTATAGATACTGAACTGAGTTCAGACCTATATGACTATATAAGCTAATGAGCTTGGATTGAAAATATTAAGGTGTTTTCAATTTAAGACTCATAGTTTTGTAGTTAGGTAGAGAAAAAGGTAGCTGCTTGAGGGTTGCATTAGATCTTAAGATCTAGATGCAGTGCTCTCAGATCCAGGGCTCCTCACTGATGAAGGCCACAAGCCAGAAACTAGTCTGGGGATATTGAATGAATAGGCACTAGATGGAGATTTTATGCACAATCCTTCTGGCATCCATTGATTACTCTGGCTGCACTGGGTGGCACTACTGTATGGAGAGATTTGCGTGTTTTAATAACAGTTATGTGCTAGCATAAGAAATGGTGATCATATGATGTTTATTTGTAAATGTTGAACTTAAAATAATGCTTAAACCAACTAGGTCCTGCCTTGCTTTTCATTCTAGTACTGTCATTAGTGAGACCAGCAATACTGGAAAGAGAAAATAAATACCACATTCTTAAGAATTGAATGTATTTGAAAATTTAAATAAAATTCTAATTTTTCTAAAGACATTTAACAATTGATATTAGATAATGAAAATAATCCAATACATAATTGCTGCTAATGCACTACTATCACAAACTGTTGAACAAACATTAAGTCAAATAGAAATGAAAGAGATTGAATCACCAGGAAAGGAGTGTAGTCACTAACACTTGGAAAAAACAACAGGTTTAGTTCTAGACAGGATTAAAATAATTATAATTGAAAGATTGTAAGTGCTTATAATAATTAAGTATATAAAAATGATTTCATATTATTTTCTGTGGACCAGCAGGATGTAAATATTGGAACACTTTTTTGGAAGGGTCTATGGTCACTTTTTGCTTTTGCACCTTGATAAACCGCAGATGGTGTAATACAGTGCTGTCTAAAACTGTAAAGAAAATACCTGCTCACATTGAATGATAAGCACAATGAAATGTAGTTTGGTAGATAGGATTAGATGAACTGATATCTGAAGTTGTAAGAAACTCTTAACAAACTTGAAATAAATTATCAGAAAATGATAAACTAGAGGAACTCTTCTGCAATCAAAGTAATATCAACAGGGACATACTTTATCAGATATCAACAAAGAAATTTACAATTTCTAACCTATCCTAAATATCCTGAGTAGATTCATAATGCCTTGTGGTAGCTACAAGTTTTCAATTGATGCTTATAATATTAATTTCTAAATTATCACAAATTTTGTAGGTAGATTAGCACAATGAAATTCATCCATTTTACAATAAGTTATTACAGACTGAATTTATCCATTATCCAATATGACAATTTGCAGACCAGGTTTTATACAAACTGAGATATTCTTGTTTTTGGATGGTACACAATGCTTGTTGCAGATTTTTAGGGGTATTCTACTTTTGCATCTTAATTTTTATTGAATAGCATGCATGGTTGTTTGGTGTTGCAAAGGTTTTACTGAAAGTTTAGCTCATGGTTTCATTCAAATCCATTGCAAAACAAAAAAAAAAACATTTCTAAACTAGTGCTGAGATTAGTTTTACTTTATATTACATGGTTATTTTTCACTATTCTCTTCACAGCTGAACTGTTACTACTGTTCCCTTTAACAACTGGATCAAGAATGACTATTCTTCACATGAGAATGAGATTTACTCCTTTAATCTATCCTCTGTTTTATTTTTCCATCCAATCACATTATTAAAATAATCTAATCATACTGTATTTATTAAAAAACACCTTTTGCAGTTATTTTTTCTTTTTAATTGTGAAAAAATAGGATAATCTTTTATACAAAATATCTTTAATTTCTTTAGAGATAAAAAGGAAAAAGCAATTTTAATTAATGATAAACTGCATTATGTAACAAAAATGTTAAAATCTGTTTTGTTTTGTTTTTTTTTAAAAAAGTCTGATAAGGATTACTTCTTATTACTTTTCTTAAAAATCAAATCTAATATATAAAATTTTGGAAGAGAGACAAAAAAAAGATTATTTATTTTATCATTTGTTATTAATATTTATTTTACTCTTTTCTTTTTTATATTCTTGTCTCTCATTTTTACAACTACTTATAATCAATCTAAATATTCATATTCTTATTTAAATTGCTTGAAATTTATCCTATTATTTTTTAATAAATTCTACTTTTTTAATATGTCAATAATTGACATCATGAAAAAAAAATACTTCAGAAGAAATAACAATTTTAAATCTCATCATACTGAAATGTCAGCTATTTAGTTATTATATTTTTATTACACAGAATCTCTCAGAAATAATGCTATGAATTCATATATATATATATATATATATATATATATATATATATATATATATATATATATATATATATATATATATATATATATATATATATATATATATATATATATATTTAAAATGAATGTCATCTATAAAATATTCTTTAAATCCCTAATTAATAACTAGATGTTCTGTTAGGTTAATTATGGTCTAAGCATCCTAAATTGTTTGGAAATTTTCAGTTCTCAGGTGCTTGAAAATATTGTCTTGTTTTATCCCATTTCAAATCCTAAATCATGATTATGGCAAACTTGAGATTAACCACTGACCATGAAATTCTTTATTATATAGATTTGCACATAAAAGCATTTCAAAAACATTGAACGATAATTCACTTAAAATTTATTTTTCATAGCTGTTAATATTAAAAACAATATCACATGACTTTCTGTTGTTCTTAATCATATAGCTTAAAAGCAATTCCACCTTACTTTAAAGCTATCTATTGTTAACTTTGAATAATTTGAATAAATAGTTATTACTATTTTATATTTAAATTTTGGGTAACTTGAAAATATTTATCATTCAAAACCATTCCAAAGCATGATCATAGGTGTAATTTATTGCAATTCATGTTTTGTCTACCTATAATATACCCTATAAACAGGTGTGGGCAATTGTTTTGACTTGGGGGCCACAGAGGTTGGCGGAGGGCCATATTGGGGGCCACTTTGTGGAAATGAAGGTTAGCGGAGGACTGCACCTTTTTTTCATGACACAACAAACACACTGCTTTATTCCCTGTATTACCAAAGAAATATTTGTTTGTCCATTCTTCATTAAACACTTGACATTTACCACCGATTTTACATTTTTTCAGGGGTTCATGGTTTCACTAAAGTTGGAAATGTATATATTTGTTAATTCAAAGGCAAAATTGAAATTAACTAGATCAACTGGAAAAGCACTGCACATGTGTATTGATGTGGCCATCCTAGTGAAAATACAAGATAAATCTTCGGTCGCACACAGGAAATAAATCTCAGTTCAAGGTAGATTTTTCTGATTGTCTTGGCAGGCCACATAAAAACTCTTAGTGGGTTGCATGTGGAGCTTGGGCCACTATTTGCCCACCCCTGCCCCATAATAAACATTTTGCAGACAATTACAGGCCAGGTTACAAAATGAAAGATTTTTAAGCTTCAAGTATTGTGTGATGTACAGCTTATGGTACATACATATATAAACATCATTTGAAAATGAATATAGCCATTCTAAACTCGAAACACAAAAATGAAAAGAGAGGGATAAAAAAACAAATTGCACTACAAATGAGTTTTGCAATAACTATATAAAGCAATCTGTTAGCCACAAATACATCTAGATCTAGAACATTCTGTTCAATTTTTCTACTTACTTTATATATTACAATGTTGGCTTTTAAATTATTCAGCAAAAGCTTTTTTTATATATATTTTAACACTATGTCTGCAGCATATATTATTCTCTAACATATCTTTCTTAATGGAAACAATTGATATGTTATATGTCTAGCATACATTTGAGTTAATCCTTACAATGTAAACAGTGTCTACACCTCTTATGAAAATTATGCTCAAGTTCACTATAAGACACTCTTTTAGGAAGTCTTACATTATTCTCTTATTTTACATACCCAACTCAACTGAATTTATAAATTTCCAATAACACTCGCTCAAACTTCGCAAGCTGTCTACAATATCTCATACTCTGACAAAAAATGTAAAGCCTCATATTATGGAAAACCAAAGAAGCACTGGAAACTAGATTATCTCAACACAAATATTCATATACTAAGGCACAATGTGATCTAGCACCCAATTCCATTTTTGCACAGCACCAAAGGCTCACAGGACACCCATGTGAACAGAAAATGATTAGCATAGTCTGCATAGAAGGAAGTGACTTGAGAAAAAAAATAAAAGAGACCTGCTTCATCACACTAGACAGCAATGCCATCAACAGAAAGGAAATGTTATTCTATATCCAGAAAAGGGAATACTTCAACTTTGCACAGATTTGCATAACATTAGACAAACAGTTACTTCACAAAGAGCTATGATTATGAAAGCCATGACTCTTAAACGTTCTTGGCTTATGATTTAACAAAATATTAAATATTATCTTTGTGTTTATGCACTTATAGTGCTAGTATTGAATTACAGAATATTAACCAAACACACAAAGTTTAAAATTAAGTTTAATACAGTAATAGATTATATGTATCACATTCAGCTTGTTGAAGTACATAATGATTGGTTATATGATCTTGCTATGATATTTTTTAACATTTTATGGAGCATTCTTAAATGAAACTTTTCAAATAACTTTATATTGCACTGATAGTGTCCAAGTTTCACTACCATACAAAAAATTCTGCTCGTGGTATCTTACAAAATATAGGTGTAAGCAATATAATTAAATATACTTATTTTAAGAGAGTGTAGTTATTATTTGAAAAAAGTTAATATAATCAAAAGCAAAAAAAAAATATAACGATTGTAAATTAAGTCTTTGATTGTTTTATAAGGTAAATATGTTTGTATTAAAAAATATAACTATGACATGGGTATCCCTCATTTTAAATTTCAAAAATTTCTTTATTTGCATTTGTGTATGTGTGTTACTCTTCCGTGCAAGGTCAGGGTAATAGAACAAAACAATAATTAATTATATTCATCATCCATGTTAGTGTTTTATTGTTTATTATTTTTTTAACATAATTTATTTAATTTAAATAATTAGAATTATGTCATAAAATTTTATGCCATTTATAGCATGGTGTGTGTGTGTGTGTGTATAAATGTATATGATTGTTTTTTAAAAGTGTATGCATATGTATATTTGAAAACTTTTTGTTTTTATCAATGCATCCTTTATCTCTATCACAATCATTGATCAGTATATGTATATATTAGTGTATAATGAAAAAGTGAAAAAAATGAAATAGTGTTAGGCTGGATGTATTTCTAAAGAGATAATAATAGATTGACAATTGCAGTCTTAAATTGGTATTCTAAAGATTGAGAAAAAAGAGATCGCATTTGAACTGTTTAGATGAAATAAGCAAGTTTGCTGCTGTGACGGCAGAAGAAAAGATGTGCATCAGAAAACTGCATTAAACTTGTAAGCTTTATCTTACAGTGGACTGAGTAGTTGAAAATGATGTGTGTATATGCACACACACATGCTATTTTTGGTAACTTATTTTGCGTAAAATACATTTTTTGTATTTATTAGTCTGTGACAATTATTTTTAATTGGAAATTTAGAAAATAAATGGTGTGTTTAATAATCTTTTTTTAAATTTCATGTATTTAAGATATTACCGTATTAAAATCCGTAAGTAATGCACGTAATAAATAAAATGATGCCATAAACAACCTTAATGATTTAATCAATTAAAATAATTTGCAGCAATAAATTTTATTTTTATTTATTGTGCGTATATATTATATTTCAGATAAATGGATGAGATGTAAATCACATCTTCAGTGTCAATGTAGAAATAAAGCAGCTCTGTGCAAACAAATGCGATGCGTTTGCATTAATGAGAGACAACAATACGTCAGTGGGGAATGCGTGGAAGGTCAGAATTCTCTTGATTAAAATTAAATGCAATATCTCTTTAAAAAAAAGCTTTAGTGTATGATAATTACAACTAATTTATTTAACATTATTTTAATATTTATGTGTTAAAACATTAACTACAAAAATGTTTGAATTTTTTTTTTATACAAACGTGTGGATATTTTATGAATAGTGTTTATATATCTAACATACAGTATTAAAAAAATAGATACCAATCTCTCTGCATAAACATATAAATTTTAATGATTTTTAATGAGCAAGTAAATAATGTTACATTTATCCAGTATTTAGTGCTAATTCACTATTTACGGAAAAATTCTGAATACCTTACAAAATAATTCACATTATAGATTCCTAAAATCTCCTTCAAGATGGATATTATTGAAAAATTTATTTAAATGATTCGTTGGGAATTTAGCTTGTGAATTATTTTAGTAACTTATTTGAACTTATTTGTCCTAACTTTGTATATAAACATCATAAAAAACAGTCAATACTAATCAACTATCTCAAACTGTTGTCTAAGTAACCTCCTTTTATCAATAAGGTAAAATCCCATTTTTCTTAATGGTCCAATATTATATATAGATGCTAAAGATGGCAATTTAACCACAGAGATTGGAATTATTGATACAAAAAAAATTAAATGAACCTCCTCTCTGAGGTCATGAACCTGTGTCTATATAAATATATTGGACCATTAATAAAGTTGGAATTCTACCTTTATTGTTAATGAGAGGTTGCCTTGGCAACAGTTTAAGATTGTTGATTGTTATTGGTATTGAGTGTGTAATTGTTGACTGGTTTTTAATGATTATTTACAAACCCATTTAGCCTTGAGAATTATTTATTATTTAAGTATATATATATATATATATATTAGAAGTCAATCTAAAAAAAATAACTTTAATTCCTCAAAAAAGTGAAAAAGAAACGAAAAAACAGATTTTAAAAAAATCAAAGAACAAGAAGTTATTGACAAATTGTATATTGATCATATAAGGTAATATCCACAAATACATGCTTCCACATACAAACCAATCCCAACAAGAATGATGATTTCAATTACAAGAAAATATAAAAAACTATTCTAGAAATGAGTTCTGCAATGATTACACAAACCAATATGTCAATCACAAATATACCCACATATAAAAGGTACTGATTCATTTTCTGTTTGCTAGACATTTTAAAATGCTGTCTTTTAATTTTTTCAGTAGAAAATTTTTCTTTCTGAAATATTTCAACATTATATATAATTGTATCTCTCCAGTGCATTCTACTATCTGCAATATCTTGCACCCCTGTAGAATGTCTTTGAGATAATCCTTATAATGTAGAAAGGATTTTGATCTTTCATAAAAACCATGTTCCACATAAAACAGACTTAAAAATTCTTGCATTTTTATGTTCAATCCAAATAACACAAGATTTTACATTAGTAGACTCTAATGAATCTTATCCAACAAATTGAGAAACATATTGACTATTTTATAATCTTGCTATGATATTTTCAAAATTTTATAATATATCCTGGAATCCAAATCACATTTCTATACAATAAATTAGGTAAAATAACAAGTATATATATTTATAACTTGCAATAGCTATTTTTCTGCAATGAATTGTCTTTTAATATGTTAAAAGAAGCGGTACACTAGAGTCAGTCCTGTCTGACAACACCTGAGGTCATCTATCTATTTCTAAAACTAACCAAGATAATTATTCACATATTTATCATAGAGTTATCATTAATTTGTTTACTTGTCATCTATTTGAGACTCACATATGGGCAACCTCCGGCCTTTGGGCCAGATCCGGCCCTTTACGACTTTTAATCCGGCCCATCACTAATCTATTTCAGCCATGTTTGATTCCCATTGTCAAATTTTTGAATAGAGCCTAGCGAGAGTTAAGTTTGATTTTTACTTTTTGTGCAATTAAATAATTATGTTATTTAATAAATGTATATTTTATATCTTTATTTAAATCTTTTAATGATCAAAATTAAAAAACTAAAATTATTGGTACTTTAAAGTAGTAAAAATAAATGTGAAAACGAAGTTCTTAGCGATAACAAAAAAACACGTCTTAATTAGCTGTATGGAAAGTATTGAAAAGGTTAGAATTGAGCTGGTATTTTTCTGCCAGCTCATATTCATACGTATATATGCATATATATTATTTTATAATAAAACTTATATTTTTTATACTAAAAATAAATAGTAAAACTTTTTTTTTTTAAAGGGAATTTTAAAAGTTTTGAAATCAATTAAATCGAGATTTAAAAAAAAAAAAAAAAGGGGGGGGGACAAAACATAAGATCTTGTAGGTTTTTTTTTTTTTTTTATAAAAGTTTGTTTTTTGTTTTATTTCTAATTCTTAAAGATAGAAGGGGAAAGAAAGTACAGTATAGAATTTTTCTGCAATTAGCTCTATTGTTGAAACTTTGATAGTGGATGTATTTTTGTGCTATCTATTATACTCATCAGTTTGGAATGTTTCCTCAGGATTATAAGTAACATTGGGAAAAAAACTATAAATTACGGGATTGTTTTTTGTTTGAGATTAATTGAAATTTTGCTGAAGTTAGTGACTGGTCAAACCATGACAAGCATAGGATAAAATACTTCTCCCACAGGACCATCACTGATTGATCAGAGTAGCTATAAATTGTTACTCAGTGAACTTTGATTCCATTTTGTGTAATAGAAATAGATATATACTATTAATTGTCTTAAATGTTTCAACAATAGAGTGTGGGATTATTGCTGGGAATTTTATTATATTATGTTAAATTAGTTAAAACAAAGGGAGAGGAATTTAAACTCATATGCTTTAAATATCTTTTTTTATATGCATTTTATTGTAATTCATGTGTGAATCAGATTAGATTTTTCCTAATAATGTTAACTGCTCGATCTTGAAAGATCAATGAAAAGAATATTAGTTAAATAATTTGTACTGTATTTAAAAAATTGATAATGTTTGCATTTAATTTAAGCTTGTATTTGTTCTTTATATATGTATAAAAAAGATTGGAGTCAGTTGGGAATGCTATAGGAAAAGAAAATATGTTGTTGTTTTTTTAATTAAAAGTGAGTATAATAAAATCTATAAAATGTCATATTTGAGTGTCCCTGTTTAATCTGGTTTAGTAATTTAATTCAGTGTACATTTGGCTGAAATAAATTCGCATAAGATTGATTACCTTTTAAAAAATATATTTGGTGATTGCCATATTTGCATAATCTTTGAAAATTTACGGACCAAGTTAAAATGTTGTGGCATAAAATAAAATATTAGAAATTTAGGTATTTATAACATTAAAAAAATGATATGTTCACAATTAATTATCATCAAAGAAACAAAAAAATTATAAAAGTTAATAAATTATTTACTGTTATTAAAAAATGATTCCCTACTGTTTTTGCAAAAGCAATTTTTGTAAAGCCAGAAATGGCGATTTCTGCTTTCTCATATTCCTACCAGCAATCTTTTTTAAAAGAATATATTTTCAAAGACAATTCCCTACTAGTGATGTACTTTTTGGTTTAATAATAAATGTTTTACAAAAATATTATGTCATAATCATTAACAATTACTGAAAATCACTTTTTTGGTCTTATTTAGCTCCTCTCAGAATTAATATTTTGAATAGTTAAGCTGACATCATATGACACTGCAAACACATCTTGTTTTATCCCATCAAGATCTCATTCTCATTTTGACTAGCAGTGGGTGAACATGTTACAATGTGTCATTTTGATAGTTGCATTGGGTTGTGCCTTGTTCAGTGCATGCATTTATATTGTGCTCTATCTGGAGTGTTAAAATCAGTTTTTTTAATTTTAATATTTACATTGGGTTTGTGCCTTGTTAAGTGCTTTCATTTATATTGTTTTCTGTTCAGAATCTGCAGTGTTAAAAACAGCTTTATTTGACAGTTCTGAATATATAGCTTTGAAATTTAGAACAATGTCAGGGATTAACTAAAAAAAAATAGATACAGAGAATCATCAATTTCAAGACACCTGGACAGACAAATACTATTTTATTCTGAATAAAGGTTTGCCTATATGGTTGCTATGCAATAAATCCATATCAGTCAATAAAGAATACAATTTGAAGAGACACTTTACTTCAAAACATGCAGATCACCATAAAATTGATGGACAACTATGAAAAGATAAAATAGAGAAATTGAAGAACTTGGATACCCAGCAGAAAATGTTCACCAAGTAATAAATGCAGCATGGAAGCATTGTGAAAGCCAACTTTGTATTAAATGAAAACTTTGCTAAGCATTCTAAATCATTTGGTGAAGGAGAATTTATCAAAGAATGTCTGTTGAATGTTGCAATATAATATGTCCTGAAAAAAAAAAGATTTTGAGAATATTAGTTTGTCAAGCTGTACTGTTATCCAGTGGATAGAAATCATGTCTGATGATATCCAAAAAAGTTTAAAAGAGAAGACTGCTAGATTCAAAGCTTTTTCAATTGCTTTGGATGACAGCACTGATGCCTCTCATACAGCATAATTAGCAATATTTATTCAGGGAGTTGATGTGGATTTAATACCACAGAAGAATTTTACTCTGGCCCTAAAACAGACAATTACTGATGAAGATATATTTAAAGTCAAAACAGTCTCCAAGATATTTGGGCTTAAATGGAGTTCACTATCTGGCATATGCATTGATGGATCCCCTGCAATGGTTGGTGCATGGAAGGGATTTATTGAAATAGTTCATGAAAAAGTAATAGAATTACAGATCCATCAAAAAAATTTAACAAATTTTCATTGCATTATTCACTAATTAAAATCTGTGTGCAAAATCAATTAAATTGAGAAATGTTATGGAAATTGTAGTAGCCAGTATCAACTTTATTAAGTCCCATGTACTTAATCACTGCAATTTAAGGAATATTTGGCAGACTTATTTTCAGATTATGAAAATGTGTCTTATTGTGAAGTGAGGTGGTTGAGTAAAAGTAAAAGATTAAAATGATTTATGATCTGAGACAAGACAGCAGATTTTATGGACATAAAAGGAAAAACAATTAACCAAGTAAGAGATGATGAGTGGTTGTTTGATTTAGCATTCCTTGTAGATGTCACTGGATACCTAAATGAAAATCTTAAATTGCAAAAACCAGGACAGTTGATTCATGAACTGTATGGACATGTCAGTGCTTTTGTAATAAACTAAAATTGTTGGAAAGCCAGATAAAAGCTAAAAATTGTTACCATTTTTCTACTCTAGCAATTCATAAAAATTTCCCTTATAATTGTTATGGAAATGAACTGAAGGCATTAATAGAGCAATTTGATACAAGGTTCACTGATTTCCAAAATAAAGACTCCTTATTCACTATATTTTTTCATCCGATGGATGCTGATATAAATAATGTGCCAGAAAATTTACAGATGGAACTTATTGAGCTTTAAGCAGATTTAGTGCTAAAATTACAGTTTAACAGCATTGCTTTGATGGATTTTTATAAGCATTTGGTGGAAGAAAAATATAGAAATTTTTCATGCCTTTCCAAGAAAAATTATTTATCTTTTTGGCAGCACATATATGTGTGAACAGTTTTTTTTCTAGAATGAAATTTAATAAATCAGAAATTCAGACAAGAATAATGGACAAAAACCTTGAAAATTCTATGTGATTGTCCTTAAGTAGTATTCCCATCAACATTGATAGTCTCATTGTTGAAGTACAAGGCTAATCCTCACATTAAATTGTTACAAAATTTATGTAGCCCTTTATCATTTACTATTATATTCTACTATTTAATTATTTGGTCTGGCCCTTGACTCAAAGTCAGAAAAATAATTTGGTCCCTGAACTGGGAAAGGTTGCCCATGCCTGCAGTCTACAACATCTTTTTCTCTTAGCTGTAAGTCCCAACCAACATAATAAATATTATACATGTTGAGAGAAAATTTGAAATAATATTCATACTCTAAGCAGAGTCTCCTTAATTCATAAAACCATATTCAAAATAACCACAACATGATTTCTTAAAAATATCTCTTAATTTTAATTTGTTGCACAAGGTCAGTCCTAAAAAGATGTGTGGTTTTTTGTTTCATTTATAAATTCAACATGTCCAGTAATCTGAAAAAATAATATCAGTCTTTTAATCTTGGAAATGCATTTTAAAAAATTTGCATAACACCTTAACCTGATGTCATAGTCATTATTTATGCATTTGCTTGAAGGTACAATTTTCATAATAACTTCAGTTTATAAAATGTTAAAAATAAAATAGTATATAATATTTCTGTAATGTAATTTTAGCCATATCACTCTCATCTAAGATAGGGACTTGTTTCTCTCTGCTTTTAGCACTTTGTGAAGAGATATAATCAGAAACATATAACCAAAAACATGTGAAAAGATGTATGATCCCTAGGATGCATATTTCATGATGAACCAGCACTCATCAGTTGACCCATATCACAATCTCTTACCCATATCACAATCTCTTACACATATCTTTATCATTGTTCAGTATATATAGATAGCCAATTACTACAGAAATATTACTCATTAAGTGAATAATCTCTAATCTAATAAATGACAAATAAAAATTGTTAATATATTTCCATCAAATAGTTTATATCAAAGTTGTGTGGGCAGTAAGTTTGACATTTATTAATTAACTGTAATAATTGGACATCTATATATATTGAACAATAATAGAGGTATGTGTAAGAGTTGTGATCTGGGTCAACTGATTAGTTCTGGTTCAGCACAAAATGTGCATCTTGGTGGTCATATATCATTTTATGTCTTTTCTTATATATATCATTTTATGTCTTTTCTTATATGTTAATTATTACACCCCTCCATAAGGTGTTAAAAGAGCATAGTAACCAGGTCTTAACTTTACATGACAGGGATGTAGTGAAAATTATATTACATAAATATTCTTCATTAAATGGATAATCTGTAGTCTAATGAATGGCATGCAATTTATTCAAATAGAATATGTTTTATAAATCTAGCATAATATAAAGGTAAATGTTACAATATATAATTTTCATGAATAAAAAATAAATTAAAATTTTTTAAACTTATTAATTTTAAATTTATTTATAAAATGTAAAATTTGATATATAAATTTTAAAATATAAAGCTTATTAATTCTTGCCAATTTTCATTTCAGTTTTAAGCCACTTCATTATAAAAACATGTAATTAAATGATATATTTTTTATAAACTAAAATAAATGTTAAATTATTTCAGAAGTTGTTTTTAAATATTTCTTAATAATAATATTGCTAAATTATAATCTGTAAGTGCAAACATACATTAGTAACTGCATTTGGGCAATATATGTATTCACATGCATAAATATACATATATAAAAACTTATATTTACAATTGCACACAAACATATATTTATATGTTAACATTTAATTTAACTTTTTCTATATAATAACCAGTAATTGTATTATCTGGAAAATAATTTTCAAATAATTTATTAAGATTTTAATACATAAAAAATATAATAATTAATAACACTATTTAGTTTAAAAATAAATATCAATTCATCTAAAATGTTTAGTTCAAATACTTTTTTAATGATTTTTTTAATTAATATATATAATAGCATAAACTTTAATCTTGAACTTCTTTTTTCTTTAAAAATAGTCAGTATAAACAATATTCATCAAAATATAAAATTATAAAATTACAAACCATTTTTTCTTTAAAAAAACTTGTTTTTTAATTATTATGACTATATGAATTTTTATTTCAAAAGCAACGTTTCGACTATTTATTTCCTTATAGTCTTTTTCAAGCCACTAAAATATACAAAAAAATAACAAAATAAATAAAATTAAAACATTATATAAATCTAATATACAATATAAAAAACATTACCTTTCTCTATTTAAAAAAACTATAATTTAAACTTCTATTTAAACCACTCTGTTTAAATTATATTTAGATAAAATATCTTATCTTAAAACCAGTCTTATCATCTACAAAAATCAATTAGTTTTTTAAATTCCTTAATATAAAAAAATTTTCTTTTTAAACTTACATTATAATTAATTATTGTTTCTAAAAGTTCTATTATTTGCAAACGATGTGACTAGCTTTATCTTTTATAAAATCAATTAGTTTTTTATTCATATATGGTTTAAATTCCTTAATATAAAAATTTTCCTTTATAAATCTTTCTTTATAATTAATTACTGTTTCTAAAAGTTCTATTTTGTAATTGATGTGACCAGATTTAGATTTATGAAAATAAATTGCAGATTTTTTATCTGATAGATGTTGTTTTAATCTTGTTCTTAACTTATTTTTAGTATTTCCAATATAAGAAACACTTTTACCAACATTCCAGCAGTCTAAACATTTTATCATATATACACCTTTCATAGCTTCAAGCATATCAAATTTTTCATTATAATTAATCAGTTTTTTTAAATCTTTCTTTTTTTTATATACCGGATGTAATTTAATGTTAAATTTATTATTAATTTTTTTACAAATATTTTTAATCCTAATAAAAATATTTTTTGATACTTTAAATCCTATGTAAATTTTATTAATATTATTAACTTTATTATTAATTTTATTTTCTCCTTTAATCTTCTTTTTAATTAAATTCAAATTATAATCTGAAAAAATTTTCCCAATAATTTTATTTGGATATTCATTTAAATAACATTCCTTTTTTATCAATTCTAATTCTTTGTCTAATAATAAATCATTAGAACATATCAATATTGCTCTTCTAATTCTGTTTTTTATAATATTCATTTTACAATGTTTATCAATGTCTGAAAACCAGTTAGTAATTAGACCATGAAATGTTTTTTTTCTAAAAACAGATGTATTAATACTTATCTTATTATTTTTTATAATTTTTTCAATTTTTACATCCATATATTCAATTTTATTATCCACTTCTTTTTCCATGGTAAATTTAATACTTTTTTCTTTATTGTTAATGTAATTTAAAAAACTGTTTGCTTTTCTTTTATTACCTTTAAAAACCATGAAATAGTCATCAACATATCTTACAAAAAAACAAGGACCAACATCTAAATCTAAAAAATCTTTTTCAAAAATATTCATATATTCATCTGCTAAAAACCCACTTAAGCAACTCCCCATGCTTAATCCATTTACCTGTTCGTAAAACCTATCTTTAAATTTAAAAACCAAATTTTTACTACAAATCAATAAAATCTCATGTAATAAATAAGAATCTATTTTTAATTTTTTATTTTTATCATTAATGTATAATTCCAAAGCATAATTAATAGCTATATCTGGATCAACATTATTATACATATTTATAATATCTAATTTAACAAAATAAATATTTTTAAACTTAATATTCTTTAAAAAATTATTCAATTTTTCTATAAAATCTATTGAGTTGTATACTTTATTATTTTTATTTACTTTACTATATTTTTTTAAAAAATTATTAAATACCCATTTAGAAATATTCTCATAATAAGTATCTCTACAACTAATAATTGGTCTTAGAGGTATACCTTCTTTATGTACCTTTGGTATCCCTGTAATTGTTGCACATCTAATATCCATCCTTTTAAGCATGAACATTTCTATTTTTGTAATATATCCTTTATTTTCTAATTCAGTAATAATTTTATTAATTTTTATATTAATTTGCATGCTCTTATCTTTTTTTATAATTTTAAAATAACTACTTTTTAATAAATTATTCATTTTTTTATTATATTCAGTTTTCTCAATTATTACCATACTAGTAGATTTATCTCCTTTCAAAAAAACCAAGTCTTTATATTTTAATCTAATATTACTAATAATATTTAATTCACTTTTATTATTAACATTTTTATATTTATTATTATTAATTACATCATATTCTAATTTTTTAAATTCATATTCAACTTCATTAAATAAGAATTCTTTATTCATTCCTATATTAATACCATTATTGTTAAATTTATCAATAATTAAGTCTTTTTTTGTTTTTATATCTATAATTTGTCTACAAATATCATCATGTGTATTTGGCACATATTTAATATTTTAAATTAATATTTTAAATAAAGGGCTTAAATATGTGCCAAATACACATGATGATATTTGTAGACAAATTATAGATATAAAAACAAAAAAAGACTTAATTATTGATAAATTTAACAATAATGGTATTAATATAGGAATGAATAAAGAATTCTTATTTAATGAAGTTGAATATGAATTTAAAAAATTAGAATATGATGTAATTAATAATAATAAATATAAAAATGTTAATAATAAAAGTGAATTAAATATTATTAGTAATATTAGATTAAAATATAAAGACTTGGTTTTTTTGAAAGGAGATAAATCTACTAGTATGGTAATAATTGAGAAAACTGAATATAATAAAAAAATGAATTTATTAAAAAGTAGTTATTTTAAAATTATAAAAAAAGATAAGAGCATGCAAATTAATATAAAAATTAATAAAATTATTACTGAATTAGAAAATAAAGGATATATTACAAAAATAGAAATGTTCATGCTTAAAAGGATGGATATTAGATGTGCAACAATTACAGGGATACCAAAGGTACATAAAGAAGGTATACCTCTAAGACCAATTATTAGTTGTAGAGATACTTATTATGAGAATATTTCTAAATGGGTATTTAATAATTTTTTTAAAAAATATAGTAAAGTAAATAAAAATAATAAAGTATACAACTCAATAGATTTTATAGAAAAATTGAATAATTTTTTAAAGAATATTAAGTTTAAAAATATTTATTTTGTTAAATTAGATATTATAAATATGTATAATAATGTTGATCCAGATATAGCTATTAATTATGCTTTGGAATTATACATTAATGATAAAAATAAAAAATTAAAAATAGATTCTTATTTATTACATGAGATTTTATTGATTTGTAGTAAAAATTTGGTTTTTAAATTTAAAGATAGGTTTTACGAACAGGTAAATGGATTAAGCATGGGGAGTTGCTTAAGTGGGTTTTTAGCAGATGAATATATGAATATTTTTGAAAAAGATTTTTTAGATTTAGATGTTGGTCCTTGTTTTTTTGTAAGATATGTTGATGACTATTTCATGGTTTTTAAAGGTAATAAAAGAAAAGCAAACAGTTTTTTAAATTACATTAACAATAAAGAAAAAAGTATTAAATTTACCATGGAAAAAGAAATGGATAATAAAATTGAATATATGGATGTAAAAATTGAAAAAATTATAAAAAATAATAAGATAAGTATTAATACATCTGTTTTTAGAAAAAAAAAACATTTCATGGTCTAATTACTAACTGGTTTTCAGACATTGATAAACATTGTAAAATGAATATTATAAAAAAACAGAATTAGAAGAGCAATATTGATATGTTCTAATGATTTATTATTAGACAAAGAATTAGAATTGATAAAAAAGGAATGTTATTTAAATGAATATCCAAATAAAATTATTGGGAAAATTTTTTCAGATTATAATTTGAATTTAATTAAAAAGAAGATTAAAGGAGAAAATAAAATTAATAATAAAGTTAATAATATTAATAAAATTTACATAGGATTTAAAGTATCAAAAAATATTTTTATTAGGATTAAAAATATTTGTAAAAAAATTAATAATAAATTTAACATTAAATTACATCCGGTATATAAAAAAAAGAAAGATTTAAAAAAACTGATTAATTATAATGAAAAATTTGATATGCTTGAAGCTATGAAAGGTGTATATATGATAAAATGTTTAGACTGCTGGAATGTTGGTAAAAGTGTTTCTTATATTGGAAATACTAAAAATAAGTTAAGAACAAGATTAAAACAACATCTATCAGATAAAAAAATCTGCAATTTATTTTCATAAATCTAAATCTGGTCACATCAATTACAAAATAGAACTTTTAGAAACAGTAATTAATTATAAAGAAAGATTTATAAAGGAAAATTTTTATATTAAGGAATTTAAACCATATATGAATAAAAAACTAATTGATTTTATAAAAGATAAAGCTAGTCACATCGTTTGCAAATAATAGAACTTTTAGAAACAATAATTAATTATAATGTAAGTTTAAAAAGAAAATTTTTTTATATTAAGGAATTTAAAAAACTAATTGATTTTTGTAGATGATAAGACTGGTTTTAAGATAAGATATTTTATCTAAATATAATTTAAACAGAGTGGTTTAAATAGAAGTTTAAATTATAGTTTTTTTAAATAGAGAAAGGTAATGTTTTTTATATTGTATATTAGATTTGTATAATGTTTTAATTTTATTTATTTTGTTATTTTTTTGTATATTTTAGTGGCTTGAAAAAGACTATAAGGAAATAAATAGTCGAAACGTTGCTTTTGAAATAAAAATTCATATAGTCATAATAATTAAAAAACAAGTTTTTTTAAAGAAAAATTGGTTTGTAATTTTATAATTTTATATTTTGATGAATAATATATATAACTAGATGAAATTTTCAAGTTAATTTTATAGCAAGCCAACAAGAGATCGTAAAAGACCCAGAAAGAGACCACATAGATGGATGGATAAAATAAAAAAGTGCAGTGGTGATCTGGAGAAGAGAAACTGAAGATCAGAGAAGATAGATTGATCTTGGAGAGACCTTCATATTGTAGTGGGTTGATAATGGTTGTTGATGATGAATATGATGTTACTAAAATAAATTACACTATCTTTTACATTGTCAAAAATCATCAGCAACTTTAGATTTTTGTATGGAATATCATCATCTAGATATGTTCATTTTCCAAAATTATACCAAGATATTTAAACTAATCCACAATATCAGTTTGTTAATTATCCAAATGGAATGATCTTAAGATTGTTTTTCAATTTCTAATTGGTAATCTTTTGATATTTTATGAACAAAAAATATTAAATCAAAGTTTTTTTGGATACATTTTATAAAGCACAACTATCCACATAATGATGATAGAAAAGTAACACACTAAAATCTTAATTTTATACTTTGCACACTTCCAGTCCATAATGTCTTTCTTGTAAAATTGTTAATAATCTATTCAAATATCTGCTGTAAAAATTCATATTTATCACCATTTCAATTTTTTTGCATTAGAGATTTTATTCTTTGCAATGATCACTGGAAACTATTTAAAAAGAAATAGTTTTCTATGGTCATTACAAAGAGTATAATGTCTAGGCAAGTGAAATGAAAATTGGTGATTAGTATGAATATTTTCTCTCTATTTTATTATAGATATTTGAATAGATAATTTCATAAAAAAAATAGGATTATTAACTGGAAGTCTACGAAGGCAAAAATAAAAACTTCAGTGTACTATCTTCTGTATTTATATTATGCTTATGGTTATGCTTTATATGATTATTCAAAAGTTTTAATCCATTCATAACTCAGTGAAATGGTAGGCCAATTTAATTTTACTGATGGTGTCTTGTATTCTGCAATCAACTGTTCCATTTCTTCATAAATCTTTTAACTGGTTTATTAATGCAGACAGTTAATAGTTGAATCTGGCTTGTTAGACTTGGAATTACATCTAATTGAATTTATTTGGTTGAATTTATTTGTCACAGATTTTGTTCTTTGACTTTCTGTTCAGTGGATTGTCAAAATTAGTTGATGCATACACACATTCGATGCATTCTGACCTTAAGATATCAGTGGATCTGAACTCTATTTTACTGGAATGCTCACTTTTTCAGTAATGAAATGTAAAATACATTATGCAACTTATCATTTTACAAAACAAAAAAATAAAATTATGAAAATAATTTGTTCAAAACAATTATTTCACTAAAGCACAAAATGCAATAGAATCATTATATGTGTATATTAATATAAGTCAGAAGTATTAGATTGAAATTTCAACTCATAATTTTGGTTATCACCACATAAGATGCACTCTTTATTTTAAACATATTTTGAGGCAGGGTGTGTTTATATGCTTGCAATTATGGTAAGTCTGGCAATGTTACTACAATAATTCACAAATCATATTCTCAAAGAATTATTTAAATAAATTAGCAAATAATGCCACAATCTTGTAACAAGTCTACTCTAATTCATTAGTTAAAATAAAATCATTTTTATTTGACCTTGAGTAATTTTATTTTTTTTAAAAAATGTATGATTATGTAAACGGTGTTACTGACCTCATTGGAAAAATTAAAAGACTAAAATGGAGATGGACTGGACGTATTGCTAGAAGAGATGATAATAGATGAACAATTGAAATCGTAAACTGGATTCAAAGAGATTGTAAAAAATCCAGAAAGAGACCACATATGAGATGAATGGATGAAATAAGAAAGTATGTAGGAGTGATGTGAAGAAGAGAAGCTAAATATTGGAGGAGATGGATTGAACTTGGAGAGACCTTCATCCTGCAGTGGGTTGATAATGATTGATGATGATGATCATGTACTGTGCTCAAAAACGGAAAATGTCGGCTTGAGCATAATAAATTTGTGAACTTTGATATTTTTTTGTTTGTTTATTTACATTTTTGTTTACTTGTTTACATTTTATTTGAATTGCATACATATTAAGGTCATGTATATAATACAATGTAGCTTGTAGCTTCATTGTATTATCAAGACAATCAATCTGACTAACAAATGGCTACAGTTCTCTCCATCATTCTAATCTGTCAATCATTATAATTAATGTTTTCCAGCAATTGATCTTCTGCCATAAAAAATTTTCTGTACATTTGTTTATTAAAATCATTAATAAGAAACTAATTGTCGAAACACTTAATAAAGACAAGAACAAACTTTCTTTAAAAATCTAAATTAGTAAGTTTAAGATATAGTAACGACTGAAATATAATTCCATTAATAGTTGCTTTTTAAAAACTGACCAGAATGTGTTTCTTTAATGTCACACTCACTTTAACATTAGATTCAATCAAACCATCATATACCCTGTGTTGTTGATGGTGGTAGAGTCTCTGACATGAGATTGAGTAGTTCCATGATTGAGTTTAGTGTTCACAGATCTGACACTCAATCTTCTTATGAACTTCTTAGCAATAAAACTATTAGCCTTTTTATTAGATCAAATAGCCATAAGTGCTTGGGGAATATTGATTTATTTTATAACCTAACTGTTAAGTATAGCATAATCTATAACATGTCTTAGTTAAGCAATCTTTATAACTATGTGTCTATTTAAACAAAGTATTATTATCATTAATCTACACGCTGTGCAAAACTGAGTTAAAAAAACACATTGAGTTTACACAAACATTACTATTGATTTTTACATTGGTTCCAGTATTCTTTTCCGAATGTGCAGTCACATTTCCAGAAAACAACATCTTAGCTATTTATTGGTAACAATGCAATAAAAATATTCAATAAAAGAATTGCTAAATATCTGAGTTGCAATAAGAAGACATAATGGCTGGTTTATTGCTTGGGAGTTCATAAAATGTTTACGCATCAGAAGAGATGGAGCTGGGCTACAATTCATCAACTTAAACTTTAAAGTCTGACAGTGTAAGTGCTGCACATGAACTGCCAGAGGGTAATTATAAGCATTGGTGAAATGGTTATGTCAAACATTGAACAAAACAATTTTAACACCATTATCCTTTTTTGTAGCAATTCCAAGAATAGATTAAAGAACTTAGATCTCCATATAATAATGCCACCAAGTGCAAGCCATAGCAATCAATGGATGTAAGAAGGTTTTTGCATAAACTTCCTTTCTAGTATTTACTCATCCAATATCCTAGACTAGTTTCTAGCTTGTGGCTTTTATCGATGAGAAACCTTGGATCTCATTGTACTGCACTTAGATCTTAGGATCTAATGCAATCTTCAAGCAGCCATCTTTTGCCTGTTTAGTTAACTATAAAGCCACCAGGCTAAAATAAAAATGTTTTGAATCAAAGCTCATTCACTCGTAGAGTCATATAGATTTAAACTATGTTCAGCAACTATACACTTTTGTGACTTTGTTTTTTAATAAACAAAGCCACTATCATCCTAAGGGCAAGAATGGTATTAAACCACTAAACATCACATGGTCCCATTTTCTATGCTTATACAAGCTGTTGAAATAATGACAAAACTTCCCTTTATACTCTGGAAATATTTAATGAGTAGGCACTAGATAAAGATTTTATTCAAAATCCTTCTAGAATCCATTTATTATTGTCACATATACTGGATGACTTTACTGTATGGAGAGTTTGCCACTGTTTTAATCGATTATGTAGACATAGAAAATAATGATCATGTAAAGTTGAATTTCATGGAACTTAATACTATACAGTATTTATTCGATTGATGATCATTCTTCCAAAAATGTTCCATTATTTTTTTTAGCAAAAATGTTTTACTATTATCATCTATGACAAAAATAAATAATGGCCCTTATTTCTAGGTGAATGTAAGTCATCAGCCAAGGTGGTGGCTGGTGGCCAGAGGCAGAGGGTGCTAAGAATCTTCTTATTGTGGATTCACACTGCCATTTGATAACTTTTATTTAGGTACTTACAACTGCAGATCACTTTCAAGTAAAGGAAGATTGCAAGAATTGATAGAAGAACTGTCTCATATTAAATGGAATGTTATTAGACTCTATGAAGTTAGAAGGAAAGGTAAAGAGGTGATTGCTTTAAAAAGTGGACATGTACTATGTTGCAAAAGAACAAACACTGGAAATACAAGTGGAGTAGGATTTGTTATAAATAAAAGTGGAAGAACTACATTGTGGAGATTGATGATGTATCTGAGATAGTGTCTAGATTTGTTACTGAACTTAATAACAGATATAAAATACAAATGATTATAGTTTATTATCCAACAAGTACTCATCATGATGAAATGGATGATTTTTATATAGATGTACAAAAGGCTTTTGATCAGAGTAAACAACATTTTAAATTTGTTATGGGAGACTTTAATGCTAGAATTGGTAAACAAATGAAAGATGAAAGTGCTGTAGGTAATTTTGGTTATGGTAATAAAAATGAGAGAGAACATATCTTGTGGAGTTTGGAGAAAAATAAAAACTTTATATTATGAATTTTTTTTTTTAAAAAAAAAAAATGTGGAAAGTAAACAGAAAATAGCGATATTTGAATGAGTGTACAACAGAATTGGATTATATTTTGACTAACAGAAAATATGTATTTCAAGATTGTAATGTTCTTAATAAATTCAATTCAGGAAGTGATCATCGATTAGTAGGATGTAAGATACATGTTAATGCAAAATTAGAAAGACAAAAATTATTAAGAAAAACAATATTCACAGTTAATATTCCTAATGTTCAAAAACATTCCAATGAATTTAAATTAGAACTTGCAAATTGTTTACAAATATTAACAGATTTTGAAAATGATTCAGATTTGAATGAAATCAATAGAAAGATAACTGATATGCTTTTAAAAACTACAACTAAGATAGCTGATACAATAAAAAAGCAATTGGCTCATAAAATTTCTTCTAAGACAAAATAATTTATGAGGAAAAGAAGAAATAAGAAAAAATATAAAAATGATGCATTAAGAAGGATTGAATATCTCGAAATTTGTAAAGTGGTGCAAAAAAAAGTTGATAACGATTCTTAAAGTATAATTGTGAACTAGCAAGAAAAGATATAGAAGAGAATAAAAGTCTTAAGAATGTAAAACAACATTTTGGTATTGATAGAAAACATTTCTGCAATAAGAACAAAAGATGGACCTATTGCTAAAAAGAGATGACTTGAGATATGTAGAAGAGTTCTATCAAGAAGTATATAGCTATAAATAATAAGACAAAGTATCTCCCACATCTATTATATCTTCTGAATTGCCCAGGATTTTAAATGAAGAAATGAGACATGCAATTAATTGTATAAAGAAGGGAAAAGCTTCAGATAATTATGGGATTATAATCGATATCTTAAAAGAAGCAGGTAAAGAAATATCAAAAAATTTGACAAGTTATATACCAAATAAATGATAAAGATGTATCAGATGTCTGAAAGAATGCAATGTTAATATTAATATTTTTAAAAAAAGTTGATAAAGAAGATATTAGAAATTACAGACCTATCAATCTTTTATCAGTTCTTTACCAAATTTTTATCAAAATAATTACAACTCATCTACAGTGAACTTTGGATTTTAACCAACTAAAAGAACAAGCTGGATTTAAAAGTGGTTTTAGTACAGTAAATCTCATCCATGTATTGAGAGATGTTAAGACAAGGTCAATGAATATGAATTTCCATTATGCTTTGAATTTGTGGATTATGAAAAAGTATTTGATTCTATAAGCATTTTTTCAGTGATTAAAGCATGGAACCCTAGACCAAAAAAATTCTCATATTCTGAAGAATATTTATAAAAATTAACAGCAACAATTACATTGTGTAAAGATACTAAAAAAATCAACATTGATATGGCATAAGACAGGGAGACTGCATATCTCCAAAAATGTTTACAACACTTTTGCAAAAAGTATTTTGTGGATTAAAATTAAAAGATAAGGGCATAAAAATAAATGGAGATTATTTAACTTATGTATATTTTGCAGATGATATAGTTGTTTTTGCAAATAATGATTCAGAGCTTCAGAAAATATAGCAAGATTTGTTTTAAAAAAAAGTAAGAAAGTAGAACTAAAGATAAATGTGAAAAAGATGCAAATAATGTTCAATGGATTTTCTCAAAAGATGGAAATAAAGATTGATAGTGATGAGTTAGAAGAAGTTAATAACAACAAATACCTTGGTCAAATTATTATTACAGATGGAAACATAATGGCTAAAATCAATCATAGAATTAAACTTGGTTAGAGTGCTTTTGATAGAAATAACTTAATACTAAAAGGTAATATGCCTATTTTTTTTTCATATGTCAAAGCATCAGCTGAGAAGCGAACTCAGAACAACTGCCTGTAAGGCAGTTGTGCTAACCACTCGGCTACCAAAGCTTGACAGGAAATATGCCTATGTGTTTGAAACGAAAAGTTTTTAATAGATGTTATTTACCAGTTCTCACTTATGGATTTGACATGTGTACATGTAATAGAAAAGCAATACAGAAATTTCAGACCACTCAATAAAGTATAAAAAGATGCATATTAGAAATAGCTAGAAGAGATACAAAACAAAATACATGGGGGAGAGAATAAACAGATGTTATTGACATCATTGAAATAATTAAGTAACTGCAGTGGATATGTGTTGGACATATGTCTAGAGGAGATAATATTTGATGAACAGTTAAAATCTTAAAACTGGATTCCAAGAGATTGTAAAAGATCTAGAAAAAGACCACATGTGACATGGATGGGTGAAATAAAGAAGTGTGCTGAAGTGATATGGAGAAGAACAGCTAGAGATTGGAGAAAATGGGTTGACCTTGGAGAGATCTTCATCCTGCAGTGGATCGATAATGTTTGAAAATGATGATGATGGTCAATTTGTGATGATATATTTTTATTTTCAATATGTGAAAGTTTCTATTTATTTAAATATATATATACAGTAATTAAATATCTTTACTGCTCAATTGATCATACGAAGTTCGAATTCCCGAATACCAGAAGTGGAATCGAATTGAGAATCTTATGCTCTATACCATTACACCAAACTATGGAGGATTTTTTTTTTTTGATCTTTTATTGGGACGAATAAAAAAGTAAAATGGTTATATAATAATGTCATATTACTGTTTGCTCGTTAAAAATAAAATATCATTGTACTATTATTAATTATCTGATTTTAGTAAAATTTAATAAATAATTCTTTATTTTGAGAAAAGATTGATTTGATTGTTCTTTGATTATTATTAATTTATTTTTTAGAAGTACAATTGAGTACGTTATCAGCGGAGGATGAAATTGACGGTAATTCAGCATTTTCCGATATAATTCTGACGGTTCTTTTATTATCAGGAATGACAGCTTCGGCTATAATAATGGTTTTAGTAGCTGCACAAATAAGGTAATTAATACTAATTATTGACTTAAAGTTTATCATTATAATAATTTAGCATATTTTTTCCTTTCTTTTTTTTTCTTAGTTCAATTATTATTATCCTCTGTTGTTTATAAATTATTCTCTTGTTTTTATTGCACACACACACTTGTATACAACATTCAGAGAGATAAACTTCCATTGTTATAGTTATATAAACATATAATCCTCTAATATCAATGTTAGATACACTGAAATGAAAAATGAATTGATTTTCATATTCCCATCTATAATCTTAAGGACATGCAGATTAGATGATAATTTTATATGTTGATTCAAATAAATCTACAAAAGCATCTTATCTAGTTATCAATGTTTGATCAATAAGTCAATAGTGAGAAGGAAAAGCATTCATTTTTTTTATATGAATGCAGCAGACATTGTTGCTAAGTGCTTTGCATTTATATAATTAGCACTTTGGGGGTTTATATTTTGAAATAGTACATAATTCTCCAATTAACTTTTAAAGTATACAACTTATCCATTATAAAGACCAATTATGTTCTGATAAAAAATTACATTCAACTTGTTCTTAAACAGCAATGGTTACAACACAGTTTAGTAACATTCAGGCTACTTGTGGTATCTCATATCACTCTTAATATATCTATTTATTTTATTTAATTTATCACTTCAAATTTCATTTTCGTAAGCATTATTTATAAAAAATTTGTTAAATTATTTGCATAATAAATTTAAAATATATAACTAGATAATCAAATAAAATTACTTTTGTTTTGCTTAACAGAACTCACTTTACAGCTTTTTTTTATAATTTGTTGATTACTTGCATGTAATCGGTGATTTTAATGAAATAAATTTGCTATTTTACAATTGTTTTATTAGTTGCAACATTTTTTTAAAAGTATCAAAACCAAAAGACCCATTCGAAAAAGATGAAAGTATAGAACTAAAACTAAAAGAAAAGTGAATAAAATTAAAAGTACATGACATAAATTCAAACTAATTTCATTTTTTTCAAATTACAAATATTATTAAAATGGTAAGATGCACAATTTATCCAGCTTAAAAAGTAATGTGAAATTAAGGCATTTGAAAATTGATTGTGGTATCACATACTGATTATAAACATTCATGGTTAAGTAAAAGCTGATATATCAGATATTTTAAACAATTATTATTATGTAATACATTTGCACACTTGCTAGTTAAATGACAGCATGTTAAGATCACGGAATTGTGGGAAAGTTAGCATTTCAAAGCTTTAGTTGACACAGATTACTGAGACAATCGAAAGTGCTCCTAAGTGGATAAAATTTTTAATTATTTAGTTACTGTATTTACAAATATTCAGTTATATAATTACACACACACACATATATATATATATATTCACAACATAAATATGCAATAAACTTATACTTCTTATAGAAATTTTTTATGATCTTTTAAGCAGCAATGTTTTATGAAAAAATCAACCAATCTCTGCTGAATATATATTTCAGTCATAACTGACATCATCAATAACCTGGAAGCCAGTTACTATCCCACAAAATATAATAATGTTATTTTATTATAAACAAACATCTCAACAATCTGATATATACAGTAAATATCATCTGATGTTACAGAGCCTAAATTATTATTAGGAGATAATATAGTACAATTTCTTCTGCTTTTCTGAGTTCATTACGTAGATTGCAAGTAAAATATTAGAACCATATTGGGTAGACATTTATATGATTTATTTGTTCAAGTATTAATGTTTATTAAAACTATTTGAAATTAATTGTTACCTTGTAAATGGAAATTCATTATGTTTACCGTTGTAAATATGTTTAGCTTATTTAAATATTTACTAATGTCTTGCTTATAATATCTTTATAAACTTAACCTAGCAAAAGAAATTGGACTATTTTTTTTTTGTTAGCTAGTTATTCAGACTCCATAATACTAATACCAGGTTATATACTTATTTATATATGTTATATTTATATAGTTGTAAAGAATTATGCTATAGCAAAGGATATTAATCTTCAATTTTATATAGGCATTTTTTAAAATTTTGTAGTTTTATTCTAGTGGATATATATCATAATAGAAATAATAAAGTATTATTCAATCCACCGAAGTAACCGAAAGTACTTCTGCGGATTGAAAGTCTGTTTATAATAGTTTATTACTGTTAATATTTATTATTTTTATTATGATTACAATATTGTTCTAATTAACGGTCATTTTATTTATATATGAAATTATTATTTTTTGTGTAAAGTTTGCGAATTTTAATTCTCTGGCTCAGTTTGAAAATATTTTTTTCTTCTTCAAATGCATGTTAGTGAGAGAAAGTGATGAAGATTTATTAAAATATTTACTTCTTTACACAAAAAAAAAATGACAAAGAGATACTCAACAAGAAGAAATATAAACTTGAAGAACACAACATTTTGAGATTGAATCGTTTTTGATGTGATTATTAAGCAATATAATTTATTAAAAAAAATTATGCTTACAAACATTGGTAGTGAATAATATCAGCATCATCAATCAGATCGGATATCATCATTAGATTAAGCATCATAATGTATCTAAAATACCAAACAGATGTTAGTATAAAAAAAAATCATTTGTATCTATATCAGAGTCAATATTGATTGTACAATGTAATAATAGTTATTTGAAAACAAAAGCATATAATTTGCAGTTTATTTAAGATTTATTTAAACTATTATATAGCAATATAATAACAAAAATAATTACATAATATGTGTCCATTGTAAAATTTACAATTTTTTTTTCCATATGTCGTAGCATCGGTGGGAGGCGAACCCACAACCGTCTGCAACCAACTACTTGCTTGCAAGGCGGCTGCGATGACCTCTCGGCTAACAACGCTTGACAATTTTTAAAATCTTTTTTTTTTAAAAAAAAAAAACAACAGTATTCATACGCATCCAATTCTACCATCTGTTGTAAGCTTGAACAATCACATTTAATATTTATTCAAGTTCGCAATAGATGACTGAACTGAAGGAATAAAAAGCTTACTCCTAAGAAAGATTCTGTAAGCTGATATTCTATAATGTTAATTTTTCCCTTTAATAGCAATTTTAGACAGCTGATAAAAAATGAGAAATTAGATGTATATATATATATCACATGTATAAATATGAAAACAAGTTGGCTTGGATTCAACACATTAATATGCTTTAGAATGTCATGCTGGTAGCTTGAAAATACAATAAGGAGTAGAAGATATCTACTAGAAAATAGAAACATTTTTCATCCGAAAAAATTCTAAGTACATTAAATTTAAAGTCCATAACTCCTCACTTTTTCAAACTATAATACTGAAGCCAGTTTTAGAATATGGTAAGGAAAGCATTAAATTGAATCTAATATTCACTACCACCTAGCAATTGTTCATTTCTCAAACTTATAATAGGGGGCAGTAGTATAAATAATTTGTTTTTAATAAGCATTGCTTAAAGTATATTCAGATTTTCAGATGATGGGTTTGTTTTCTCGATAAATTTAATATCTATTGTTTATATATATATTCTAGAGCAAGATTTCTCAAATGCCAGTCAGCAAAAAAAAATTTACCGACCGTGAAAAACATATTGATTTTTTTTTCTCATGTGTCATAACATCAGCCGGGAAGCGAACCCGCTAACCCGGGACAACTGCTTGTAAAGCGGCTGTCGCTGACCTCTCGACCACCAAGGCTTGTTAATTAAAAATAAAAAAAAATTGCAAAACTAATTTTCAATGAAAATAAATGTACATTAGCATGCCTCTGCTCTTAATTTGCAAAATGAAAGATTTTTAAATAACTAATAGTTTTAAACTGTTTCTTTTTTAATTCTATCAAAATGCAGTAAAATAAAAAAAATAAAAAATTCAATGATATATATTTTTTAGTTATTTATTATAATAGTTATTTAGGTTGTAATTTTACAAGTATATCTTTTATGGGTAATTGATATTTATTGTGCACATTATTTTGATTTTTTTTTTTAATATGATTGCATGAATAATAAATAATACTGCATACTTGAGTAATTTTTTATATTAACTAGAACGTTATAGCAATAACAAGTGAGTAAAAAAGGCAGCATGCATTTCAGAAATCGATCCAGTAATATATAAATATATCATTGAATTTTTTATTTTTTTTATTTTACTACATTTTGATAGAATTAAAAAAGAAACAGTTTAAAACTATTAGTTACGTATATATAAATAACTATAACCATTAAATGTCTGTATTTTTAAATCATATAATAATAATTCAAACAAATTTATTTAATACAGTATTCAAATTTTAAACAATATATTCTTTACAGGAAGTACTTTTGATTGTATCAGTGACAATCTTTATCAACCATTAATACAAATGTACATGAAATAAACTTATATTACCCATCATTCAATCCATTCAAATTTCCCACAATTCTGTTGTTTTTATATTAGCTGATTGTCTATTCATTAAACCTTCTCTATTCCTAGATATCATCATTGCCTCCTTAATTTTTCGTTTTTCATTACACCTTTCAATTTGAATAATTTTTACATTATTGTCAAATTTAAAACCATAATTATATGCCCTATTGTGATCAAAAATAATTGATGGAGTATTCATACTTACTGAAGATGCATTTTCTTTCTGTACACGTTTATACAATATCTTATGATCATTATATCATTTTTGTAATGTACATTTGGATTCCCTGTATATTTCATTCCACAACCACATACCAACATATATATATATATATATATATATATATGTTGGTATCTGTTATATATATATATATATATATATATATATATATATAACAGAACTTAATTCAAGCATAGAAATCTTGATTTTATAATTATTTATCATATCATTTATATTATTTGAAGAGAAAAAAAAATCCTACACAAACCACTATAAAGTTTATTAATTAATTTAGCTTGTTGATTAGATATAAAAAGAATAGAAATCCATTTATCACTTTTTAATTTATTTCATATTTTTTATTATTACTTTTATTTTGATTATATTTTGTAATTGTATTATAAATAATATTCCTTCAATAACCAACATTCAACATACCAGTAACAAATACATTAATATTTTTAATTTTATCACTAATAAACTTACACAAAAAATCATTTTTAAACAAAAATGACCTCAAACCAGTTAATTTATCACCCATATGAACTCTAGAATTATACTGAATATAACCCCTAATTTCCACATGCTTTAAAATGATGTTATAATCAAACACATTATTATTTCTTTTAATAACTATATTTAAAAATTTTATAGACTTGTCTTTCTCTTCATTTAACACCCATTTTATCGTATTAATCATATTTAACTCACTAAATAAATTAACTATTATTTCATTATGTGCACATATAAATACATCATCGACATATCTACAATATACTTTAATTCCTTTATATTTTATGTGAGGTAAATAACTAGAAATAAAAAAATTACAAATCTGTGATACCATTGGAAGACCCATTGGCCAACCATAATTCATTTTATAAAAACAATCATTAAACTTAACATATATATGATCATTTACAAATCTTAATATTTTAATAATAAAATTCTTAATGTTATTATCTATAAATTTTAAAATCAAAGCTTTTTCAATAATCTCTATTGATTCCATACGATTAATTTAGCCATACATTTTGGATATGTCAAGTGTACACATAACATCATTATTATCAATTTTTATATTTTAATCCTATTAATAAAATCAAATGATGAAGAAACCGTTAAATCTCCAAATCCAAGCACATCTTGCATTATTTTTTCAATATATCTACAAGCATTATAATAAAAAACACCTCCAAAATCTACTATTACTCTTAATGGATAACCATTTTTATGCAATTATATATTTGCAAAGATTCTTGGAAAGACTGCAGACTACAGATATAAATTATAATATGTCTTCACATCAATAACTTTTTTCTTTTTAGCAGTAATTAATATGCAAAGACATATTACAATTTATATCATTGTCTGCAGTGTTTCCAAGAATCTTTGCAAATATAAAATTGCATAAAAATGGTTATCCATTAAGAGTAATCAGTAGATTTTGGAGTTGTTTTTTTATTATAATGTTTGTAGATATATTGAAAACATAATGGAAGATGTGCTTGGATTTAAGATTATATGGTTTCTTTATCATTTGATTTTATTAATAGAATTAAAAATATAAAAATTGTTAATAATGATGTTATGTGTACACTTGACATATCCGAAATGTATGGTTCAATTAATCGTATGAAATCAATAGAGATTATTGAAAAAGCTTTGACTTTAAAATCTATAGATAATAACATTAAGAATTTTATTATTAAAATATTAAGATTTGTAAATTATCATATATATGTTAAGTTTAATGAATGTTTTTATAAAATGAATTATAGTTGGCAAATGGGTCTTCCGGTGGTATCACAAATTTGTAATTTTTTTTATTTCTAGTTATGAATTTAAGATATTACCTCAAGTAAAATATAAAGGAATTAAAGTACATTGTAGATATGTCAATGATGTATTTATATGTGCACATAATGAAATAATAATTAATTTATTTAGTGAGTTAAATATGATTAATATGATAAAATGGGTGTTAAATGAAGAGAAAGAAAATTCTATAAAATTTTTAAATATAGTTATTAAAAGAAATAATAATGTGTTTGATTATAATATGATTTTAAAGCCTGTGGAAATTAGGGGTTATATTCAGTATAATTCTAGAGTTTATATGAGTCCTAAATTAGCTGGTTTAAAGTCATTTTTGTTTAGAAATGATTTTTTGTGTAAGTTTATTAGTGATAAAATTAAAATTATTAATGTATTTGTTTCTGATATGTTGAATGTTCATTATGAAAGAAATACTATTTATAATACAATTACAAAATATAATCAAAATAAAAGTAATAATAAGAAAATATTAAATAAATTAAAAAGTGATAAATGGATTTCTATTCTTTTATATCTAATCAACAAGCCAAATTAATTAATAAACTTTATAGTGGTTTGTGTAGATTTCCTTTTTCTCTTCAAATAATATAAATGATATGATAAATAATTCTAAAACCAAGATTTCTAAGTTTGAATTAAGTTCTGTTATATATATGTTGGTATGTGATTGTGGAATGAAATATATAGGGGAATCCAAATGCACATTACAAAAACAATATAATGATCGTAAGATATTGTATAAACATGTACAGAAAGAAGATGCATCTTCAGTAAGTATGAATACTCCATCAATTATTTTTGATCACAATAGAGCATGTAATTATGGTTTTAAATTTGACAATAGAGATGTAAAAATTATTCAAATTGAAAGGTGTAATGAACAACAAAAAATTAAGGAGGCAATGATGATATCTAGGAATAGAGAGGGTTTAATGTAGGGGTCCCCAATCTTTTTGCACTTAAGAGCACATTCTATAATACTGGCCAGGTGGTGGGCACCATTTATTTTTTCTATTTTAATTTATAGTTGGATATTGTGCATAATGTAAAAAAAAATATTTATTTCAAAAATAAAATTTTAACATACAATTAACGTTTATATTTTTATGCTGTAAAAGTATAGTATGCCCTACAATTTGATTATAATATAATACAATAATTTATAAGAAATTTTAAAAATTAAATTTATTTGTATCAGATAAATCATTTTTTATCGTGTTCAGATAGCGGCGGGACACATAAAATGGTCTGCGGGCACCATGATGCCCACTGGCATAAAGTTGCAGACCCCTGATTCAATGAATAGACAATCAGCTAATATAAAAACATCAGAATTGTGGGAAATTTGAATGTATTGAATGATGGGTAATATAAGTTTATTTTGTCTACATTTGTATTAATGGTTGATAAAGACTATCACTGATACAATCGAAAGTACTTCCGGTAAAGAATATATTGTTTAAAAATTGAATACTGTATTAAATAAATTTGTTTGAATTATATATATATATGACGTCACAGACAAAAAATATATATTTAATTTATTTTAACTATGTTAACTTTTTTTGTAATCTAAGTGATCTGAATATAGAAAAAAGGTTGAGAAATACTGTTGTAGATGATATTTTTTAGGCATAAAATATAATTTTGCAAATAGTTCTAACTGTATCAAAGAGAAGTTCTTTTCAGTAGCAAACCTATATGATGATATATCGTTTAAACAGGGGTCGGCAGACTTTTTAATATGATGAGCCATTTTGTTTAAATCACCCCCACCCCCGATCTGCCATGACAGAGGTATCTTTCACTGCCATCACTTTCCTTCTCCCACAACATTAAAGAACTATGGAAAAAAGTGAATAATATGTCCTTGAAAATATAAATTTTTGAATGGTTGTGGATGTATGTGAACATATATTTTAGTAAGAACATAACAGAATCTGTATACATCGTAATGAAATACAATTCTTTTAAAAATAAACAAATAAATAAAAATTGCTTTGTTTGTTTGATTTATTCACAAAATTTTATTAATTAAATACTAAACATCATATGATCATTTTTATGCATACACCAGCTGATTACTCAGAGACAATATTCACCAAACATTAGCACCACTTAGTGCAAGTCAGGGTAATCAATGGATGCTTGAAAGTTTGTGCATAAAATCTCTATCTAGTGCCTACTCATACAATATCCCCAAAGTAGATTCTAGTTTGTGGCTTTCATCAGTAAGAAGCCTTGGATCTGAGAGCAGGTGGCACCTAGATCTTTAGATCAAATACAATCCTCCAGCAGCCACCTTTTACTTTATAAGCTAAGATCTAGGTGCAGTGCTCTCATATCCAAGGCACCTTACTGATAAAATCCACAAGCTAGAAACTAGCCTGGGGATATTAGATGATAGCTATTTTGCACACAAATTTTCCTGCATTCATTGGTTACTCTGGCTTGCACCGAATGGCACTGCAGTGTGGAGAGTTTTGCCTTTGTGTACATGTGCTAGCATAAAGAATGGTGCTCATGTGATGTTTAGTGGTTTAATACCAATCCTGTCCAGTAGTATTATGGTGACTGTAGATATTAAAGGACCAAAGACACCAAAATGTATGGATGCTGAACTGAGTTCAGATCTATATGACTAATGAGTTTGAATTGAAAACATTATTGTGTTATCATTTTGGTCCCAAATATTTATAGTTAGCTAATAAAATAAAAGGTTGCTTCTGGAGGGTTGCATTAGGTCCTAAGATCTTGGTGCAGTGTTCTCAGATACAAGGCCCTTCACTGATAAAAGCCACAAGTTAGAAAGAAGTTTGGGGTGTTGGATGAGTAGGCACTAGATAGGAATTTTATGCTCAAACCTTTTTGCATCCTTTGATTACTCTGTCTTGCACTGTGTGATACTACTCTATACTGAGTTTTGATTCTGTGTAAATTATACACAATAATTATTATTCTACAATAAGACTGCATTCAAGAACAATGTTGTAATGTGCATTTTCCCTCTCTTTGAATCATTAAAATGTTTATTTACAGATTGCAAGAGGAAATAAAAAATAAGTTTATATTTATCATGATTAACAAGAGCCATGAGAATCGGATCAAACAACCATATTTGGCTTGTGAGCTGTAATTTGCCACCTCTGTTTTACACAATACTTGGACAATATCACTAATAATTTGGCCTTTTTACCCATTTATCATTTATTCAGGTTTCTATATGTATAATTAACATAAGATATGTAAGTGTTTGTGTGTTGTTGATATCAATGTTTTATTGACATATGAGCCGAATCACATCTGCGATTGGAATGATGTATGTCAGTTGAAGATTCTCTTTAATTACTGTTTCAGAAACTTTCACTAATTATATAATAATAGGTGTAAACTTATGATAAAATGAATACAGTATTTTTAGTATTTGGCAATTATCTACAAGGATAATCCTAAGATATACGTTTATATATATATATATATATATTGTTTGAGCTTAATCTTTGATTTAATATATAAATATATTTGGATATTGAAACAAGGTTTCCATGGTTAAAAAATGAATTTAAATCATTTTAATTATTAGGATCATCGTGTATGATTAAATATTTAAATGGGACAGTTTCAGAAAAATAATAACTATTTTAAAGTGGGCAGTTAGAGTATTTTATGATTGCCAGAACAATTATAAAAATGGACAAATCTTTTTTCTAGATAAAGACAAATATTATTTTGCCGAAATCTTGATACTTTTTAAATTGTTAATCACTTGGATAATTTTGAGAATTAAATAAACCACACGAAATTGTAATATTATTAATGATGTAAAGAATACTTTAAAACAAACATTATATTATTGTGTGTGTTAATATTTCAAATGCTAGATTTTTTCATTTGTCATAGCATCTTCCGGGAGGCGAACCCACAACCGTCTGCAACCAACTACTTGCTTGCAAGGCGGCTGCGATGACCGCTCGGCTAACAACGCTTGACAATGCTAGATTTATTGCCAGAAAAATATGTTCAGCAAAAAATACTTTATTTTTTTAGCAAGCCTAGTTGCTTAAAAATTCTAAAATTTATATGTAGTGTGTAAGTAAATTAAACGTAGTCATATATGTAAAAGTAATTGTACGTCTAAAAGTATAAAGTTATATATATATAATGTTTAAATATGAGCTACTTATTTATGTATTTAATACTTCATAATAATACCTTTCTTTTGCAGGTGGTTGCGATCATCTTCTAAATCATCGCACCTGAATTTACATAAAAAAAAGTTTGAAAATATTTTTCAGTCGAAACTAAGCCATACTTTTGTTCCTTATCACAAAACTGTCTTATATATCAAAAATTCAATTAACTCAGAACACAGAGTAAATGAAAATATTTCTGAAACGTTATGATTACGGTTTAATTGAATCTCGCATTCTTTTCTGAGGATTACAAATTTCTTACTGACAATCTCTACACTATTCAGAGAATCTTCAATTCACTGCGGACGGTGAAACAGCGTTGATTAATGGATTGCTATTTACATGATAATTTAATAACTTTTAAAAGTAATGAAAAAAAAATCAATATTGAAGGATTGGAAAGTAAATTCATAATTAATTAAACAAAAAAAAAGAGGACTAGATGCAAGTCTGTGTTACCCATATATACATAGCTGTGATTTTAAATGTATAGTAAATAAATGTTTGTATGTATATTCTTTGCGTAAGGCCGCGACTGGATTACTAGATTACTAGGCACGTGCTTATTACTAGTGTTTGCTACTCTTTAATATAGTTTATTCTAGCTTCACAAATTTAAAAAAGCCTCATAAAATATTGAAGTTTCTTGCAATCTTATGATACTCAAATTTGTATATTATTCCGTTATTATTAATATTGATATTATTAGGTATTTTATTTTATTATTTATTAGGTATGTTGTACAACTTATTTCAATAAATTTACATTTTGTTATAAAAATCAGTTTGGTTAAAATGTTGAATTACAACTACGGTATGTAATTATAAATTTATTTAACGCACATTGATTACGTAAGTAATATTTACTAAGGCAATAAACCTCAAATCATGTGCGCTTGAAAATGCGAAGGTAGGGACTTCTACAGGTCTTAACCACAAGCTTAGTGGTTAAGACGTGTAGAAGTCCCTACCTTCGCATTTTCAAGCGCACATGATTTGAGGTTTATTGCCTTAGTAAATACTAACTAAGGTATGTATATATGTTCCAGTATTTTGGTTTATTAATTAATTTCATCATTTCAATTCTATTATATCGTAACCATCCATCAAAACGGAAAAAATCATTTTCTCTCCCATGGCGCATGGATTTTGGAACCATTTATTTTTAGGAGAGATAAGCATAAACACATCGAGCAATAATTTTATATATATGCTAGATGTATTTAAACTTAATTTTAACCCTATCCAATTTTGCTCCTTTTCTTTAGGTATGCAATTCTATAAGTAATGTTAACACGCTTCCCACGAAAAGATTAAATTTTATTTGACAGTTTAACAAATAATTTCCTGAGAAATTCTTTTGACCTGGGGAAGCGTCATAATCCTAGCATTCAAATTTATGGGCTAAACTGATGCTATTATTTAAAAAGACCATGACATTAATATACACTGGTTAGTATGTAAATTTCTAAATTTCCACTTCCCAGACAAAGCTATACAAGAATTTTTTTGGGTGCTAATTTAGAGTGCTCTCTGCACTATTTTGAATTCTAAGGACCACCTAGAACCACTGCTGATACATCCATATGAAAAATGACATTAAATAATCCACACAGCAGCAGTTTAAGAGCAGTTCTTATAATTCAAAATGGCAGAGAACACATTCTAAATCAGAGTGATCAAATCAAACTTATAATTTCAAAATACTAAATTATAACTTCTAAAATATGATTTTATTACAATATTTGCCTATAACCACATGGTGAAATAATATAAAATTGATCAAACCAAGCTTATAATATCCAATTACTAAAAGTTCATAACTTCTAAATTACAGATTTTAATATAATATATGCCTATAACCACATAATGAAATAACACCAAATTGATCAAAACAAGCTTATAGTTTTGAATTACTAAAAGCTTGTAACTCCAGCTCACATAGTAAGCTCTTAACAAGCTTTGCAGAATATCCCCAACTCCAGACCAGTTTCTGCTACTTGTGTGTCAGTGAGGTGTTAGGATATTCAAGCATTAGATTAAAAATACCAGGACACGCTCTGCTTCTTCTCTAATGTATAACTATTAAGTAGAAAATCTGATATTCTGCAAAGCTTGTTAAGAGCTTATTTTGTGAGCTCTATATATAACATCTGTAAATAAAGTTGCAATAATTATATTCATAAAGCACATACTCATTACATTAAAGTAATATACATTAAGGCTACAACCTTAAAACTACGTGCCTGAAAAAATGACACTAGGGACGCTCTTGTCTTTTAAATAAATCTTGTGTTAAAGATTTGCAGAGGTCCCTATTGTCATTTTTCAGGCCCATAGTTTTAAGGTTGTAGCCTTAAGGTATATTACATTTGTAAATACAAGCTTATCAAATTAGGTCATGTGACATCTGACTTTTTTTTTTAATTTTATAACTTCTAAAATACAAATTTTATTCTAATATATGCTTATAACCACATATTGAAATTAAGTAAAATTGATCAAACCAAGTTTATAATTTCCAATTACTAGAAATTTATAACTTCTAAAATACAAATTTTAATACAATATATGCCTATAAACACATGTTGAAATACTGATTGCATTAAGGTATATTAATTTTATAGTTAATTGGATTTTTTCTTATCAGAAAAAAACTCTCATGTTGCATGCTTCCTTTGTTGCATATAGTTAGAAAAAAGGAGAAAAGGAAAAATAGCATTGTCCACATTTGATTTCCTAATATAGATATTGGATCTACACTTGATCATGTGGTGTTCTTAAGGACTCTTGATATATATATTGAAACAGATATACTGTTCCTCGTATATATATTCAAAAGATCCCCCCCCCATTTAAAAATGACTAGCATGATTTGATCAAATTGGGAATGAAATAAAGCAAAAAGTTTATAGTTTCAAAATTAAGAGGTAAATAAAAGCTGTGATTTGTTAAAAAGATTATATTTTTAATTTTTTGATCGATGGTTTTGAATAAAGTGTTATATCATTTTGCTTTCTTATCTCTCACACTAAAAAATTAGATTATCCAATCATTAAGAAGAAAAGAAAAAACATTTGGGCTAAAATGAGGCAGTATGCAAATCAGACATGGCAGAAAAGAAAGCTGTTCTATCAATTCAGAGAGAGGTAGATCAGATTGGATTTTTTTTTAAAGTGTATTACTCAATTCTGACTTTCGTCTCCTTAAAATATAGCTTTTACAAACACTTAAAAATGGAAAAAGAAAGCATTATTAAGGGAATTGTAATGATAAAAGAGTAAACTAACAGCTTCTTGACTCTCCATACCAAGCCATGATTTTCCAAGATAATGTTATTTAGATGAAATAACCCACCCTCTTTTTGAATAAATCAGACTGGTCAACTGGAAGGTAATTATTTTATAAAAATATTTGAACGTCTTTATTATAAATTATAAATTGAAATTATGAAATAGCTGCACAAAAATTATTTTATAAAAATATTTGAACATCTTTATTATAAATTATAAATTGAAATTATAAAGTAACTGCATAAAAATACATTTGTTACTGGAAATTTATAAATGAGAATTATGAATAATGTGGCTGCATGAAAATAGAAAATTATAAATGAAACTTATGCACATAGATGCACATTTACACTGATTGGATTATGAATAATCCACAAACTCAGAATTGTTCACATTATCTGTTTTGATAATTATAAATAAAATAATGAAAGACTATATGGATTATAAATGCTTGCCTGCAGATCAGTATTATGTAAAGAAAGTAATGAAACTTATGCACATAGATGCACATTTACACTGACTGGACTATGGATAGTCCACAAAGCAAGGATTGTTTACATAATGTACTATAAAAATTACAAATGCTTACATGAATCTCATTTGTATACAAAGAAAATAATGAAACTTATGAGCAGCAATGTACATTGATACTTGACTGAATTATAGAAACCTTACAGATCTGGAATAGCCCATCTTACCTATTTACCTACCTAAAAGGGATGTACAGATATGAAATAAAGAGTGGAAAATATTCACACAGTATTGGTAGACGTCTACTAGTTAAAAGACCCTTTGAATCCTTTACCTAAGATACATCAAAATGAGCCTTCATTTGAAATGAAGGATGAACTTTATTAAAATGAATTGCAAATGAACTATTGATCAACAAACTGCTTCTAACTTTTTCATAAATGAAATGAAAATGAGTCATCACATGGATAGGAATGAACTTTATTAGAACTTGCAAATTAATTGTTATTTAATAAAATTATTGTTACTAAAAATTAAATTTAGTTATCCAGTTGTTCAATTCTGTTTTGTTTTATTGCATCACTCATCAGTTATAGCACTTGTTCATGAGAATCTCATGCCTTCTGAGCTACGTCTGGCATAACTAGACCTAGGCAAGTCAGGTTGTAGTGAGACGGAACTCTAATGGCACTGTTTGGAAAACCAAACATAGAAATGTTTAGATGCTTCCAGTCTCTATGGTACTACATCCTCTGATGAGCAGGAAATATTGTTGTAGGGGGTGTTAACATCTGCATTGGGGAATGCCAATCGATAGTTCCTTCCTGCAGCATGCTCATCAGAAAATTGTTACAACTGATGTAAGAAAAGGGTTGTATGGAGGTCCAGTTACAATATATATATATATATATGTGTGTGTGTGTGTGTTATTTTCTATACAATATATATATATATATATGTGTGTGTGTGTGTGTTATTTTCTATGTATTAACACACATGATTTTTACCATCAACAAATGATCACAGAAATATTACAGATTTTAATAAAAATTTGTTGATTATTTCAAAAGTAAAAAACATATTGGTTTTTAAATAAGATAAGCACTAACCTTTTTACCATCCTGTAGGGTGTGTTAGCATCTTTGAAAAATTTATTGAATAAATCATCTCATTTATATTATTTTTATCCATTCACCAGCAAATAATGACATGTCAGAAATGAAGCATATAACATTACTCGCTTTGGTAAGGAAAAAATCTGATTTATTGTTTGTTTGTTAATTGTAAAATTAATATTCATTACTTAAGACAATTAATCTTTTGGCTAATGTTAAGATAAATTGCAATTAATTATTAATTATAGAATTAATATGTTTTGCTAGTTTTTACATTTATTCACCCTTTACATATTTTAGAAATTATAAGCTTTTAATATTTCAAAGTTTATTTGTTCCTCCCATGTATTATATTTTTCTATATTTTAGTCATGTGATTTGATCAAGCATAGTTGTATGAAATTTCCACTTTAATTTTTTAATTATTGATGTAAATTGTGATGTTGTTATAAATGGTTATATTATCACACTGTGTAGATTATTCAAAGTCATTTATTTCTTGGATATGTTAGTAGTGGTTTTAGGTGGTTTTTAGAATTTCAAAATAGCAGAGAGTGCACTGTAAATTGTTACCCTATTTTGTTATTTAGCACATGGATGTTATTTGTGATAAATCATGCCTTTTTAAACTTTTCTTTTTCTATCAATATGCTCAGCACATACTATATTGACATTTTACATATCAAAATCATGGCCAGATTTCATTTGATGCCCCAAAAGAATCCCCATGTGAAGTTAGTATTTTGGTGCATCAGACAGAATGTGGCCATGATTTTGATCCATGTAATATCAAAATAGTATGTACTGAGTGCAAGGATAGGAAAAAAAAATTTAAAGAGGTATGCATTATTGCTAAAAACATCCAGTGATAAAAAAAACTCTTGTATAGTCTTGTCCTAGAAATGAAATATGTAAATTACAAATTTACATATTAATGTTATATTTTCTTCAAATAATAACACCAGTTTATCTGACAAGTTTGAGCACTATGATAATGACCCACCAGGTTAAAAGCACTGCTCAAAAATTATTTGTTAAATTGTCAAATTTAATTTAATCTTTCCTTGTGCAGTATATTAATGTAACATAGAATTAAATAACTTTTTATATATTTAGGATATGTTGAAAACTTTTATTCCATAAATCATTATTCACTGATATGTAACAATCCATCCACATAGAAAAAATATTCTCTCTCTTATGACATGTGCATCTTGTAACCATTTCACTTCAATCAGTTAAACATAAATGCATGAAAAAATAATTTTACTTTATAATGAATTGGCTATGTGTCTCATGACATACAACAATATAGTTTTGTGTGCGCATGTATATATGCATAAAGCTGAAAGGAAAAGTAGAAATAAACACAGACAATTTTTTTGTATATATTTTCTATATTATCCTGGAATAACAGTTAAACATTAAATAATTTTGAACAGTAAAAAATGTGTTATAAATTAAACATTAATTAACATTTTATTAATTCTGTTTTGAAATTAAAACAAACATGTTTTATGTTACAATAGATATACTGATAATTATAAAATTTCATTATCTATTTTGATCAGATTACATTTTTTAAATTAAAGCTTATATAACATATTTTGATAAATATCTGACAAAGTTGTTTTTGAAAGGTTTAAGGTAAATTGAAAAGAGTCATTAACTTTGTTCAATCAAGATAAAGAAAACTTCTAAATACTGTTGTTTTTTCAACCTTTTTTATAGTAAGGGTGGAAAAAAACAACAGACTTAATATAAAAAGGTTGAAAAAAGATTACAGGAGTTATTAGTTTTTATAAATTATGGCAGCAGGATGACTAAAAATTTATAACTGAAGGCAAAAGACAAATCAGCTGCTGCTAATGTCACAATGGCAGAGCTTGAATTCACATGGAAGTAAAGGGCTTGCTTTTCTGTTTTCCATAGCCCATAAAGTGTGCTAGATGGGTGACTTGGCTAAAGTCCCACAAATGATACAGACTAAATGAAGCTGATTAAATGTTATCAGTTATTTGGATTATTACCTTTGCCAATGATGACAATAAGCTGTCTACTGTTTAGAAGGAAACAGCTTATCCAGTGATTCCATCAGCTTGCTGAAGTACTTTATACATATACTGTTTTATCTATATGCAGAGAAACACAGATAAAAAGTACTGTGTCAGATATATATAAAGGACAGTTGGTGAGTAGTGTGTTATATATATTGAGAATGATATTATTTAATTTATTTTTTTGGACAGTTATAATTTTCAAATTACAATTTTTTTTAAAAGTAAATAACTTTATTTAACTAAAAGTCAGGTGCATTCAATACATTGAAAAAACCTTTCTAGATTTGAAAACAAAAAAACTTGCTGGAATATTTTTAAAGACATTTATAATTAATCAAGAGTAACCTAAAAAAAGAGGAAAAACTTTTATGGACTGTTAAAAAGTAATATTTTTTTAAAGTAAAAAGATTTTTTTAACATTAGAAATAATGAATTAATTAATAACTTTGATTCATACAATCTATACATATATACATGTGAATTTTATATGTTTTTGACATTGGATTGATTATGTAATGAGAAAATATTTTATGAAAATAAGATTATTTATTAACTAATGAAATATCATTAGGATATAAATGCCTCTGTATGCTCACATCTGAATGGGTAACAAAACATTAAAATGATCATCATTTATGTATCATTAAAAATGAATAGAATCTTTTATACAGCATACCTATGCTTATGTAGATGAGTGTCATGTAGTTTCATATATGTTAAAATTAATCATACTTTATGAATTATTAAAATGAATTATTGAATTTTATTATTAGTTTATCACAATTCTGATATGTATTTTTATACAGACATATCTGTTTTCTGACATATGTTTTATGTAAACCTGTTATGAGATATTTGTAAATCAAAATGTGATATATATTGTATTAAGCAAAATCAGAATGCTGAATGTATATTTATGGCATACTCAGCAGACCTTCATTTAATTTTAATTGTTTCTAGTTAATAAATTTATATTTCATTGTTAAAGTTATTCCAGTAAATTTAATTAATCCTATAATATATTTAAAACATTATATGTTAAGATTATATCTCTTGATCACAGTAACAATTATAGAGCTTTTGCTCTCTGAGCTGGATTTGTGCATAACAGTCTGTTATATAAAAGAGGTTTATGTTTAGTGTTATGGGCATTCAGATGATGATGTTGCTGAATGGTGCAAAGGGTATATCTTTTGAAGTCCAAACATTGTATTTTATTTTAATTATTTATTCAGAAATTAAGTTTATGGTTGGCCAGTAGTTAATGGCACTAAGTGGCCAGAACATTGATGATGATGAGCAGCATGTTTTAGTATCCCAACATTATTTTTTGATTATTTTTTATGGATTAGCACTTAAGTTTGTGCATCTAAATTATTGTTTAAATAATCTGTCCCAAGCTGGCAAGGAATAAATAATTAATCTTGTCTAAAGTAGACCCATTTCAAATCCAATGAAAAAATTTACTGTTGATTTATTTTAATTGTTGATCGCTCATGATGATAAATGATTATTACTTGCATGTAATTCTGGTGAACTTACAGTTAGTTCTCTGTGGAATCTCTTATGTTCATTTCTCTTTATATTCATTACTATAGGCATTATCCATTTGTATATTTAAATTTTGTTTATTTGAGGATGATAATATTTTCCTATCTTCTAATTGCTTCACCATATATATATATATATATATATATATATATATATATATATATATATATATATATATATATATATATATATATATATATATATATATATATATATATAATGGTTAATATAGATGAAAATTAATTAGTAAATTGGAGAACAGGTCTGGGTTTTTCAGGTTCGGGTAGGCAATGGCTTCACTCATGGCATTATTATGACTTCAAGAAGTAAGAGAACATCAACAATGAACTTTTTCTACTCTCACCCCTTACAATGGTTCAACATGCTGGTGATAATAATTTGGCACAATCTTCATGACTTCATTCTACTGCTTTCTTTAAAAATGAGGATCAAAGATGCTCAATGCACAATGTATTAGCTTTTTATAGTCCTCCTGATTTTTAGTTTGTCATGCACATCTTGTTGACTTTGTCAAAATTTAAAGTAATTTTGTTCTCAAAGTCATCTTTTACCCCTTTGGTCACCACCTTTAATTAAAGAAGGAGTGTTTTGACTTTAACTTTAAGTATTGCTAATTGCTGTGTGATAAGAATTTGGTTTCTTATCTTAGCAAAAATCAAAATGACTTTTTATTATTCTTTTTATATCTTTTTTTAAAATGTCTTTTAACTTAAAAAAAATATATAACCTACATTGTCTAAAATCAGTCAATCAGATATTTAAAAATATATATATTATTTTTATTTTGGAAATTTGGTAATTTAAACTTCTAAATTGCCAATGCAACTTGTACTAAAACAAATACAAAACAATATATATATATATTATGACCCTCTGAATGGGAACAAGAAACAAACTTTAATTAAATCAAATTTTATGAGTGATGAATGACTGCATTAACTAAAAAAATGAAATAGCGCTAATTTTTTTTTTTTTTTAATGTAAGTTAATGGTCTAAAACTTTATGTGAGAGTTGCTTATGGATGTTAATTGAGAGTTTTATAAGCATTTAATATTATTATAATATTTGATGAAATATTTAATGGTAGAAAGGGGGGTGGATTATTACAGGGGTTGTTAATGTATAAATTAAGTTGATGCAAATTTGTTTTATTTATTTGTAAAATAGTGGTTGGTCTTTGTTCAGATGGTTTTCTGATATGTTTATTCATTGGTATACCTATCCATTATAGGTAGTATAATCAGTGAAATATGTTTAACCAATAGTCATATGTTATATTTTAGTCAGGATAATTTAGTATTCATATAGCAACATATGTGTATGCATGTATGTCTGTATCATCTTCCAATTTCATTTTTCATATTTAATTACAGTCCATAATTTTACATTTTACAATAAAACATTTAAAATTACAGCAAATATTTCTGAAAACAGGTGCAAGTATATTTAGAGTGATTAATGGATCTATGGATTAGTAAATTATTTGACAAACTAAATTGTGTTATCACCTGCTTTATTTAATGGCTAATTAATGCTTATTTATTTTAAAAGTGTATAAATTATTATTTTTCATTTTATTCGGTTTGATTTAATTTAGAAAATCAAGATGATTTTTTTAAAGAAAAGATTTCTTGAATATTTGTTACTTAATTATCTGAGTGCAAAGGGTGGAGCTAACCTTTGGAGGATAAGGTGACTTCTTGATTGATGGAAAGGGTATATGTTTAAGTGATAGTCAGTAATAAAATATATTCTGCTTCTGCCACTGCTTCTATGTACATGGTTCTTTCCAATGTCTTCCAGAAATCAAGTCGGTTAAACTCAAAAGTATAGTTTTTTTTAAAACGTTATTATTTTATAAAATTTAGTATTGTAATTCTAGCTACCAGACAACATTAAGAAAAATGTTAGGCTAATTTTATTTACAAGGTATATTTTCTTCACTCTCCACTCTGTTAAATTTTAAATTATCACTATCGTTTGAAATGTATTTATATGCTTATAACTTAAATCTACTTTATTTGCCTATGTCTTTTATTGCTATTGTGTAAACTTTATAATTTTTTTAAGGAAATTTATGCAGAACAGTTTAACAAAGTCTATCATAGGCAGTAAGTTTCAATTCTCTTCTAATTATATAAAAGTTAAGTTAAAATAAGAGGATGCATGTATAATTTATTATGCTATATTTTGAACTACTACATGATAATAACTATGCTTATCATTCACGTTTCTAAAATATTTTATTAAAAAGGTGAATGTGTGGCTCACAAGGAATTAACTAATAATTAGTATTTATTTAATGTGTAAATGATTTAAGTTGAGTAGAAGGACATTAATATTATATATTTCTTGTTCTCCTTGGTATGTGGATGTATTATAAAAGAAAAATATTATTATCTAAGGAATTGCAGATTTTCCATGATCAATTAGCAATGGAACAAAATAATTATATCCATGCTAACTTATGAAGTTTATGTGAAATCAATGTTCTTTTGGAAGCCTGCTAAATATATTACTAGGTTGGAAATTTCCAGAACTAATTAAATGGTTAATATCAAACATATATGTAGCTGAAATTATCTATCCATTACCTCAATTATTATAAAAGTTTATTACTCACACGCTGTATTAGTGAATTCAATTAGCTATTGCTAAGAACATTTGAGATTATTTAATTAAATATAAATTTGTAAATGTTTATTCTATAGAAATTTGTCTTCATATTTTACTAACATATACTCATTTGAAATCATCATCCCTGTCTTCATGTCATTCGGGAGACTTTATGTTAAAGACTCTGCAAGTGAATTTTTGTTGAGTTAAAGAAGAATTACTATTTTTTGTTTGTTGTTATTGATATATCATAGACAGATAGATAGGTTATTTCTTTATTTGCTTATTTATTCTGTGCTATTTCCTTGACTTCAAGAACATCTCAGATAGCATATTACAAGTTGCAATATGCCGGGAATTGATTATTATTTCAATATAATTTCTTATGTGGGTTATATATATGCCTTTTATGCGTTTTATTGAAGGGAGGTATTTTTCTTTTTAATGTCTCAAAGTGAGCAATTGGCTTAGAGATTAGTAAATATATGAAAGATAAATAAATATTGTTGTCAGAAATGGTGAAACCTTATTGACAATAATTGCAGCATTTTAAAATTTTAAAACAGATAATAGTTTGTCATAAACTAAAGGTTTTTATTTTCAGTTTAGCATTTACTTTACCATAACATTTGCATACTATATAATTTGAAGTTATTTACACATTCTTATTCATACATATGTGTGTTATGCAGTTTATTTCATATATAATTAGTAAATATTCAATTTTATGACCTTGTTTCTCTCTGTCAGTTTCAGATGATGTTGTATGCTAAAGGAATTGAAAGAATTAGGGACCTATCTGTGTGTGTGAATTTATTTTCCAATGGTTAGAAAGAAATGTATTCAGTAGCTGTGAGAAAGAAAGTTAGTTATTAGTGATATGTTCTATGTTGATTGGGATTGAAAACTCTCTCGCTTAATATATCTAAGTATTTGCCATGAGTGAAGTATATTTCCAGATTATGTATTTATGCATTATAAAGATGATATTTTATGGAGTAGTGTGTTTTCCTACTATTATGGTGGTGAGACTGTGTTTCACACCAATATTACACCTCAAAATTATGTGGGGAGTCATTATTCATCATTAGATTTATTAGTCAAGAATCTTGTTTTATTCCTCATGTGCTTAATTTTTTTTTGACTATATCTTCTTGTTATCGTAGAATAATAGCTATATGTAATGTACTTGGTGGTTAAATAAATGGTAAGATTAAATTCTTTATGGAATATTAAAGCAGAAATAGTGTTATATTCATTAGTTGGTATAGGGTATTATCCGTATTATGACACTTATTTAGTAACTCATAAGTAAACCAACAAAATGTAAATATTGTTAAAACAGGCAAAACTCACTATACGTATTGCCACACACAGCAGGCTAGAGTAATCAATGGATGCCAGAAGGCTTGTGCATAAAATCCCCATCTAGTGCCTACTCATCCAATATCCCCAGACTAGTTTCTGGCTTGTGGCCTTCATCAGTGAAGTATCTTGGATCTGAGAACACTGCCCCTAGATCTTAGGATCTAATGCAACCCTCCAGCAACCACCTTTTATCTCCATTTAACTACAAAACTATGAGTCTTAAACTGAAAACACCTTAATGTTTTCAATCCAAGCCCATTAGCTTATATAGTCATATGGGTCTGAACCCAGTTCAGTACCCATACATTTTGGTGTCTTTGGTATATGAGTAGGCACTAGATAGGAATTTTATGCACAAGCCTTCTGACATCCATTGATTACTCTAGCTTGCTGTGTCTGGCAATACATATTGTGAGTTTTGCCTGTTTTAACAACAGTTATACACAAGCATAAGAGGTGGTGGTCATGTGATGATTATTGGCTTAAAACCAATCCTGCCTAATAGGATAGTGGTGGCTATGGTTATTAAAAAACCAGACACCAAAATATGTGGGTACTGAACTGGGTTCAGATCCATATGACTATATAAGCTAATGGGCTTGGATTGAAAACATTAAGGTGTTTTCAGTTTGAGACTCATGTTTTTGTAGTTAAATGGAGATCAAAAATGGTTGCTAGAGGGTTGCATTAGATCCAAGATCTAGGTGCAGTGCTCTCAGATCCAAGGCTCCTCACTAATGAAGGCCACAAGCCAGAAACTGGTCTGGGGATATTGGATGAGTAGGCAGTAGATGGCAATTTTATGCACAAGCCTTCTGGCATCCATTGATTACTCTATCTTGCTGTGTGTGGCAATATGTATAGTGAGTTTTGCCTGTTTAAACAACAGTTATACACAAGCATAAGAGGTGGTGGACATGTGGTGTTTATTCATGTAAGATGTAAATAAATTGATTCTATCTTATTTATAGCATAAGACAGGGGACACACAATGCAAATAATCTTACAGACATGAGAGTATAGTACTATTAAATTTATACATCAGGAATTAAATCTTTTAGATCATATCATGTTAATTTACTGCAAGCTTTAAATCATCAAATCATCAGAATAATTATTTGAGTGTGTGTAAAGTATAGATATTTAATGGGGTTATTTGATTGAGTTATTTAAGGTTACTCTCTTGACAGCCAATGTTATTAATGTATTTTTTATCCCAATAAATGATGGGGTGATCTCACCAACTTGTTCATTGGAGCCCATAATATGATATTTATTTATCCAGTGTTGTTTGCTAATAAAATATGTTAAAGTTAATTAATGGCCTAAATATATTTGAAGTTAGAATATGAATGCATTATTTTATTTGTTATTCAGGTCTTATGAATGTCTAATCAATAAATGATAAAGTGTGTAATAAAAGAGATATCAGATCCAGATTGGCAAAAGTATTTGTAAACTTGGGAATTATAATGAATAGTTTCACTGTGAACCAATTATATTTATTTTGATTGCAAGATGTAAATAAACGCTTTAATTATTTATTCAAAACGTTGTTTCAAGTTGTTCTTATATGCATTCATATTCTTGTTTTCACATTCCACATATCTAATACAACATAAATGCACTACTTCACATATTTGATAATGAACATACTTAAATTTGATAATATTGTTCTCTTGATCGAAACATTATATGAAATACATTACCACTTAGTAAAATTATGAAGAAGGTTATGTGCTCAGTTTATTATTTAGACAATGGTGTGAGATTAAAAGGTACCCTGTTTCCTTCATTATCTAAGTGCTAGTCCAGTAAAAAATCATTCAACTCATTCCATTATTATAATAGTTATAAGTTATAGTATAAAAAAAATTAATCAAATTGTATTAAAGATTCCCTGAGATCTTATTTCATAGTTCCAACTTAATATTAATTTAGCTATTTAAATCAAGATGTGCTAGATAGTAGAGTTATTTAATATCATGTTTTTCTTTTAAAGTTATATTGTAGCTAATATAAGAGTATATTTAGATTATGGAAGAGATCGCATTTAAATTATAGTTTATTAGCTGGAATAAATAAAACTTTATTGATTTCTATTATTTGGTAGATTAACAAATGAGGCCTATATCTTATTTTAATGATCAATAGTATTTCTTTCTTTATTTACTTAATTTCTATATATTCTTCACTTTCTACAACCCTCCACTGAGCTAAGCTATAAGTTAAGCATAATTAGAAGAGTCTCAATATTAATTTAAAGCAAAATAAAGTTGTTAATTTATTCTATACATTAATAGAATTGGTGCTCTGGGTATTTGTTCATATAATGTGTGGGATCTGTGTTAAATAGGGTGGTTACAGTATATATATATATGACAATATAAAGACTGATGGTGTTAACTGAATATCAACAATTACTCAAAGTATATCTTTCCTAAAGATGATAATATTCCAATCTATGGTTTTTAAAAAGGACCAATTTACGAAGAGATTACCATGATTTATTCACAGTTTTATTTACAAAGAAGCATCGACAAAGGTACTGTGCCATGTATATAAAGTACCTACAGATATCAGCTGGCTTTAAAAGTAAATAATTTTTTGACTAAATTATTCAACTAAAACTAGAATAATCAAAGAAAATAATAAATGAGTTTACAGTTTTATATATTAAAAATAAAACACAGAAACTTTCTTGGGTGAAAATGATGGGTGTTAAAATCTGTAATTTAAAAGTAAAACAATATCTAAAAACAAAGGAATGATTTATAAATGATTTCATTTTGAATTTTTTTTTAAAAAAGTAAACTCAGAAAATCTTATTGTAAATGATGAAAGAAAAAGGCAAAGTTTTTTTTTTAAGAAAAGAACTTTCCATACTGAATCTCACAATAATTTCTTTTTTAAAAAAAGAAACTTTTTTACCATTATCAATAATGATTTAATAACTTTGGTTCCTACTATCTAATTTTTTTCATACGTATACAAATATATATGAGAATTTTATATATATTTTTGACATTGATTTAATGGTTTCTTGTGAAAATATTTTATTGAGATAAGTTTATTTATCAAACAATGAACTGCCATTAGGATATAAATGTGTATGTGTGTACATATCTGAATGAGAATCCAAACATATGTTGAATAATTCATTATTTATGTATTATAAAAATGAATATTTTTATTGTTTTGGGACAATTCAATGATGTCAATTTTAAATTATTATAAAGCACATATGTATGCATATATAGATATGTGTTATATGGACTAATATATTAAAATAAATCACAAAATGAATTTCATTTATAGGTTTATGGTGATTCAAATATGTTCAGTCTTTATACAGGCATGTCTGTGTTCTCATAGATAGATGTTGTATGTAAATCTATTGAGATATTTGTAAATCACAATATGATAGCTTATTGTCATATTAATCAAAATCAGAATGCTAAATTTATATGTATAGCATACTCAGCAGACCTTAGTTTAATTTTATTGCTTCTAATTAATGAATTTATATTTCATTGTTAAAGTCATTGCAGTGAATTTACTCAATCCTAAAATATTATATGTTTGTATTTTATCTCTTGCTCACTGTAACAGTTATAGAGCATTTGCTCACTGAGCTGGATTTATGTATAGTGTTTTGTTATGTTTTGATGATTTTATTACTTCTCTAATGTTGGATGGTGCAAAGTAGATATCTTTCAAAGTCCATGCACTACATTAAATTTTATTTTAATATGAATTAGAAATTAAGTTTGTAGTTGGCCAGTACATTAATGGTACTAAATCACCAGGGTATTGATAATGATCAGCATGTTTCTTATCCCAGCATTCTTTTTTAATTTGTTTCTTATGGATTAACCCCTAAGTTTGTGCATTCAAATTATTATTTGAATAATTGTTCCAAGCTGGCAAGGGCTAAATAATTATCCTGGTCTAAAATGAATCACTTTCAAATCCAGTCACAAGTTGGACTGTTCATTTCTTATTTGATCATATATGATAATGAATAATTATTATTCATCTTTAATGCTGGGTGAATTTATAGTTAGGTTCTGGATTGACCTTTCATGCTCCTTATATTCATTATAACATGGTCATTTCTTTTAAATTAATATTTAAATTTTGTAGTAACTGGGGTTGATGATGATGAGTGCCACCACCCCAGATTCAGCCCCAGTGATTGTTTATCATTACATTATAATTTAATATTTTTAATGAATTATATAGATTGGAGAAATATTTCATAAACAGAAACGTCATTTTTAAATCTAGTTAAACTCTGCAGCCATGATCTTCAAACACAACTATGCATGAACACTGGTTATGCAAAGTAAAATAGCAATGTGACATTGACAAATATCTGACATTTTGATAGCATCATAATTCTTATAGTATCCTATTGTTCTTTTTGCTCCACAGGTTTTTGATTGATGGTCTAACTTGAATCACCCATGGCTGCTGATTTTAATTAAATTTAAAAATGGTTTTGCATTTATAAAATATTTGTTTCTAAATATATCAAAGCAAGAATATCATTTTAAAAACTTTTGTTATGGAACCAACATTACAAAGTCTTGTTTTATGTAATTACTTTAGTTATTATCATTTTTAAAATATATTTCTATTGTGAATATGACCTTATTTTGTATTTTGGTATTAATAATAAAATAAAAAGAATATGATCCATAAAAGTTATTTAAATATATATTAATTGTGGATATTAAAATCAGTGTGTATTTAAATTTAAATCAAACTTGAATTCAAAATGAGAGGAAAAATATTTTATTTTGGTATATTAAAATTTTCCCCAATCGAAAAAAGCCTGCAACCAAAAAGAATAGAATAGGCTACCTGCATAATAAAATGTCAAGCCTCATACAATATGTTGTTGTTGTTGTTGTTCTTCTTCTTCTTCTACTTCTACTTCTTCTTTTTCTTCTTTTTCTTCTTCTTCTTCTTCTACTTCTTCTTCTTCTTTTTCTTCTTTTTCTTCTTCTTCTTTTTCTTCTTCTTCTTATTCTTCTTCTTCTTCTTCTTATTATTATTATTATTATTTTATTTTTATTACTACTACTACTACTATTACTAATACTACTACTACTATTACTACTACTACTACTACTACTAATAATAATAATAATATGATTACTACTGCTACTGCTGCTGCTACTGCTATTGCTACTACTACTACAAATACTACTACTACTACTACTACAACTACTAGTAATAGTATCATTATTATTATTATTATTATTATTATTATTATTATTATTGTTGTTGTTGTTGTTGTTGTTGTTGTTATTGTTACTATTATTATTATTTCCAAAGTGCCAAGAATTTTATTTTTCTAAACACCTAGGTAGAGACCATGTGTGAGGTGGATGGATGGATGAAATAAGTTTGGTGCTATGATTTAGTGAAGAAAGGATAGGGATTGGAGAAACTGGATCAAACTTGAAGGAATCATCATTCTGCAGTGGATTAATAATGGTTAAAAATAATGTTAACAATACCTTATTTGAAAAAATAAATGTAATTCCTACTATTCACAGATTGTTTTTAAAGATCTATATGTCTATATCATCAGCTATATCTTAAATTATATAAATTACAAAATAATACAGGACACTACAATAATAAAAAGAGAATCCTGGCATCCTAAACACAAATTATGTAAACATTCTAATACTTATTTGATGATGGCATAACATTTTTTTAAAACATGTTATGTAATCAAGTTTTCAGAAAAACTTCTCTAAATCTAAATAACCAAATAAATAAGAATAAATAAAAAAATAATTTTATCAATAGTTTGGTTTTAATACTGCTATATACTGACTGTTTTGTGTGCTAAATGATGATGATATATATATATATATATATATAGGTAAAAATGACGATATATGTGTGTGTCCTTAGAACAGATCAACAGAAGGCAAAATTGTTATCACTCTAGAAATAATATAATGCAAAATAATGCAGAATTATGCAAAGTGCAAGTTAACTTAGATATTCTAATTTGCATAAGACTATATTGAAATAACATGCAAATTAGCAAAGTTATAAAAATATTATCAACAGAACTTTAGAGTGTGTGAAGTAACAAAGTGTAGAAACCGGTTAAATGTGATGTTGGTGAATTGTAAATGCTAATAAAAATGCTAGTGGCAAAATAGCTTAGAAAATTATTGCATTTGAAAAGACATTAGTAAAGTGTTATAATAGAGTTCAACTGTTTGTAAGAAATTTTGACTGATTCTAACTCGCAACTAATTCATACATCTGATACGAGTAATAATAAACTCGTTAACATTTTTGTGTATTATTTTTTTAAAAATAACTATTGAGTGCATGGCTGTTAGATTAAGGTCTGGACCTGCCTACATCAAATATAAACACTGAAAAACATGGAAATAAAATAACATTTAATTTTTGGCAATATGAAACACAACAGGACAAAAACATGTAATTGAAACAAGATATTTAATGATAATGTAAAATGTTTATCAAAAGTCATAAAGTATATTTATGCCGATTTAGGAATTGTAAACACTAGAAAAGCAAAGTAATAAATAATTATTTATATATAAGTATAACAGAAATCGCATTTAGGCCATAGAAAGTATATTAAGTCAAACAGACACCTGATGAAAGAAAAAAACACACATAACTAGACATGACAGTGAAATGGAACTAAAATTGTATATGCATTAATATATATATATTATATTTAGAATTTTGAAATTATTCTCTTTTTTTTCATATTTTTTAAATTCGTTCATTCAAATTTTTTTTTTCACTAATTATTTATGTTTAAATAATCAAATTTGATATATAAAATGAATTGACATTATTTATAAAATTTATTTTCAGTATATAAGACTGAATAAAACCGCTACACATCTTCAAACTAGCTAAATATAGTTCATTAAGTCTTTAGATAACTTTACAGAAAAATAACTTATTACTCTGATGGCGTGATACTTGACATTTCTCAATCTAAACCCTTTAAAAACTTTTAAATTTGCTGAAGTAAACTGAATCGTCTTTATTTACTCTGCTTTCTAACTTCTAATTTTATTGATGAAATAGGGTATACATTTTCTTAATACTTTATCATTTTTTAATCTTGTCTTTTTTAAACATTAATGACAACTGATACGTAGAAATTCAATAACAGTCACGTAAATAAATATGGCCCACTTCCAAAAAAAAAAAAAACAACAACTAGAAGACATGATTTGTTAACTTTATAGGAAGTAATCAATATATATGGCATTGATGACTTTTAATCTCTAAAAAAATAAGAAGCTTTTTAATTTCTTAAGCAGATTTTTTTCAAAGGATGTAAAATCTTGTCTAAATCCGGCTTTGGATTATATTCTATTTTCCGCTTCCTTAGTAAATATTACTTAATCCTAACAAAGAAAAATAATGTTATGACTCTTTAGAATAATTTGACGAAAAACTCAATGTTGACATTTAGTATGCCACCCAATATAAGCCAGAGTAATCAATGAATGCAAAAAGCTGTATGCATGAAATATTTATTCAGTGCACAAACTTTCTTGCATTCATTGATTACACTGACTTGCACTGGGTGGCAGTACTGTAAGTTTTGCATCTGTTTTAAAAGCTTGTGTAAATATACGAAATGATGATCATGTGATCGTTAGGGATTTAATAGAATGATTGGAATTAACTATTATAATAAAACCAGTGTTCAAGATGACAATAAAGGAATTAATAATGGAGTTGCCATTAAATCTACTTCATGTGTCTAATCCAAAGAAGATATGTATTTGCAATAGTAAAATCAATATTATTTTATCTATAAAGCTGCAATATTTATTGATTGCGTTAACACAGTGATTTTTTTCTTTTTCATAATAATGTACAACAATATGTTTAAACAATATCCTTGTCTGCAATTAATTTAAGTGAGCTGTCATACAATTAAATATCTTTTTTAAGTATATATATATATTTATTAATAATTTAATCTCCAATTATATAATTCTAAGTTGTAATTTATTTTATCTTTAAGTATCATCACATTTTAATATTTTTTTCTCTTTTTCAAAGCTATCTTTAACTTTTCAAGAAATGACTTTACTTATCTTTTTATGAATTTTTGAAAATTAAAGCTGATTATCTTCTCAGAGCCAGCCAGTGAGTGTCCATATGCAGGTTATGTCTTGCACAAGAGTGTATAATTAAGGGAGTGCCTTGACACCATGATAAATAATAAATTTATATTAAATGAATATATTTAAATTTCAAAATCGCAACATTACTAAAAACATTTTCTGATTGTAAATATTTTTGATTTAAATATGAGTGGATTACTTACTTACTTATACTTGTGACAATTACTCAAATTATACTATATAGTATATACTATATCAAGAACAAGTGAAATATACTTTTCCAAAATGGCAGACTATTTAGAAAAGGTTATGCTAATGTTATTAAAACTGTTTAAGTATTCAATAACTTTCAAAAAAAATAATTTTTATTTAAATACCCTACTTAATATGAAAATAACATATTACTATTAATAATTCAGTTAAAAATAAACTTATAATGTCTCATAATAATTATGGTAATTCTTTAATATCAACTCACTCCAAACAATAGTTCCACTCTGACCACATGATGTTTTAGTGGCTTAATTCTATAGTATGTTTGACAATAGTCATATGGTAGGTAATTTCATTTATCATTCATATTTTATAAATATTCATATGTACTTTTGAGTGGTGTGCAGTGATACTACATCAAAATCAGAAAATTTCGAAATGTAGGATCAATATTGGTGTCATTTCATGCAATAAAGCCATACAAATATTTTGTTTAATACCAATACTATCTTTTTTTCTCATGTGTCATAGCATCAGCCGGGAAGTGAACCCACAACCCAGGACAACTGCTTATAAAGCAACCATCACTGACCCCTCGACCACTAATGCTTGACTACCAATACTATCTTTGTACCTGTTTTACTAATCTGCTTTTTTGTTTTGGATGTGTTTGTGAAACTTATTATTTACCTAAAATCTCATAAATATTACCAAAATCACACTTTTCTTTATTTTTGCCATAATATCCTATAAATACAATTTATCCAAACTGCTTCAAACACTTTTTAGCAAAACTCTTTATTTGTACATATATATACACCGATGTTTCGACTGACCTACAGTCTTCTTCAGAGCAAGTTTATTTTGAACTTCTAAAAAAAAAATAAACTTGCTCTGAAGAAGACTGCAGGTCAGTCGAAACATAGATCTATGTATATGTACAAATAAAGAGTTTTGCTAAAAAGTGTTTGAAGTGGTTTGGATAAATTGTATTTATAAAATCTCATAATTAATCCATAATATTATCCAAATATATCCAAAAAAATGTTTTCATTCTTGACCTGTGATGCACATTAGCTATATGATGGGACCAATTCAAGAAAAACAAAATTAATATAAATAATACAAAATTTTTAAAGTAGATAATACTATGTATCAAAATATTTAATTCTCATCAAATTTCATTATATTGGAGATTATTCTTTTAATGTCACTCTGTTGTATGTAACAACCACACAACATCATTTGAAAAGTCTTCTAAATGATTACACTATTAGGAAAGTGACTTAAAACATGTTATCTATTGGAACAAATCAAGTGCTTATTTTTTTTTTGGCGGCTTCCAAGAATTTATTGAATAAACAATACAAGCATGAAAATTTAAAATTTATTTCCTTAGATACATGTAATGTAACGTAATTATTGTATAATATGTATAAAATAAAGTATAAAATTATTTTCCTGCTTAATAGGGTATATGAGCACAGACTTTCACACGACCCACCTCTCTCCATTCTATCTAATAACACTGATACACTTAAACACATATATGTCGAAAAGATAATCAGGGTGGCCTTTGAGCATTCCATCATCAGATTTTCAATTGAATGGACGGTTGAAGAGTTGGAGTGTGGAGTAGATTGAAGCCTGTCCATTAAAGCATGAAGATTGTCTATATTAATATATATCTGAGCACTTATAGTATATATGTGTGGAGATGATAATCTGGACCAACTGATGATTGCTGGTTTAGCATGAAATACGGATATTGGTGATTATTTATCTTTTTCGACATATATGTGTTTAAGTGTATAAGTGTTATTAGATAGAGTGGAGAATGGTGGGCCGTGTGAAAGTCTGTGCTCATATACCCTATATATTACATATGTAGACACAGGTATATAATAAGCCTGCGTTTCAGTTATTTCCTGCTTAAATAAATAAATTAAAACAGATTTCAAATTTTCTTGAAAGTTAGTATGATTAATGGAAAAATATTTATGTGTGACATTTATTTTATGTTGTTGATATTATCTCAAAAAAAAAATAGAAAGATTATGCTTCAGATACCCCTGAAGCCCAAAGTAAAGGGAGAAAAAATTACTAGGGTTTCTTTTTACTATTTGACGTGATGAAGTGTAAGAAGAGGATAATTTTTTTTTTGCTCTCATAACTTCAAAACACAAATGGTAAAAAAAAATAAAATTAAAGTATATTTTGCCAAACATTTAATAAAAGTTTGATTTTCTAATAGATTTAGGTATGTCTATCTAACTATTTATCTGTTTCTTTTCTGCAAATCCATTTTTCTAAATATGGATTTATTTATCAATCTAATTAATGATCAATTACCCACTCATCCATTCATCTATAAGCTACCTATCTATCTTCATACTTATCTATCTATCTTCCTGTCTACTTGTTCGTCTGTCTATCTATTTATCTACTAGATTGTCTATCTTCCTATCTATTTGCCTATATATCTTCTTCTATCAATCTATCCATACATCCTTATATATCCTTCTATCTGCCATATATCTATCAATTCATCAATCTATCATAATCTATCTATCTATTTATCTTTACATCAATCTTTCTACCTATTTATCTATCTATTTATCTATATACCTATCCATTTGTTCTATCTATCTGCTCAATTTACTGTCTATGTATTTACCTACCTATTTATCTATTTATTTGTCTACTTGTTACCGTAATCTGTCTGTCTACCCATTCGCCTATCCATATATCTAATCAATCATTTTTTCATCTATTCATCAGTCAATACATCCACCTATTTATGTATCTATTTATTTTTTTAATTTGTACATATATAATCATTTATCCATCCATCTATTTAACTGTCTATGTAATTAATTATCTATCTACTTTGCCATCCATTTATCTTATAGTTATCAATCTATTTACCTACTTACTATCTATTCATCTGTATATCTGCCCACACATTTGCCTGTCTACATACGTTTATCTATCTATATATTATACCTATACATTCATCTATTAATCTACTCATCCAGACATCTATACCTATTCACCTATTCTATTCATCAATACATCTATTAATCCATCTACATCTATATATATATATATATCATACATCAATCTATCTTTCTTCTCATCCATCTATGCTATATATCTATCTATCAATCATTTTATCTATTTATTTGGTTTTTGTCTTATCTATGTATCTATCTATTTGTTATCTATGTCTGTCTATTTATCACTTTATCAATCATATCAACCTACACTTTATCAATCATGTCAACTAACTACTCATCCATTCATCAATTCACAATTACTAATATATGATAGATAAATAGATAAGTGGCTAAGTAGATTGATGGATGGATGAATAGATTTAATAGACAGATACATAGGAAAATGAGTAGATAGATAGATAGATAGATAGATAGATAGATAGATAGAAAGATTTGAATGTAGGTACATAGGTAGCTATTATATGAGTGGATACGTGGATAGATAAATAGATAGTTAAATAGAGAAATGGATGAATAAATAAATATACAGAAGATAGATGGATTTCAAACAAAATAAGATAGATATAGACAGACAATCAGAAAGATAGCTAAATAGATGGATAAATAGATAGATTGATAGTTAAATAAATATATAGATAGTGATGTAAGCAGATAGATGGATAGAATGGATACATTTTTAGATAAATAGATACATAAATGAATGCATATATGGATAAATAGAAATATATAGATATACAGGTAGAAAACAGATTTGGATTGTATAGATGGATGGATTTATCTGGCTATTGGATAGATAGATAGATAGATAGATAGATAGATAGATAGATAGATAGATAGATAGATAGATAGATAGATAGATAGATAGATAGATAGATAGATAGATAGATAGATAGATAGATAGATAGATAGATAGATAGATAGATAGATAGATAGATAGATAGATAGATAGATAGATAGATAGATAGATAGATAGATAGATAGATAGATAGATAGATAGATAGATAGATAGATAGATAGATAGATAGATAGATAGATAGATAGATAGATAGATAGATAGATAGATAGATAGATAGATAGATAGATAGATAGATAGATAGATAGATAGATAGATAGATAGATAGATAGATAGATAGATAGATAGATAGATAGATAGATAGATAGATAGATAGATCAACTAAAATAAATTTATTAGAACAGCAAACTTTTATTAATTGTTTGACAAAACATGCTTTATTTTTCTTAACCACTTTTCTTTTCAAGACAAGAATATAAAACTTGATTTTTTAGTCCCCAATTTGCACATCATGAGGTTCAATGGTTGAATAAAACTAACATTTTTTTTCTGTTTTACTTTAGCCCTTGCAAACACATATAATGGAACCTCTAGTTTTTTTAGATAACAAACAACATAAAAAGAATATTTTTCACAAAATTATTTTTCTGCATAAGCACTTACAGGAAGTTTTGATAAAAATTGAAATTTGTTTTAAATTACTTATTAATTTTTAAATTAATTTCATTTATAATCTATAATGACTACAATATGTTTTTATGATTTTTCTAAAGTTGAGTATATTTTTATATAATTATCGTTCCAAATTACAATTTTAATAAGCATTATTTATAAACAAAGCAAAGCAAAACTCTGTATAGTAGTGCCACCTGTGCTAAACAGAGTAATCAATGAATGCCAGAAGGCTTGTGCATAAAATCCCTATCTAATGCCTACTCATCCAATATCCCCAGACTAGTTTCTGGCTTGTGGCCTTCGTCAGTGAAGAGCTTTGGATCTGAGAGCACTGCATCTAAATCTTAGGGTCAAATGCAATCCTCTAGCAACCACCTTTTATCTCTACTTAACAACAAAACTATGAGCATGAAATTGAAAACACAAAAATATTTTCAATTTAAGCTCAATAGCTTATATAGTCATATGGGTCTGAACTCAGTTCAGCACCCATACATTTTGGTGTCTTTGGCTCTTTAACAACCACAGCCACCACTACCCTATTAGGCAGGATTGGTGTTAAACCAGCAAGCATCACATGATCACATCTCCAGTACTAGCACATAATTGTTTATAAACAAAGCAAAGCAAAACTCCACATAGTAGTGCCACCTGTGCTAAACAGAGTAAGCAATGGATGCCAGAAAGCTTGTGCATAAAATTCCTATCTAATGCCTACTCATCCAATATCCCCAGACTAGTTTCTGGCTTGTTGCCTTCATCAGTGAGGAGCTTTGGATCTGAGAGCACTGCATCTAGATCTTAGGATCTAATGCAACCCTCTAGCAACCACCTTTTATCTCTTCTTAACTACAAAACTATGAGCATGAAATTGAAAACACAAAAAATATTTTCAATCTAAGCTGTATTGGAGATATGATCATGTGATGCTTTCTGGTTTAACACCAATCCTGCCTAATAGGGTAGTGGTGGCTGTGGTTGTTAAAGATCCAAAGACACCAAATTGCTGAACTGATTTCAGACCCATATGACTATATAAGCTATTGAGCTTATATTGAAAATATTTTTTGTGTTTTCAATTTCGTGCTCATAGTTTTGTAGTTAAGTAGAGATAAAAGGTGGTTTCTAGAGGGTTGCATTAGATCCTAAGATCTAGATGCAGTGCTCTCAGATCCAAAGCTCCTCACTGACAAAGGCCACAAGCCAGAAACTAGTCTGGGGATATTGGATGAGTAGGCATTAGATAGGGATTTTATGCACAAGCCTTCTGGCATCCATTTATTACTCTGTTTAGCACAGGTGGCACTACTATATGGAGTTTTGCTTTGCTTTGTTTATAAACAATTATGTGCTAGTATTGGAGATGTGATCATGTGATGCTTGATTACTCTGTTTAGCACTGGTGGCACTACTATATGGAGTTTTGCTTTGCTTTGTTTATAAACAATTATGTGCTAGTATTGGAGATGTGATCATGTGATAATAAATGTTAAATTTATTTATTAAAAAATGAAATCCATATAGCCATAAAATCACAAAGGTACAAAAATAAAATTACTTTTATTTAAATTGATTCAGTTGTTAGCTTTTTTATAGTCAGTTAATTGTATTCTTATAATCTTTTTTAAAGAAATACATTTGCTTTTCATTATTGTTGCCATTAGTTACAATAAGTTTTATTATGTTAGTCTTAAAAAGTAGAGGTAAAAAGGAACAATTTTTTGCTAATAAATTATTTAAACTTACAACTATCTACTTACAACTAGTATGATGTATTGCCAAAACAGAAAAGTGGGGATTATAAAATTTAAACTAAGCAACTTAAATTCAAACTAATTTGTTTTGTGCATAATAGAGACATAATTATGAATGTACTGGTATAAAGATCTGTTTAATTTAATATATATATATATATAATTAAAGTATTTAAGCACAAGTGCGTGTGCAGCGCAACTGCTCCCAAAAGCTGTAATACAAATACAAATAGCTAACTAAAAATATTAAAACACCTCAGGTGTTTTAATATTTTTAGTTAGCTATTTGTATTTGTATTACAGCTTTTGGGAGCAGTTGCGCTGCACACGCACTTGTGCTTGAATACATACATTTCCCAAAAGTAAAATTATTTGACTTAATTAAAGTATTTAAATATTTATATGGATGTGTGACTCCAATTGTAACTATTGTAACTTAAAATTTGCTAAACTTTAGTCATTATATGCGCAGCTTGTTGATGTATTTAATGTTTTATTTTATAAATTATAAAATTAATTTCAATTTTAATATTTGGTACACTTTAAATGTTGTTGTTGTTTTTTCCCATATATTAAACTGTCATATTATTCATTTTTATATTAATAAAAATGTATTCTGCTAACATATTTCTGACAATCACTAGAACTAACTTTTGATAACATTTAAAAAATACTTTTTTCATTGAACAAATAAGAGTTTTAATTTTTTAATTTAATTATTTTTTTTTTTAACTTTAAATAAAATTTGAAATGTATTTTTTATTGAACAAAATTAGGCACTTTTGATGAAATATCTAAAATTGTTTATCACTTGCATGTGATGTTATATGACTATTCCTTTATTGCAGTCAGGTATTTCTCAGCCACTATGCCCAGAGAAATCTGTTGGTAATCTTACTTTTCCTTTCTATTCTCCACTCTATGTTTTTCTCCTATTCTTCTCTATCCTGCTGCATTCCATTTCCACAACATTACATTTGTCCATTCTATGACCTTTATATCTAGATCCCCCTTATCTTTTCTCAAACCCAGCATAAAAATCAAGAACCCATTTTTTGTATAATAACTTTGTTTATATGTACTCTTCTGCAACATCATTATTTGTACCCTTTTTGCTTGTATTAATTAGCAGATATCTAATATTTTCCATGTCTTACTTACCTAACTTGCAGTCTAAATCATCCACTTTTCTTCGTTTATATGTATATTCCTTTTTGCTAATGATCCTGTTTGAGCATTAAATAATAGACTGCTTTCCTTGCTATTACCATAAATTAACTCATACCCAATATTCTGTTTACTTCTGTATATATTTAAACTTTTTACTCTCCATACTAGTTCTCCAGCAATCTAGCTATCTATTTTTTTATTAATACATCTATTCTTCTATCCCATTCTTTGCCACTATAACACTCAACAATCCTCGTAACCTAACCATCCTGCCTTTTGGATAAATATACTGACATAAAGTCTTTATCCAAATCTTCTGCATACTGTACTACGTTTTTCACTCATCTTATTGCCTGTCCTTTATTCGTAACCCAATTAAATACTATTTTGGCTATTCTCTTATTGTCCATTAATTGCTGCAATCTAGCAAACATTTTTATTTTGCTTTTTGCATCTCTCATATGAAAACTTGATCATCCCATTTTTCTTTAAATTGCCTCCTTTGCTGACTACACATCTAAATCTAATGCATGTCTTCATACTTCTCTTTGTACTTTTCTAAGTAATCTAATACCCCTTTAGTAATATATAATGCATCCTTACCATAAGATAACCCTGCTATTGCTCTTCCTTCCATACAATTCTTGCTACATCTTATTTATTATATAAATATACTGTTAATTTCTTTATCAGTGAGTCAGCAAATGTTTGGTGTCTTCCTCTAGTATCAAAAAGTAACATAGAGTACTTACCAAAATAGTAACAAAATTTGCTTCTACTAGGCTTTTAAAAACCTCTCAAAATATTCATTCAATTAATAGAAAACTCCTTTTGTAGTTATATAAAACAGTAAATGAATTTTTACTCCATAAGATTGTAAACTGGATTGCTATTATTTCTACCTCTTTTGATGTGTCTTCAATGTTAAATTAATAAATTAGTACAATATATACTTGTTAATGTAAGTTACTTTGTTCACATTTTGAAAACAAATACATTATTTTTAGATACTTACCTCTAATCAAGACTACTTATTCTAACACAGGTGGTAGATCTTTAGGTTTTTAGCACACCTGATAAAACTAGTCTAATATAAATAGAGAACTTTTTTTCTGGGTAGTAATTCTCCAAGATAAGATTATATGTACAGTAGTGTGTGTGTTAGAAGTCAATTTATGTTTATTTACATATATAGATACGCACCGACACACATTTTTTTTAATTTCATGCAATTAACATGTAGTTAAACTTCCCAAGTAATTAAAAAGTGGAATTCTATTTTAGCGATATATTTGTAATGTTAGGAAATGCTTATTAAAATCTCAAATATCTGTATATATAAAACTTTTTAAATAATTTATACACTTTATTATCATAAGGCAATGGTTTCTTGCAAGTTCATTCTTATAACTGATATTAAAGCAGTTATGATAGCTTTCAATCAACATTATTATTACTGTAACTTCTCCCAAATACTATTTTATTCTACAGATATTTTTATTTAAAGAAACTATTGAAATAAATGTGTTATATTTTATACAAATTGAATCAATTGATCTCATAAAATGTTCAAGATTCGTTACTATGACAATTATGATTTTTGCATTAAAATCTCCGCTTCCTCTAGTTTTAAATGAAAATCATTGACATCAGTTAACCTCTAAATATATTCTTTTTTTTTCCTTTTTACATTCTCGTCCGGGTGACTTAACATTGAAACAACTACTGAATAATTTATAAGTTTTGTGCAACTGATATATTCAAAAATAAGTGGCGCAATTAGAAATACAATGAAGTCAATAAATAATATACATATAACAGTCGAATAATTATTTGTTCAAAGGTTCATGCGGGAAGGGGGGAGGAATAGCACAGCGGCGGCAGTTGGAGTTTCAATTCTTGTAATCTGTATCTTTTAATTCGATGATTCTGGCATTTCCTATTGAAGCAGTCAATGTCTAATCATCATTGAGCTTCATGCTTAACCATCTACACTAACCTCCTTTGGGGCCCGCAATTCAGACCCTGCTATAAATATATGCTATTCACTCACACACTGTATGTCGAATCATTCTAAAGATGAGTAAAATTAATTTTGTTTAGTAAAAATGAAACAGTAGTTTGAATGATGCGTATATATATTATGACTAAAGCAATAGTTTTATTGCTATAAAAATACATTTGCTTAGATAATTGTAATTATTTTTATATCTGTGTATATTCAATGTAACAACAAAGAAAAATGGGGAAGGCTTGAAATACTGAAATTATCTTTATCACGAGCAGATCGTTGTCTATAATTAAAACTTTAAATCTTAATTACAATCGAAAAACAAATCGTTTATCAGTTGTTTTCAAATCTTTCAAAACAGCTAAAAGGGGTATTTCAAGCCTTATCTATTGAAAATATTTTACTAATTAAATGTTGTTTTTAAAAGGATTACAGAGATAAGAGTGGTGTATGAAATTGAATTATGGGCAGTATTGAAAGGTTATAAAAGGAACCACAGAACAGAGGAAAGGGGAGTTTCTTACTTTCAGTTGTTAGTTAAGTGCAGAGGAGTTTTTAATCAGTTGAGTTAATTACCTTTAAGAAGCCAACACAAGTGCTGTAGATGGAGCGTGAGTAGTGGAATCTAGCACCGATCTCTTCTTCTCTCGAAGAACTAACTGTCTGCCTGTCAATTGCCATGTCCCATCCGGCCGACCATACAACATGATTGCTTCCGACTGCTGATTGCTAATGACGCTGCTATGCTGTCTTTTCCTTAGGTAACCTTTTAACGTAGAACTGCCTTTATACGACAATACTTTAGTAATCTATAGTTCAACCTTCATATCTTAATTTATATATTGTATTATAAGCTTCTGCTAATTTTGCTTTTAAACTCTCTCTCTCAGTAATCTTTTATTAATATCATGTATTTTAACTTATCTTTCACGCTTAATTAAATTATATATAAATGTGTGCGATTCCATTAAAATTTCATGTATTTTGTTTAATGTATAGATATGATTTATTTTCTTTAATGTGCCAAAATCGCTAAATTCGCGAGTAAGGGGGAAAATAATTGTTTTACTTGGGAAAAGGGTGGGCTTTATTTAAAACTTATCAATAAAGTTTTGTCTATATGAAATAGAAATTGCTCGCGAGTTTGGTTTCATTTTAAATTCATTATTCTTAAAGTAAATTAAAAACTTTTACTGTGGATGAATTTTGCTTTAATTTTCTATTTTAAAAAGATCGTGAACCTTCATATAATTAATCCATTCCTTTTTGCTGGTGCCTGAAAGGCAAACTCTACCTGTTAATACGTATTTGGGAATCGATTCTTTAAATATAAATGTTGTTAGTTTAATAATATTATAAATAGAAGCGTTATTATTCATTATGATTAGTTAAATGACTCAGAATTGAAAACAGATTATTGCGCAAGAGGTTAGACAATTTCCAAGTTTGAAAATTATATTATAAAACTTATATTCAGGTCCAATAATGTTGCTGGCATACATTTCCATTATTCTGATATCTTATCTTCTCCATTTCTTGATTGTTTAGTCATTGGGAACGTCTAAAGCTCCCATCCTACTTCTCAGAATCGTTCACAATCAGGTACAATGCTTCCTGTGGAAACGTAAAGTTTACGAGGGTTATGATATTTATGTGCTGCAGAAGACAGCGCATCCAGATTCTGGGCTCTCAAACCCAGACACTCTCTTGATATCGCTCCGCCATAAGGCGTGGATATATCCAATCTAAGTTCGTTTCAAAGTATTCTTTTAAATGATAAAATATCCATAATCAACATGAGGCCTTATTTTCGTTATTGTATGCTAGTACCGTTACTTTGCTCTTTAATTTGATCATCCGTCTGTCTAATCTTAGTAAGTCGCAATAATGTGTTAAAGATAAAGATTCATTTCGTAAAATACGTTCAGTATGTTGATCTAAAAACTGTTTTCCTTTAAAAAGCTTTATCGATTCCCAGAGACGCAAATCAATTTGTATAATTTATTCTAGTAAATATTGCACATTGTTTGTTTCTTATGCATACTTATTCTAGAGACGCTATGTCCAAACAATGCTTATCAAACATATATAATGATTTTAAGATTGTAAATAAATGATTGAGACCGTAAATTTATATTTATTTGTCAAAATGATTAACGTTAAATTATCGTGTATCTTTCTATAATCTGAATCTGTTCCGATCTTGTAGATTATTTTGTACATCCACATTTTGGCATATTAACCCCGCACAACTTATAACACATTCTATAAAATGGTATCTATTAAATAATTGATGTAATGGGGATTTTATAAAACAAATCCCAAGTTTTCATAATGTATAAAATCACTCCAAGCGTGAAACAATTTTGTAACATATATATGCGTTTTCTGCATTTATTAAATATATATATTTTCGTGTTAATCCTGGTTTGTGTTGAATTATTAGTTTCTAGTTAATATTTAGAATTATTTTCTTTAGCTAAAAGCTTAGCATTAATAAATAACTATGATAATGTAATAACTGGGCTACTCCGACCTCGATCATCATCATCATTCTGATCTTATGCTCTATCACTTTGCTTTGCTTCTGGGCACAGATTTAAAATAATTTTACTGTGTCATCAGAATTGTTGTTCATTGAGTCAGAGATTCGAAGAATAGGCAAATAGGTTAGAATTCAGGACTGCTCCAGACCTGTGTATCTCGACCATGATTGGATTCGAGATACTTTTGCTTAGGATTTGAATCTTGTTAAGTGAGCATACTATTTTGACCGGTACACTATATTCATCATCATTTCCAGCCATAATCGATGCACTGCAGGATTAATGTCTCTCCAAGTTCAGTCTAACTTCTCGATCTTTAGTCTCTCTTCTTCAAATCACCCAGCAAACCTACTTGTTTCATTCATCCATCTCATATGGGGTGTCCTTCTAGGTCTTTTACAATCTCTTGGAATCCAGTTTAATATTTCAAATATCAATCTACTATCATCACTTTTAACAATATTTACAGTCGACCAACACTTCAGTCCCTCAATATTTTCAATGATGTCAATAACACCTGTTTGTTCTCTTTCTCACATATTTCATTTTTGATATTTTTTGGTACTCCTAACATGCATCATTGCATACTTCATTGAGTAGCCTGAGGTCTTCTTATTGCTGTTCTGTTAAATGCTCATGCCTCAGATCCATAAATAAAAATTAGTAAACATTTATTAAAAACCTTTTTCAAACACATAAACATGTTTCATTTTAATACTAAGTTATTTCCACCAAAATCACTCCAACCAAGCTTAATTCTATGATGAATTTCAGCCATTATGTTTCCATCTGTAGTAATAATCTGACCAACATAGTGCAACATTTTCTACATTATTATTTCACACATTATAATATCTGATCATATATTTTTTTAATAATACAACTAGTTATGTGAATTTTCCTTTATTTGAGGTAGTAGAATGATTTTAGATTTTCGAATCAATAACAGGGTAAAATGCTAAAGATTTTATAACTTACATTGATGAAAGATGTTTTATATCTTATTCTGAGCATATAAATGTAAGACTTTCCTTACTGATATTAGGATTGATGTAAGATCTCTTCAGTTTATATATGTTCTCTCAGTTTAATAGAACAAAATAATCAAATTATTTATTGTTCTTGGAGTTTGGAAGATGTTTTATCACTGAAGTGCAAGAATTGAACCCTGGTCCATGAAGTCTGAACTACAGTTTCCACCATTCTATGTCTGGATTACACTATTCAGGGCACAAGTTTAATATCATTTTAACTCTTTGTAATACTACAAACTAGACATCCCTAATCTTTTTGGTGCTCATATTTTATATTCATTATAATAAAAATAAGTAGTTGTAGAATGTACCATGAAGTCCATCACACATGTGCAGGAGGTGCAGATGCCTTAAGAGTGAGCCTTGAGGAGGTGCTTACCTGGCAATTTTGCTAGCTATCTTGAATTTCAACCAGGGTTTAGAATTATCAGATCCAGCTATAAGTAAAAAGTCTATGTGACTTCACCGTGTCCATCTATTATATGAGATCTAAAATATTCATTATTTGGCTGCCAGACAGTACCAACTTTGAATAGTCTGAAAATGTTGGTGAAATATTTTTGGAATAAATTAATAACGCAATATACTTACTTATATTTTATTCACTATACCCTTTGGCAAGCTTCCTGTATCCCTAGGGGTACAGGGCCACCATGTTGGGAATCTCTGCTATAAATCATGAAATAAATTTGCCACTAATTATAAAATTTCTTATGTGTGTAACAGCTTTATTATGTGATTTGTTTTAATTAGAAAAAATGAGAAATAGATTTATGCAAGCCATCTTTTAGTTTTGCCCACATTATACCATTCTTTTGAAAAAAATATTTTGAAGTATTTCCTAATATTATGAACAGAATCCAAATCTGCTCATAATCCTGCATTTAGAATCATTAAATTGTACTGCCTAAGTGTGAGATCCATTTAAAAATTATGAGCCAGCCATTACTTAATTCAATGCTTTATTACTCATTATTTTAAAAACACTAGTGCAAGAAAATAAAACAAATGCTTATCAGGAGTAAAATGTCAGCCAAAAAAAATTTTTTTTATTTCAATTTATTATTCAATTAACCATATGTTGTAAAACTGCTATTTATTTTGTGTCTCCTTTTTGATCTCATTATATAAATATTATGTTTTGTATGAGCATATATATATAAACTAGGATAAATTACCCAAGTATTGTTATTATCACTACAATGCCCTCTAGTGTCTGATATGGTTTATTCAAATATAAAATGGATTCATTTCCATTATTTCTGCTAGCATTTATAACGTTCACCAATCAGACAAATAAATCTTAATAAAGACGAATGTCCAAATGCACATAGATATTAACAGTACTAAAATGAGTGGAAATTAAGTCATCCTCATGAAGTTAAATTATTAGCTGTATTAAAAAAAGTGTTAATTTTTGTGAGCATTTATACATTTGCCTTTATTAACTCATTTATCAGAATAACAATTCCTATAAGAGATGAAATACATGAATATAAATCACTTCACTTTACATTTCCAATAAGTTGTATCAGATTAAAAGACCCACAGCAGTGATATTATTAGCACATGGATAGTTTATTCATTCCATGTTTAAATGATATTCAAACTATATTAAATTTAGTGTGTTAGTCTACTTTCAAAACAGATTTTATTTGCTTGTTTTAAAAAGATTTATTTAAATTTCTATGAATTAAAAATGTTAATCTGATTCAATCAAACATCATTCTTTAGTGTCTATCTTGTAAATAATGGAGGGGTATCCGCCCTTCTACATTAATAAAAAGTTGGCATGATAGTGGATTGATGATTCCCATCGAAGAGACATGGGTTGCTTTCACCAGTTTGTATAATTACAAAAAATATTTTCAATATATATATATATATATAAATATATATATAAATTGAATATATTTCATTTTAAAGAATATATATATGAAAGAGGTAGTTAATTCTGACTCTTTTTTCGTTTATGTAAACAAATTTTACACTTGTTCGATGGTTTTGGTAAAGCGCCATCTTTTGAACATAAATAACAAGTGATAGCAGGTTACGTGAGTAACTTGTTTTTGTTTTTCATAAATGTACCTTTAAAGTTTTCTTGCAATGATATATATTGCTGAGACTTTGATTATATGGTGATACTGAACTGAGATCAGACCCATATAAATATCTGGCTTGCTAGGCTGAGTTTGAAGACTTTACCGGTCTGAAAAATTCACGCTTGCAATCTGATAGAAACGTTTTGCATAAACACTTGAGAGTCAGTGTTTAGATCTAGTTTCTATACTCTATCCCTCACTAACGAGAGCAAACCAGCTTGAAATCAGCTGATCTGGGGGTGAGCAAATGAAAGAGGTAGTTAATTCTGACTCTTTTTTCGTTTATGTAAACAAATTTTACACTTGTTCGGTGGTTTTGGTAAAGTGCCATCTTTTGAACATATATATATATAAATTATAACTTTTTGGGCTATACGGTATAGCCCAAAAAGTTATAATTTATCTACATCATATAACCATGAAAACATTAAGTATAATATATATATATATTAATCAATGTCTGTATTCCAATTCTAATAAAATATATATAATTATTCAAAACAATACAATAATTAATATAGTAAAAAATATTTTAAAACAAATATGTACTATAGTTTAATAAAAGTACTTTCAACTATCTAAGTAGTTGTTATAAACTAAATTCAAACTCTATTACAAAAAAAAAACTGTTACAAATGTATACAAACAATTATGTCATACATCAATTTTCCCACAATTCATTAATTTTATATTAGCAGCCTGTCTATTTATTAAATGTTGCTTTCCATTTTTCATTAACATAGCTTTTTTAATTTTACGTTTATTATTATTTCTTTCAATACACAAAATGTTAACTTTATTAAAATCAAAACCATAATTACATGTTACATTATGACAAAAAATACTGAAGGTGATACGTCATCATTTCTAACATTCTCTTGTCTTGATTTTTGCACTCGTTTATATAACAGTCAATGCTCTTTTGATCTTTTCTCCAATGTACACCAAGATTCACCTATATATGTCTTTCCACAAACACGCAAACATTTATATATTGTACAACTTTAATTTAAAATACTACATCTATTTTTTAAATTATTTATTAATGTATTTAAGTTAGGAGTAGTATAAAATGTGACTCTAAATCTATTTTTATATATCTGTTTTATAATTGAAATAAAATAATAGTTTTTACTTCACCTTTGATTAGTAATTAATTGAGATTGCGCTTTATGCAAAAAAGTGAAGCTTGTCTAAATCTTATTACACAGTTATATGGCTTAGCGCTTTCAGAGACCTTGAGTCTCCATAATCATAGCCTACTTTTAATTGAAGTTTAGCTGTGGTTTATGTAAAATTTTATGCAAATTTTATAATCATTTTCTGGAGATTGCAAAGCACGATTCCTTCTGGTTTATTGCACAGTTCTCATTTGCATTAAAACATGCCTCTTTAATTTTTCGTTTCACATCATTGCATTCAGTGCACAGTGCCCTTGCTATAGTGGGTTCAAACATATGGCCAGTTGTTTTTTGGTGCTCGAAGAATATGGATCTGTTTTCATTGCTATTTATAGCTTTCCTGTACAAATAATGATGTTGAGATGTTCTTGTTGTAATGTTGGCATGGGTCTCCCCATAGTATGCCATTCTACATCCATTGGTTGGACATGAAATTTTATAAACTACTTGGGATATTTGATCAGAAGGTATTTTGTCTTTGGTATTGTTTATCATTGTTTGTTGATGGTGGGGTGTGGAATCCTAGTTCGAAGGACTCAGCAAATATTTTATAATATTTCCTAGCAATTGATGGTATGTATGGAAGCATTATTCTGGGTTTATTGTTTTTGAATGTGTCAGTTTGTAATTTAGTTTGAAATTCCTTGATCTTTTTATATATAATGTTGTGTGAAAATCCAACCTTTTCTAGATCTTTAATGTAATTTGTGAGGTTCATTTTTTGGTCAGCTTCAAATTTACACAGTCTATGATTTTTGTGCAGGAAGGACAAGAGTCCAGCCAATTTATGAGAGTTGGGTGAGTTTGAGTTTGGATGTATAAATCCTCGAATTTGTTGGTGTGGATCTCTATGAACTTGAATATCTAGATAATTAACGTTGTGCTGAAGGCTATCATGTATGCAGTTAATTGTTAAAGAGGTTTGTGTTTGTAGCTCTTTTTGAATATCCATTATTATTTGTACTGGTGCAACTATGAATACATCGTTGACATAGCACGTATATATTAAGTTTGGTTCAATTGGGTAGTACTTAGTATTTTCCTTTCAAAATGATTGAGGAAAATACTAGATATTATCCCACTTATTGGGAGGCCCATTGGCCATCCGTCATTCATTTTAAACAATTTACCATTAAATGTGACCACAATATTTTGATCCATCCATTTCAAAAATTCTATGAAATTCAGCTGCTCTTGTGGGCAATTATTATTTGTGAGTTCAGCTATAATAATGTTGATCGAGCTTTTACAGTTAATTGACCCGTATAGCTCTGTTACATCGAGTGATGCCATACTAAATTCAGGTTTGATTCTGGCATGTTTAATTTTATTAATGAATTCAAATGATGAGTTGATAGCCTGTGTGGCAAAACCTATTCTTTTGAGGAGCCATTGATTTATCATTTTTGCGGTATTGACATATTGTGCTCCGCCAAAGTCTATCATCAATCTTAAAGGTGCATTAGGTTTATGTAACTTAATGTTAGCAAAGATTCTTGTGGGCATAGATGCAGATGGATATATATGAAAATATTGGGCCTTTGAAAAGGCCTTGTTGCAATTTTTGTGAAGTATAGATGCTATAAATTTCTCTTTATTTACTTTATTATTAAAATTGGCTATTTCTTTAAATTTCAAATTGCCAATCTGATTATTAATTTTATTTAAATAATCTCCTCTGTTTATTAGAACGAATCTATTCCCTTTATCTTCTTTAATACAAGTGATACTGTTGTCCTTGAGAAACTTTTTGTGCTTTTAATTTTAGTGCTCCATTCGTCCATGTTGGGTTGCTTTTGCCAGTTTGTTGATGAACATGTCTTTCTGGGGATTGTCCATGACATTCGCCTCAACATCTGCTATTAATTCCATCATAGGATATTGCAAATGACAATTGTGCATTAAACCAGAAGGAATCGTGCTTTGCAATCACCAGAAAATGGTCATTATAAAATTTGCATAAAATTTTACATAAACCAGAGCTAAACTTCAGTTAAAAGTAGGCTATGATTATGGAGACTCAAGGTCTCTGAAAGCACTAAGCCATATAACTGTGTAATAAGATTTAGACAAGCATCACTTTTTTGTGTAAAGCGCAATCTCAATTAATATCTGTTTTATAAATTTCACTTTCTCATTACAAATAAATGGTATTGATATCCAACTATATTTCATTTTACCAATATATATATATATATGGCTGCAGAACGGATTTTACCAATATATATATATATATGGCTGCAGAAAGGAGTTTGCTATTAACTGAAAGGAGACCCTTTGATTCCTCTTGGGGCCTTAAAGGAACCGAGCAGGGCAAATTCCTAATGTCCACTCCATACATTCTTGTCGTTGCAGCTGTTATTACTATGTGATTATTCATATAGTATACAAACATGGATGGGCTGCTCACCAACGTGCATTAGCCAGTGTGGTGAGTTTATTGGCTTTTTACCTCTGAGTTTAAGATCAAGAAACACCATGGACTTTCTTCTCAGTGCCTGATAAGGCAGAATGAATGTTTGTGTAAATGATAAATATTTTCCCCATACATATGTACAATTATGACAGACAAAAATAAAGCATGGCCCTTATTCCCAGGAGACTGTAAAGTCACCAACCAAAGCAGCGGTTGGTGGCCGAAGGCGGAGGGTGCTAAGAATCCCCTGATTGCGGACCCAGGTTGCCATTTGATGATGACTTTTTATTTAGGTACTTACAACTGCAGATCACTTTCAAGTGAAGGAAGATTGCAAGAATTAGAAGAAGAACTGTCTTATATTAAATGGGACATTATTGGACTTTGTGAAGTTAGAAGAAAAGGAGAAGAAACAATTGATTTAAAAAGTGGACATATACTCTATTATAAAGGCACACATATTGGAAATACAAGTGGAGTAGGATTCATTATAAATAAAAAGTGGAAGAACAATATTGTGGAGATTGATGGTGTATCGGATAGAGTGGCAAGATTAGTTATACAACTTAATAGCAGATACCAAATGCAGATAATTCAGGTTTATGCCCCAACAAGTTCTCATAGTGATGAAGTAGTAGAAGATTTTTATATGGATGTACAAAAGGCTTTTGATCAGAGTAAACAACATTTTAAAATTGTTATGGGAGACTTTAATGCTAGAATTGGTAGACAAATGAAAGATGAAATTGCTGTAGGTAATTTTGGTTATGGTAATAGAAATGAGAGAGGACATAGACTTGTGGAGTTTGCAGAAAAAGAAAAACTTTATATTATGAATTCATTTTTTGAGAAAAATGTTAAAAGGAAATGGACATGGAAGCATCCAAATGAAGGTACAGCAGAATTGGATTATATTTTGACTAACAGAAAATACATATTTCAAGATTGTAATGTTCTTAATAAATTTAACACAGGAAGTGATCATCGATTAGTAAGGTGTAAGTTACATGTTAATGTAAAACTAGAGAGACAAAAATTATTAAGAAAAACAATATTTACAGTTGATATTCCTAATCTTCAGAAACATTCTAATGAATTTAAATTAGAACTTACAAATAGGTTTCAAGTGTTAGAAGATTTTGAACATGATTCAGATTTGAATGAAATTAATATGAAAATAACTGATACACTTTTAAAAACTGCAACAAACATAGCTGGTAGAAAAAAGCAGCAGTTGACTAATAAAATTTCTACTGAGACTAGAGAATTTATGAAGAAAAGAAGAAATATGAAGATATACAAAAATGATGTATTAAAAAGAATTGAATATCTCAAATTTTGTAAAATGGTACAGAAAAGAGTTGAAAATGATATAAGAAAGTATAACTGTGAAATAGCAAGGAAAGCTGTAGAAGAAAATAAAAGTCTCAAAAATGTTAAACAACATTTTGGAATTGGTAGGAAATTTATATCTGCAATAAAAAAAAGATGGAATTATTACTAAAAAGAGAGATGACATCATGAAATTGGTAGAAGATTTTTATCAAGAATTATATAGTAATAAAGAACAAGTACCTCCTATATCTATTACATCTTCCGAATTGCCCAGAATTTTAAATGATGAAGTGAGACATGCAATTAAGTGTATGAAGAAAGGAAAGGCTCCAGGAAATGATGGAATTATAATTGATATATTAAATGTCTAAATGATAAAGATGTACCAGATTTTAGCAAAGTTATATACCAAATGTCTAAATGATAAAGATGTACCAGAAGATTGGAAGAATGCAGTAATAATATTAATATTTAAAAAAGGTGATAAAGAAGATATTAGAAATTACAGACCTATCAGCCTTTTATCAGTTTTATATAAAATTTTTACCAAGATAATTACAACTAGGCTACAGAGAACTTTGGATTTCCACCAACCAAGAGAACAAGCTGGATTTAAAAGTGGTTTTAGTACAATAGATCATATCCAGGTATTGAGAGAAGTCATAGAAAGGACAAACGAATATGAGTTGTCATTATGTTTTGGATTTGTAGATTATGAAAAGGCATTCGATTCTATACACATTTCTTCAGTGATTAAAGCATTGGATCATCAAGGTATAGATCCAGGATATTGTCATATTTTAAAGAATATTTATAAAAATGCAACAGCAACAATTAGATTACATAATGATACTGGAAAAATCAACATTGAGAAAGGTGTAAGACAAGGTGACTCCATATCTCCAAAACTCTTTACAGCAGTGCTGCAAGAAGTATTTTGTGGATTAAAATGGGAAACTAAAGGAGTGAAAGTAAATGGAGAGTATTTAAGTCATTTAGATTTCACAGATGATGTAGTTGTTTTTGCAAATAATGCTTCAGAGCTGCAGGAAATGTTGCAGGAGTTAGCAGATGAAAGTAGAAAAGTAGGACTAAAGATAAATGTTAAAAAGACTAAAGTAATGTTTAATCGATTTGCTCAAAATATGAAAATAAAGATTGATTATGAAGAATTAGAAGAAGTTAACAGTTTACAAATACCTTGGTCAGATTATTAATACAGATGGAAACATAATGGAGGAAATTAATCATAGAATTAAACTTGGTTGGAGTGCTTTTGGTAGAAATAACTTGATACTAAAAGGAAATATGCCTATGTGTTTGAAAAGGATGGTTTTTAACAAATGTGTTTTACCAGTTCTTACTTATGGATCTGAGACTTGGACACTTAATAGAAGAGCAATACAGAGACTTCAGACCACTCAAAGGAGTATGGAGAGATGTATGTTGGGAGTAACAAGAAGAGATCAAAAACGCAATGTATGGGTAAGACAACAAACAGGTGTTACTGACCTTATTGAAAAAATTAAAAGATTGAAATGGAGTTGGGCTGGACATATTGCTAGAAGAGATGATAATAGATGGACAATTGAAATTTTAAACTGGATTCCAAGAGATTGTAAAAGACCCAGAAAGAGACCACATGTGAGATGGATGGATGAAATAAGAAAATGTGCAGGGGTGTTGTGGAGAAGAGAAGCTAAAGATCAGAGAAGATGGATTAAACTTGGAGAGACCTTCATCCTGCAGTGGATTGATAATGGTTGATGATATATATATAAATATAGTACATATCATATTACTATTGATCTTGATACATAAATATAGTACTTAAAATATTACTATTATTATTAAACTTACTAACAATATTATAAATTAATTTATGATTATATCCAATATTTAATAAATCTGTAGTAAATACATTTATATTACTTATTTTATCAGAATTGTATTTACATAACTTATTATTCCTAAATAAAAATGATTTTAAACCAGATAATTTATGTACTATTGGCACATTGGATTCTCAAGGAATATATCCTTTTTTTTCAATATCTTTTATTACCATATTATAATCTAATTTATTTTTATTACAAGTAATTTCAATATCCAAATATTGAACTGAATTTTTTTCTTAAAAAGATTTACTCCATTTTAAACCTTTTAAACTATTTAATTCATTAAATAACAAACTTATACCATCTAAACTTCCAAAAACATCATCAACATACCTGTAATAAATTTTAACCCTTGCTAATGTATATTATTATTAAGAATTATATCATCATATATTGATATTACAAAGGGAGATACTTGTAAAACTACAGGAAGACCCATAGGCCAATCATTATCCATTTTATAACAATCTTCATTCAACATAGCATATATATTTTTATCAATAAAATATAACAGATCATTTATAAATTTTACTTTCTTAACATCAACTTTTTTTAACATTAAAGCATCTAAAATAATTTTTATAGATGTTAATCTATAATTTTTATAATTTTATAAATTTTATAGATGTTAATATATATATATTAGCAGGCTCTTTATGTATTACATATTAGTAACGCATGCTAAATAGGTCATGTGACATGTGACTAATTTTTACCAATATATATATATATATGTTGATACAATGATTTTCACGGGTTGCATATATAAAAGACATATTTTGCAGGTTCATCCATGTTAAAAAATTTAAATATTGATATACCGACATTTCGACTTGATCACACAAGTCATCCACTGGGTGATAAAAGGTAGAAAGACAGTTGTAGAGGCATTACAATCACTGATTTGAAAAATGTTAAATTAAGAATGTTTTTTTTTAAAAAAAACCTTTCCAAATACAAGGAAGTTTGCATGTATAATCTCACTTATTGATCCAATCTAGCCTTTTAAGTATCTCAATGGCTTCTCTAATTTTGCACTGGTAGAGATTATCACATCTGGATATGATCCTGGTACTAGAAATATCAATTTTATGAGCTGAATCTATAGTATGGAGTGAGAGTGCTGATGATGATGAGTGTTGTTTAACTGCACTAGCATGCTCATCTCTTCTAACACTGATGCAATGATTACTCATACCTATGTAAGAAGCCTTACAATTTTCACATGAGATTTGATAAACACCATGAGATTCAAAGGAATTGAATCCTTAGGCTTGGTTATTATATCGCTGATCTTTTGATGAGTATAAAATGCTGTATCTATATTATAGCATTTTAATATATGTCCAATACTGTCTGTAGTTCATTTTACCTATGGAACACAAATCCTAATAGCTGATTTAATATCTTCTTTCCTATTTTGTCAATTTTGGGCTTGAAATAAGGCTTTTTTATATAAATTTATAATTATAACTATTTACTCATAAAACACTATTAATATGATTTATTTCTTTTTCAGATGTGACTTATTTGAAAGGTTAATTGCTCTATTTAAAATAGTTTTGATTACAGAAACTATCTGAGTTGGGTGATGATGAGAATGAAAATGTAAATATCTGTCCGAGTGTGTATTCTTTCTGTAAATCGAAAAAGATAAACTATTTGGTGTTCTGGTGACTAGAACATCAAGAAAAAGGAGTTTTCCATCAGACTCTGTCTCTATTGTAAATTTAATATGAGGATGCATATGTAGACAGAGTCTGATGGAAAACTCTCTTTTCTTGACGTTCTAGTCAACAGAACACCAAATAGTTTATCTTTTTCGATTTACAGAAAATTTATTTTTTTCCATATTGCCATATGACAAAAGTGTCATCTATGTATCTGAGTCAAATGAGAGGTTTTAAAGATGATGATTCTAAAGCACGAGTTTCTATATTTTCCATGAATAATTCAGCTATTACTCTTGAGATAGGTGATCCCATAATAGTACCAAAACCTTGTCTGTAATGCTGTCCATTGTATACAAAATATGTGCTTAAGAGACAATGTTTAATCAAAGCAATAATATGGTTTGGTAAATTGCAATGTTGCGAAATTATATTTAAAGTTTCATCAATTGGAATGTTTGTAAACAAAGACACGACATCAAAACTGACCAGAATGTCATTAGCATTAACTTTTAAATTTTTTAAAACAGAAATAAAATGAAGAGTTTTTAATGTATGATTTAATACATGGAATTGTAGGGTTAATGAAATCCGATAAATATCTAGCTAAAATATGAGTTGGAGATCCTATTGCGCTTACTATTGGACAAAGGGGAGTATCTGGTTTGTGAATTTTTGGAAGTCCATAAAATGTTGGCCAGACACATGATTTTTCACAAGCGATTATTTTATTTTTTATCTCTGTTTCAGTAAGCGATTTATTAATAATGGCTTTTTTTTTTCAAATACGTAGTATGATCTCTTTTTGATAGTTTATAAATTTTATTGTTAAGCAAATCTAAAATTTTATTATGGTACATGTCACGATTCATAATAACAGTAGCATTACCTTTATCAGCTGAAAGTACAACAATTGATTTGTCCGATTTTATATCATTTAATGCTTGTCTTTCTTTCTTTGAAATATTATTTTAGGAAGCTTGGCTTTTTTTAAAATATTGCAAATATCGGCTCTAGCCAAATCATCCGATGAAGAATCTATTTTATCAATAGCTGATTTAACATTACAAACGATAAGGGCTTTGAACGTTTCATCATCAGATTTTCAATAAAATGGAAGGCTGAAGAGTTGTGAGTTGCAATAGTTTGAAGCCTGTATATTAAAGTAGGAAGATTGGCTATCTTAATATAAAGCTGAGCACTGATTACATGTATATGTGTGAGGACAGTAATCTAGACCAACTGATGATTGCTGGTTTAGCATGAAATACGTATATTGGTGATTATTTATCTTTTCAACATGTGTGTGATCAGGTGGGTCCGCAATATGAGATGGCACTGAGAGTAGTGGGTCGTGTGAAAGTGTGAGTTCGAATCCCGCACATATTAATATATAAATGCAGGTTTAAGCCTGTACAACGCATTAAACAATTTTTTCAAAAGGTATCTGGGAAGGCGTTAAAGCAAAATTAAAATCTTTTTCTAAAACCGAAAATTCGTTTGTAAAGAGGTCTTTCTTAGATGAATTATAAACAGTTTTTTGATTTGGATACTAATGTTTGGTGATGGTGTACTAATTAGCATTTGTAATTTTTTCTTTTGCTTTGCTGTTACAAATTCCGAATCTTTAATCGATCTAAAATTTGCAATACAATCAAAACTAGTCCACAGTAAAGGATGTATTTTATTACTAGGGAATAAATGTAAATCCAGCAATACATTGTCAATTTTGTCTAATTTTTTCCGAGTTTCTTTAATAAAAGAGTTTAAAATAATATTGCTTGTTTTCCTTAGAATTATGTCTTTTATATATGCAATCCATGAAAATCTTCATATCAACATTATTAACCTTTAAGGGGGGGGGCATTTAAACAGCTTCCGGTATTTGAAAGAACGTGGATTAAGAAATGTAAGTTACTTAGTAATTTATCTTTTCTATTAGCATGTAAAAATCACGTTATACCCACTTGCTGTAAAATTATGTTTCACAAGAATATATTAATATTAGTAAAATTCTAAGGAAAACAAGCCATATTATTTTAAAGTCTTTTATTAAAGAAAGGGAAAATTTAGATAAAATTGACAAAGTATTATTGGATTTACATTTATTCCCTAGTAATAAAATATATCCTTTACTGTGGACTAATTTTGATTTTATTGCAAATTTTAGATCGATTAAATAATCGGAATTTGTAACAGCAAAGCAAAAGAAAAAATTACAAATGCTAATTAGAACACAATCACCAAACATTACGTATCCAAATCGAAAAACCGTTTATAATGTATATAAGAAAGCCCTCTCTACAAATGGAGTTTCGGTTTTAGAAAAAGGTTTTAATTTTGCTTTAACGCCTTCCCAGATACCTTTTGAGAAAATTGTTTGTAATGTTGAATCAGATCTTGATAAAATGGATTCTTCATCGCTAATTTGGCTAGAGCTGAGATTTGCAATATTTTAAAAAAAGCTAAGCTTCCTAAAAATAATATTTCAAAGAAAGAAAGACAAGCATTAAACAATATAAAATCAGGCAAATCAATTGTTGTACTTCCAGCTGATAAGTGTAATGCTACTGTTGTTATGGATCGTGACATTTACCGTAATAAAATTTTAGATTTGTTTAACGATAAAACTTATAAACTATCAAAAAGAGATCATACTACGTATTTGGAAAAAACAACAAAAGCCATTATTAATAAATCACCTATTGAAACAGAGATAAAAAATAAAATAATCCCTCGTGAAAAATCATGTGTCTGTCCAAAATTTTATGAACTTCCAAAAGTTCACAAACCAGATACCCCCCTTTGTCTAATAGTAAGCGCAATAGGATCTCCAACTCATATTTTAGCTAGATATTTATCGGATTTCATTAAACCTACAATTCCATATATTAAATCATACATTAAAAACTCTTTTCATTTTATTTCGGCTTTAAAAAATTTAAAAGTTAATGCTGATGACATTCTGGTCAGTTTTGATGTAGTATCTTTGTTTAAAAACATTCCAGTTGATGAAGCTTTAAATATAATTTCACAATGTTGCAATTTACCAGATCATATTATTGCTTTGATTAAACATTGTCTCTTGAACACATATTTTGTATACAATGGACAGCATTACAGACAAGATTTTGGTACTCCTATGGGATCACCGATCTCAAGAGTAATAGCTGATTTATTCACGGAAATTATAGAAACTCGTGCTTTAGAATCATCATCTTTAAAACCTCTCATTTGGCTCAGATACATAGATGACACTTTTGTCATATGGCAACATGGAAAAAATAAATTAGGTGATTTCTTCTTACATTTAAATAATATGCATCCTCATATTAAATTTACAATGGAGACAGAGACTGATGGAAAACTCCCTATTCTTGATGTTCTAGTCACCAGAACACCAAATAGTTTATCTTTTTTGATTTACAGAAAGAGTACACACACGGACAGATATTTACATTTACATTCTCATCATCACCAAACTCAGATAGTTTCTTTAGCCAAAACTCTTTTAAATAGAGCAATTAACCTATCAGATAAGTCACATCTGAAAGAAAAAATAAATCATATTAATAGTGTTTTATTAGCAAATAGTTATAATTATAAATTTATAAAAAAAAAGCCTTATTTCAAGCCCAAAATGGACAAAATAGAAAACAAAAGGATGATAAATCAGCTATTAAGATTTGTGTTCCATATGTAAAAGGAACTACAGACAGTACTGCGCATATATTAAAACGCTATAATATAAATACAGCGTTTTCTAGTCATCAAAAGATCAGCAATATAATAACCAAGCCTAAGAATTCAATCCCTCTTGAATCTCATGGTGTTTATCAAATCTCATGTGAAAATTGTAAAGCTTCTTACATAGGTATGAGTAATTACCACATCAGTGTTACGAGAGATGAGTATGCTAATGCATTTAAACAGCACTCATCATCACCAACACTCTCACTACATACTATAGATTTAGGTCATAAAATTGATTTTTCTAGTACCAGGATAATATCCAGATGTGATAATCTCTATCAGTGCAAAATTAGAGAAGCCATTGAGATACTTAAAAGGCTAGATTGTATCAATAAGCGAGATGATACATGCTGCAAACTTCCTCCTATTTGGAAAAATTTTTCTAAAAACATTCTTAATTTAACATTTTTGCTGTTTGTGGAACTTTAACGTTTTTTTTTTTTCAAATCAGTGATTGTAGCGCCTCTACAACTGTCTTTCTATCTTTTATCATCCAGTGGATGACTTGTGTGATCAAGTCAAAACATTGGTATATCAATATTTAAATTTTTTAACATGGATGAATCCACAATATATATATATATATATATTGTCAAAATTGATATTTATAATTTTTATACTTCAAAATTTGAAAAATAGTGTAATGCTTTCTATTCTGCAAGATGGCTTTTTCCCTTACAGTACTGATTTTATGGTTGATTTTTCTAAAGATTGATAGTAAATCCTGCATATAATTTGTTCTATGCCATGAAATTTATTTTCTTTGTTGTTAAATAATTTTATCATATAAAACAAGCATTGGCAAACTACAAATAAATAATAAGTAAACATCTTAAATTCAATTATTATCAGCCTGAATTTGAAAAAAATAAATATCATACATAAGCACAAAAATACATTTAATTGGAATTGTGTGGGTTTTATCACTCCCACCCTGAGTTTGCTTCCAATCATTTGTTACATAGAATAATCACATAAGTAGTTTGGAAGAGAAACCATTCTTTCTTCCAATTAAACAGGTACTTTTTGAGTTAGATTTATAGACATGTATTGTTATGGTTAATTTGATCAGTTGGTAAAATGTATTTTCTGGCAAGATTAATATTAATGCAATCAGATATTATTGGAAAAAATTGTAGATATTTCATAAAACCAATGATACAAATAAACACTAGTACTCGAAAAAGTTGAAACAATGTCAAAAGAATTGATGGTTTTCAGTCTTTCAGGTTTTAGAAAATGAAAAAGAGAACAGCAAATGAAGATTTGAATAATTACATTACATTTTAACAAGTTAAAGGAACACATGAATGTAAACATTCTATTGATTTCTTAGACTTTCTTTTGTATACTTTATCCAGACTCCAAATATTTAATAGGAAAATAGAATACCTTCAAATATTTTCAACAAAAGGTGAGTGCAGAAAATGTACTTTTTTGATTAAGTAGACTTAAGCCAGGTACACATACACACATATTTATGAGTCTGGTGAAATGGGGTACATTTTTTCAAGTGCTTAAATGATTCTTATATGTGATTTTTAAGCAGTACTTTATAGATGATTGAAGACTTTAATTTAGTAGTGAACACATAGAACCCAACATATATATAAACCTATTCACAGAATAAACAAGTTCGAATACATTACTAAGCTAATTCACAAGCAAAATAGATTGGCAATTATATAATAAAAAGGTGAATGTTATTTATAAATTCAATTAGATGATTCTTTGTCAGTCTAACTTATGAATTATCTTAAAAATATTCAGAATTCTTTGTTCCATGAATAGGTTTATATTTTTAGTATTCATATATTTGATAAGTTATAAAATTATTTGCATGCTAGTAAAGTTATTACAAAAGCACACGTATGTGTTTGCAATCATTTGTTGAACTATTCCCAGCATCTCCTATTAACTGTCAAATGTTCTTAGAACAAATACAACTTTATTTTAAGCTTTTACAAATATTTCAACTGTTAATATTATGTCCTCTATTAGTATGTAATACAATGTGGTAAGAGGTACTTCTTCAGAGCCCACTGCCAGACAGGTGACAGTGTTTTCATAAAAAATGAATCAACAACTTTTATTCATAAACAATGGATATAAGGTGACATTTTAACTAGGGTTATTCTGTAAAAGACAACAGTAAGTAGAAGTTTTATTTATTTATCTATGAGGATCCTTTTAATTTTTCCATTTTTCTTAAGCATAAAATTAATTAGAAATATCCAAATATTGAAGATTATCACATTATGTTGACATATGGGATTACCTATAGAGTCGTATGAGAAATTCTTTGTGCTTTGGTTAGATTAAGAAGTTTTCAGTATCCCTATATTTTATTGATTAAAAACCATATGTATTTATTGGAAAAATATGCACTCTCACATTATTCCACTGCAGGATGAACTCTTTAGACTCTTTTCTATAGTCTACCAGAAAATATTTTTTATTTTATCCATTGTGTTCACCTATGATCTCTTTCTATGTTTTTTATCATCTTGTGGAATACAATTTAAAACATCCACTATCCATCTAGCAATATTTTCAGCACAACTTCATTTTTGTTTCTTAGTTTTTTAATGTTTTTATTAATATCTGTCTGTTTTCCCCCATGTATTTTCATTTCCAATGTCTTCTTGTGCCTGTATTATACAACATTTCATATTCCATTGAGTGTTATGAAGTTTTGTATTGCCTTTATGTTACCTGACTAAGACCCAGGTGCATAAATAATACCTAGTAATACACCTATTATAAACCTTCCTTTTTACACAAAGAGGTATATTTTATTTTAACACTAGATCATATCTATCAAAAGTTTTCCATCCATATTTAATTCTATATTCATCCATTATTACTAATAATGTGATCAAGATAGTCATTATTTTTAACTTGTTTTAATTTGGATTATTAATATTTTATTTTATTATTTTGGGAAAATTCATTGAACATTGCTTCAGTCTTTTTAGCATTTATTTTTAGTTTTACTTTCTTACTTCCACCTAATAAAGCATGCAACATTTCCTGAAGCACTGAATCATTATTTACAGAAACAACTACACTATCTATAATAACTAGTGGCATAAATAATTTTTATTTGCTTTTACTCCCTTAGTTTTTTATTTTTGTTAACAAAATATTTCCTGTAAAATAGTTGTAAAAAATTTTGCAGATAGGAAATCATTCTGTCTACAATCTTTTTGATGTTAAACTTCTTAGTGTCATAATTATATTATATAATGAACATACTAATAGCTATTAATATGATTTCCTGAATATCCCTATTCTCAGACTGGTTTCTAGCTCTGGTTATCATCAGTGAAGCAATGGGACATTCAGGACTTAGGATAGATATATTCAGAAAAGCTTGTTAAGAGTTATTAACATGCTTATTAGCTTATTAAATTAAGTCACATGATATATGACTTTAATTTTTTACAATTAGTGACATTATGTAGTATATTCACTGATCATACATTTTGACTAGAAACTTTCAAAGTATGACAACACCTGGATTTACATCTTAATGGTTTAAAGATTTAATTACTATGGAAATGCTTATAGAATCAAATGTGTTTTCACATAATCTAAAAAAGGACAATTAATATTCATATTATTTAGTTATGTGTATAATTTCTCTTAGAATTTGGATGTGTGATACACTATGCTAAAACTTTCAAATGTAGCTTGCTTTTTTGTTTGTTGAAATTCAATATTCACTGATGCACATGTGTCATCGTCGTAATTATCAAGGTAAGGATTATGTATAAAACTACTAAAAGACTAAGACTCTTAGTTTTTTAAAGTTTTCTTTATCACCTTTATTACCTTTCTTAAATATTATTATTATTGCATTCTTCCAATTATTTGATACATCTTTATTGGTAGACATTGGGTACATACTTTTGCCAATAATTTTTCTATTTCTTCATCCTCTTATTCAAAAATGTCAATAATAATTCTATCAATTCTGGAGCCTTTCTCTTTATAGATTTGAATTACATGTCTCACTTTCTTATTTGCAATGATGGACAATTCAAAAGATGTAATAATTGTAGGAGATATTATGTTTTGCTTTTATTTTAATTTTAAAGAAGTCATCCAAACATTTCCTGATATCATCCTTTCTATTAGTAATAAACCATCTTTTTTTCTTAATACTGAAACAACTGTGTTCTTATGCAAGATGTTGATGTACAATTTTGACACCTTTATTTTCTTCTATGATTATTGCCAATTCATTTTTTCCATATCATTTTACAAAATTAGATTTCTATTTTTATTTAATGTCTCTTTATTAACCTGATTATTAGACGGATCTAATGAATCTACAATATATTTATATTTCCAATTTTGGTTACTTTTATTTTAAAAAGATAGTCATAAGCTGATTTAACTCTTATTATACTGATCTGACTATTTTTGAATTAATTTTATTTAGAAATATTTAGTAAAGACTGCATAAAATTACAATTGTACATTATTAAATGCATCAACTGGACCCACTCTAAGTTTATATCATTAGGTTAGGTATTTGTCACAAAATATATCTAGTTTGAAATTATAATCAGAAAATAATAATAATTCTTTATAACAGCTATATAATCAAATAATAATTTTATATATGAAAAACCTTTTTCACTACTTTAAATACAGCCATAGAATAGATGCTACAAAAAGTATTAAATATGTAAATTTCATCAAAGATCCAAAAAGAAGGCAAATATATGAAACATATTATATTAAAAATAATTTGACTAATTATATGAATATTTATAAGACTTCTACAAATTTGGTTAATATTTGGTTGATTAAAAATGAATGGAAAATTATATAAGATGATATATATATAATTGTATAAAAAAATGCATGTAATATTGTTTAACATAATGTTATGATATAATCAATTGTTTTGTAATTATTGAATTTATATATGAGGGTTTTGATTTGTTTGAATTATTTATATTATTATTGTTTGTTTTGAATACATTATTGGATACTGAATGTTTTTATGTCAGGTGATTCATTAACGTTAAATAGATTAGTAACATTTGAAAATGGTACCAAGAAAAAAAAAGCAGTTGTCTTTTGATAGCTAGTCACAGCCACTTGACAGTGCTGTTTATGTGTTAAAACAATAATATGTAACTTTACCGGCCCCAGTTTTTAAAAATACTGTGACTTTTTTGATCCCTTTAATTTTGTCTACTCTGTCTTTAATATTTTATTTTTAGGGTTTTTTGGCTATAAAGCGATTTTTTTTTTGACTTTAACTTTTATTTTTAAAATCAATTTTTATTATCTTTTTAAAAAAATAAAAACAAACAAAAAATAACTTCTGTCTTTAACTTTTACAACACCCCACCCCCACTTCCTCAAAAATTAAAATATATCATTTTTTTTTTTGGAAATTATCAAAAAAAAAAATAACATCAAAACTTTTGACTTTTTCAAGTTTTGTTTTCTTTTTTTTTTTTTTTTTGGTTTAAAAATACAGCCACTTGATGTTTGCCTATAAGGTGATTTTTTTTTTGGCTTTATCTGTGTACTACAACTTTTATTTTTAAAATCAAATTTTATTACCTTTTTTTACAAATAAAACAAATGAAAAATAACTTCTGTCTCTATCTTTTGCCTCAGTGAAGACAAAATATTTCTCAACCCCCCCCCCCCACACACAAATATTAAAATAAGATAAAAACTTTTGACCTTTTTCAACTTTCAGTTTTTTTTTAAAGTCGGTGATTATATGGCAATTTCTTTTTTTGCCTTTATACTTGTGGCTACTTGAAATCCAAACACCATCAGACGATATGGTAGCGATCAATGAATTGTGCAAATTCACATAAAGTGTCATGAAGCACAAAACAGGCCATAATGTTTCTGTGCAAAGCCATCAAGCAGCCTGCTAATGGCTAAGGTAAACACAATTGTTTTCTTAGCTGTAAATATAGGCCATGGAAATGGAGTTTTTATGGGTTTTAACACATAAACAATGCCATCAAGTGGCCGTGACCGGCTATCAAGACACAAACAGAAAAACTTTTTATGTATAAAATTATTATTTTATTATATAGCTGTTGTAAAGAATTATTTCCGATTATTATTTTGTGGAAGAGCAGGATAAGGATTTTTATTTCTTTCCAATTTCAATTCTATTAGTTTGAAATAAATAACTTTTATTTTGTAATTTTTGTATAATAGTCTCTGGTTGTTGATATTCATAGTTTGCCTCAGTTTAGAAAAATCTTGATATATAATTATCATTTTATTTATAGATTTTGAATATTTTATGCATAAAGCATTAACAAGTCAAGCATTGGTGGTCGAGAGGTCAGCGTGACTGCCTTATAAGCAGTTGCCCGGGTTGTGGGTTCGCTTCCCGGCTGATGCTATAACACATGAAAAAAAAAAAAAGCATTAACAATTTGTTCATTTAAGTTTTTCTACAATGTATAGAAATTTTAGTTTCTTTCTCACAATTTAAAATCACTGATCTATAAAATGCAAAGAGCACACAGTTCTTTTGGAAGAAATGGGTAATGTCAAAGATAATGTTTGTCACTATGCTTCTGCAGAAAGTGATGAGGTATATGGTAATGCAGAAGCTATGGATGCACAGTAACCATGGCAACTCTGAAATCTAAAATAAGCGAAATATTGCAACATATAAAAAGAGATGTGAATCAAGAAAATACTGAACCAAAAAATATAATTAAAAATAATAGATAAAACGGACTGAACATTTTATTATGAAATCTTAAATGAAACAACTATTCATAATATCTTATAAGAAATATTTTTCAAAACACAAAATAGATACATTCTTCATTTTGGGTATATTTTTACAACCCATTCATAGAAATCATCTAAAGTTGGACAAATAAAGAATGTCAAAGAATTTATAGATGTATTTGAAAGATAATAGATATTAATGAATTAAGAATGTTTGAAGTTCTAATTTTGATTAGTGTCCATAAATCAAAAACTGAAAACATTTTGCAACTTTTGGGTTAATGAGATGTCGTAAAATTTTCAATGATCTAATGAGCTGAGATAGAGGCTGAGAACGATACAGAAGACAGACCATAGAAAAACTGTGACCCATTGGACAGTTTTCTTAGTTGTCAAATCATTTTCTTCATAATACATGTGTTCCAAATTGAAATATAACTTTAGACAAACAATTAGTAACTTTAGAGCAGATTTGCATTCAAACAATATATACCATCTAAACCTGGGTAATATATATTAAAGATATTTGTCAATTTGTGATAATAATTATTATGTTATATATGTGGAAGTCTGAAGTGTACTCTGTAAAAAGTAATGACTTCATTCCTAAAGAAATCAAGACAAACATGTAGTCAGAGATTAGCAAAAGAAAAAACTCTGTCTACTATATAGCCTATGATAATTGCTTTTGCACTCTCTTTGAAAATATTTGCTTTCAAAGATGTTAACACTTTTGAACATGATAGGCAAAAGTAAGCCAAAATTATCAACTTATTGAGTCAATCTAAAAGATAGATATTCTATATTACTCAACTTCAAAAGGATGGATCTATAACTTCATATTATCTTTAAAAAAAAACTGTGACATTATTTTTTACAGTGCACCATCATAGAAGAGTAAATGCCTCCCCCCTCTTCCACAACAAAATTGAAATTAATTATATTAAAATAAAGGACAGAATAAATGTCATAGATGAGATGAAATGGTCTTCATAATGTCAATAATATTACATCAAGATGACCATTCATAGAATAGGAATAACATAAGCATCATTAAATACATGTTATATAAATGTTCTAAATAGCAGTACTCAAATGACAATAATTAAGATAGAAAAAAAACAGATAGCAGAATGCAAAGAGCAACATAAAATAAATATTTAAAAGTAAAGAAATAGACAACTAACCTTTAAGGAAAAAAAACTTTTGTGATTATTATCACAGTAGTTGTCATCAAAAAAAAAAAAAACAGAAAAGCTCCAACACACTGTACACATTGTGACAAACTTGTATTTGGCATGAAATAATTTACACGGACTGTGTTTTTAATTGTGTTAATTGAATATTTTGTGTTTTTTTAATAATATGTTAAATATCATTTATTTATTGATAAATAAATTCATTTGATATAATTTTTGAAAAATGTACAGACTTATAGTTTAGTTTTAATGATAGATAACAAGATATATTTTTTTCAGTACACCAATGATTAATTTTTTTTTATTCCTTCTTTTTTTCAAATATTGTCTTATCTGAAGAGAAAATTTACTAGAGAAAATTGATATGCTTTTATCCCATTTAACTTTTTTGCAGTTCTTAATCGAGTATAACTGATCTTCTAATTGACAAACAAATATGAACATTTTCAAAGTCATTTAATATTTTAAAACAATTTGCCAGTTCTAATTAAAATTCATAAGAAGGTGTTTAAATATTAGGAATATTAAATGTTAAAGTTGCCTTTTTTAATAGTTTTTGACTTCAGTTTTGTGTAAACATCTATCTTACAACTTACTGATCGATTACCACTTTCTGTGTTGAATTTATGGAGTCAATTACAATCTTGAATGGATATTTTTTAACCCAAATATAATCAAATTCTGCTGTATTTTCATTTGGATGATTCCATATCTATTTCCATTTAGCAATTTCACTCAAAGAAGGAATTTATATTATATTGTTTGCCTTATTCTGCAAACTCTACAAGTATGTGTTCTCATTCATTTCTATTATTATAACTAAATTTATTCACAACTCTCATCATACAGACATTGACTAATTCTAGCATTAATGTCTTCCATGACAATTCAAAAATATTCTTTAATCTGATCAAAACTATTTGTAAATATTCACATAAAAATATTTTATTTTTTCATTACAGTGATAATTTTGAGGGCATATTTGGTATCGTCCATTTAATTTGAATAAATAACCTTTCATTCTGTCAATTATATCTCCAATCTCTACAATGTTTCTTTTTTCATTTTTTATTTGTAAATCCCACTTCAGTTGTATTTCCAATATTTGTGTTTTCATAGTAAAATGCATGTATACTTTTTAATCAATAGTTCTTCAACTTTTCTTCTACCTTCATAAAGTCCAACAAAGTCCTATTCAATATTAGACAGTTTTTTAAGTTTCGGCAATCTCCCATCATTTAAAAGTTATCTACAATTGTTGGCACTAAATAAAAGGTCAAAATCCAATGGTAGCCTGAAACGCAATAAGGGGGTTATTGGGACCCTCTGGCTACCAATCACTGTCTTCACTGGAAACTTATCATCCCAATATAATAAAGACATCATTTTGTTTTATCTATCATAATTGTAAATATCTATAAGAAATAAAAACATTATGCATACCTATTCATTCATTCTTTCTTCAAGAATACTCAAGTGACATTTCAAGACTTCTAAATAATTCAAGTAAAAAGATTTTACGCTATTTTTGATCTTAATTTTAGAGATAAAAAGCCAGTAAACTCACCATCCTCATTGATGCGTGTTAGTAAATAATCCGTTCACCTTTCATTTACCGTAATAACAGTTGCTCTGACAAGAACGCATGGAGTTGACAACCAGAATTTGCGTTTCTCGGTTTCTTTGCTGTTTCAAAGAAGAATAAAAAAACTCCTTGCAATTAATAGTCAACTCCTTTCTACAGTTTCATCCTCACATGTGTGCGTGTGTGTATATATTTTGTCATGTTTTTGTCCCGGATAAATAATTCTTATTTGCGGTTTAAATAATGCCAGACTTTAAATTAGTAGTACAAGTACACACACGCACACACACGTAAAGCAGTGATTTTATAAATGCTAAGAGAAAAAAGCTTTAGTAATAGTAATTAATAAATATTGTATTTTTTTAAACTGAAGTTGACTTTTTAATAAATTCTTTTTATTTCAAAAGTAATAGAAAAGACAATTTCCTAAGTGTAATTTCTTGTAAGACATTTCTAGCAATTTTCTATATATAGATAAAACTAATTGAAGAATTTAGTAAAACATTAAATTTTAATTATGACGTAAAAATTGAAGGCTAAAATGTCTAAATATATATATATATATTAAATAGTTAAAAACAAAAGTAATTATAAACTTTTGCGTAAAATTAATAACAGGTAGACAATTGCAAAAAAAAAAAAAAAAATGTTATTAATTGAACAGGGGTCAGAGCAGCTTCCACCATTTGACTATTATTCACATATTAAACTAACCTGGATAGGCTTTTCATTGATATGTATTGATCAACATGGTTTTATTGGATTATATCTCTAAGTGTCATAAACAAGAAACGCCATTGTCTTTTTTTTAAATGCACTATAGTTTTTTTTTTTTTGTAAGGCAGGTAAATTTTATGTGTGAGAGTGCAATTTTTTTTGTTCTTTCGTATTTACAATCACAACAGTCTAATCAACCTCATGCATGCAAAGTTTCAGATCGCCAGCCAAAAACACAGAAGATAAATGAAAACAAAGAATACGAAGAATGACTAAACATTACACGACCACCATTCTTTATGCTTACACAAGCTGTTTACACAGAGGCCAAACTCTCCATACAATAGCACCACTCAGTGCAAGCTAGAGTAATCAATGGATTATCAATAGGATTATAGTGATTGTGGTTATTAAAGAACCAAAGTCATCAAAAAATATGGATGCTGAACTGAGTTCAGATCTATACAACTATACAAGCTAATGAGCTTGAATTGAGAACAATGTGTTTTCATTTTAAACTCAAAATTTTATAGTTAGATAATAAGGTTAAAGGTGGCTACTGGAGAGTTGCAATAGATCCTATGATCTAGATGCAGTGTTCTCAGATCCAAGGCTTCTCACTGATGAAAGCCGTATGCTAGAAACTAGTCTGGGGATATTGGATGAATAAGTACTAGATAAGGATTATATTCACAAACCTTCCTGCATCCTTTAATTTTACTATGGCTTGTACTGAGATGTCCTACTGTATGGAGAGTTCTATATCTGCATAAACAGCTTGTTTAAGCATAAAAAATAGTGATCATGTGATGTATCCTGCCATTAGGAATATGGTGACTGTGGTTATTAAAGAACCAAAGACACCATGATGCTGAACTGAGTTTAGATCTATATGACTATACAAGCTAATGGGCTTGAATTGAGGACATTATGGTGTTTTCATTTTTGACTCAAAACTTTATAATTAGCTAATAAGGTAAAAGGTGGCTGTGGAGGGTTGCATTGGATCATAAAATCTATGTGCAGTGCTCTCAGATCCAAGGATCCTCACTAATGGAAGCCACAAGCTGGAAATTAGTCTGGGAATATTGGATGAATAGGTACTAGATAGGGACTTTATACACAAATCTTTCTGCATTCATTGATTATTCTGGCTCACACTGAGTGGCACTACTGTGTGGATAGTTTTGCATCTATGCAATACTAAGAACAATAAGATTATTGACCTAGAGGCCAGTGGATTTTATTTAACTATTTACAACTCTTCAAATTGTTAAAAAGACAACGTTGCATGAACTGGGAACAATACTTGTGTAAAATGTCATATTATCTTAAAACGGTATGAGGGTAAAGAATAAAATGGTAAAACCAATGGTTTGAAAAGCAGATATATACTTTGCAATAACGGAATAATACACATTAAAAGCAGATGCTGAATGAAATTCATTATAAAAAAAAACAGTTGAACAGTATTATATGTAAAATACAGTGGCAAGGTTAATTACTCAACTTAATGAGAAATATCAAATGCTGATAATTGAGAACTGACCCTCCCCCAGCCCCTCTAAATTTTACTGTAATGAAAAAAAAAAGCGGATTTTTATTTAAATTTACAAAATAGTTTTTATTAAACGTAAAAACATTTTTAAATTGTAATGAGAGATTTTAAAGTTAGATTAGAAAGAGATTAAAAATAAAAATGCTCGGATAAATTTGCATATGCAAATATAATAAGACAGTAAATAGATTTGTGAAAATAGAATAAGAAAATGTGTGGATTAAGGTTTTTTTTCTTTTTTTGAGAATAGAATTAAAGTTGAAAATGATATAGAAGCACCCTAATAATATATAGGCAAAATTGGATTAGAATTTGGCTAAGGGTAATAGTATATTTAAAGACTATAAGTGGTTAATAAATTTAATAAAGGAAGTAATTCTTATTTAATAAAATATAAAATGCATTTTATTGCAAAACTAGAAAGACAAAAACTATTAACAAAAACATTATCAATAGCTGTTATTCAAATCTTTCTCTGGACCTGAACTAAGACTTACAATCTAGATGTACATATTAGGTCTTCAAAAAGTTCCTCAGACTTGAAGATATTTAATAATATGATTTCTAAGTATTATTTCATAACAAAGTTATAAAAAAAAAAACAAAAAAAACAATTAAGGTAAATTTTCACTTAAAAAAATACGATGTAAGAAGAAATGGAAAAAAAATCTGTAAATTAAATAATAAAAATAACCCATTTAATGAAATGCATGTCTGAAATTCTGGTAAAATGATACTAAAAGTATTTAATAAGCAAGAAAAACTTTAGTGGAAGCATGTCTCAAAAAGATAATGGCAATTGGAAAGTTGTTTTAGTAATAATATAAGATGATACCTCAACTGAAAGATGTCATTACATTAGAAAACAGGAAAACAAAAAAAAGACTATACAATTATAAGAATATTTTTTGAAATACCAAGTATTTTATTAGTAGATATGGTATGCAATCAAATCTGTGAGAAATAAAAAAAAACTCATTAGAAATGATGAAATTATTACTGGTTTTTTAAAGGAATAGATAGAGGTAATAATGAATAACACTTCTGTAATGTAATATTTATTATATCACTCTCATGCAAGGTAGGAACTGGCTTCTATTCTATTTTACCATCTTATAAATGGATGTAATAAATAATATTTCTGTCATGTAATTTTCACTATATGACTCTCATGCAAGGTAGGGACTGTTTTCCATCCACTTTTAACACCTTGGAGACAGGTCTAATAATAAATGTGTCTTTGGTCATATGTTTCTGATTACACCTCTTATTAAAATGTCTTTAGTCATATAATTTTGATTACACCTCTCCATAAGGTGTTAAAAGTCAATAGAATCCAGTTTCTATCTTGCATAAGAGTATAGTGAAAATTACACTACAGAAATATTGTTCATTAAGTGGACAAACTCTATTCTAGTAAATGACTATTAAATAGCAGTATAGTCTACAAATCAAATGTCTAAATGATAAAGATGTAGCAGAAGATTGAAAGAACCTACAGGCCACGATAGTTTTGTAAGTTGAACAAAAAATAATAAAAAATATTGACTTTTCTTTTACCAGATGAAAATCACTGTTTTATAAAGACTATCACAACCCACAGAAAATTATATCCAAACTAATCAAAAAAAAAAAAGATTCCATTAAAAGTGTTTGTATTACAATAATTCACATTTAAGTATTAAAGAAATTAATCTAAAAATGAATGACTATATTTTGCATTATACTTATGATCTATAGATTATGAAAATATATTTGATAATATTTGCTACGATTTAAATTTTAAAATATTAAGATATATACTCAAAAAATTCTAAAAGTTTGAATAATATTAAAATGAAATGGCAATAATTATATAACATACCGATACTCTGAAGATTACATTAAGAAGAATATATGACAGATTTTATACGTTCTTTCAAAACATTTTACTGCAAATTTTATATAAAGTATTTATTAGATTAGAATGAAATGCTAAGGGAATAAAATTAAAAAAAATTACTTAATTTATTTAGGTTTTAAAAATGTGTTGTTATTTTACAACTGATTTTTAAGACCTTCAATAAGAGTTACAAAAGTTATAAGATGATCACAAAATTATAGGACTAAAAATAAATGCTAAAAAGACTAAATTAATGCACAGTGGATATTCACAACATGTTATTAAGATGGAATTGTAAAATATTAGCAGTTATAAAAGTTTGAATAAGCTTTTTAAATATAAATGAAAGTGTAAAAATGATTTAAATTGATAACTGGTGGATTAAACACTTTAGGTAGAAGAGAATTAATATGTTGACAACTTAAAAAGATGGATTTTCAATAGAAGAACTCAGACCATATTGTAAAATATAAAACAATATGTTAAATGTAAAAAAGGGAATTGAAAGCAAAATGCATGGGTAAAAAGATAAACATGTATTGCTAATACAGTGGAACCACAAATTATGCTATATTTTGTTTTAAGTACCTTTGCTTTCAAAGGAAATAAAGTATTATACCTTATCTTTTGCTGATAAACAATGATCAGAATAGAATATATATTTTATTGAATTGCAAGAGTATATGCCTTTTCCAAACAGACACACATATATAACACAGATGTCTTTTAAATGTATTTTATGTATATATGAATCAAAATTATAGTATAAATAAAATTTCAAAATAATATAATTATCAATAATAAATGGAGAGGATATTTATTTTATTATAGAGAGTGTGTGTTCCATCATGCAGCTATTAAATCAATAAGACAAAACCCTAATTCCTAAAGTATTTTTATTTTTAAAATAAGGTAAATACCAAAATTCACTTTAGATAATTTTTTTTTCTTTCAGTATTTTTTACTTTTATAGAACAATAGACACATATCTTTTTTAAGAAGTCATTATCTCCCCAATTATGTTAATGTTTAATATATATTCAGACATATTGTAAAACTTTTACTTCTAGAAAATATTTTATAAAGCAAAATACCATATATCAAATTCAGAAAGGGTAAGAAATGAAGATTAAAATATCTCTCAACTTAAACTAAAGATATTTTATTAATATATGTAACCTACATGCAGTTGGCTCAGAAAAGGAAAAGTGACTTCTGAATATTTCAATTTTTAAACCTAGTGTTTTTAATTGATTTAATTGCATTTTTGATTGTTGCTTTTTACTTTGGATAGTATGTAATTGAAACTGTATAGGTCACAGCATAGCTCATGATTTCACTATATCTAAATTTTGCTACTAGAATATAGAATAATTAATGGGTTGTTGCAAACTTAAGCTAGATATCAATAAGAGTATAGGATAAACAGTTTTGTTGTAGTATTCCTGCAATGGACTGATAATAACTGAAAATTAAAGTAGAAGAATTTACATTGCTTAAAAAATAAATAACTTTTATACTGCTGGTGTATTTACACAAATCTGTATAACATTATGAGCTGTAGCTCCATAATTAATTTTTTACATATATATTTGCTAACAAATATTACTTTATTTTTTAAGTTATCTGTTTAACATCGTATAATTTGTAAGTCTTTTATGAATTCTACTATTAGCAGATCCTTAAGTTCTTTTTCTCACTTAAGTAATAATTAGTGAAATGATCATTATACCGGTAGCTTGACATAAGTCTGCATTGAATGTTTAAAAGCTGTGATTTTACACTATTTTAATATTGCTATATGAATGGCTTTTATCATTTAAAAGAGTCATTCAAATACCTTACTTCTACCTATTTATAATTAAGAAAAATAAGAGAAAATACTTGTATGTTAACTAATTACTGGCTCAATAAGTGATATCTTTTCCATTTTGTGGCAATTTATTTAAAGTTGATTGTCAGTATTTCATACTTGTGGGTTAGAGAGTTAATTGCGATAAATCACATGGTACATTATTAATGAATGTAACATATTTTGGAACATTTCAAGAAATCCTGATGGGCAAAAGTTTTTCTCAAAATATAATCATGGAGTTGGAAGTGGGTTTCAATGTTGATGAGTGTTTGTGATATAAAGTTACAACAAGAAATGCATTGACAAAAGGCTAATATAAACACTTGAATCTACATGCATATGGGGAATCAGATATTTGGTATTTTTTGCTCAACTGAAAGATAAAGATTGTTCATAAAAATTCATATATACTGAGAGAAGGTGGTCTGCCTTTCTGCACTGGTAAATAGTTGTGAAGTAGTGGAACTGAAATGAGAGATGCATTAATAAAAATCAAAAAACCATTTGTGGCAACATAGGAATGGGAAGTCAGATGTTTGATATCCCACCTGATGAGTAAAGGATTTTTGTGAAATATATGCATAATGAGAAAGGGTAATCTGAGTTTCTGGACTGGTGAATGGTTGCATGGTGGTGGAGTTGAGATGGTAAAACACTAAAAAAGACATTTGTGTCAACATGGACATAGAAATTCAGGTGTTTAATATTTTACCTTATGTGTGTAGGTTATTCGTAAAATGCATGAATAATGGCAAAGGATGGTTTCAGTTTCTGAATTGGTGGATGGTTGTAATCTGGTGGAATTGAGATGCACTGATAAAAACCAAAAAAATAAAACTGAAAAATATTTCTGCAGTGCAATTATTTGGCCACTTTTCATGAAGTGTTAAAAGTAGTCAGCAAATAATCCCTATTTTGCATGAGAATAATGTAGTGGAATACTGAGCCATTAATGAATAAATGCTGTTTGTGAAATATGTGCATAATGCATATGAGAGGCCAATCTTTAGTTTCTGCTCTGGTGGATGAGTGCAGTGAAGAGATGTACTGGTAAAAACCAAAACTTTATTAAAAGTCTAGTTCCGAAATTGGTGATGCCATTCACTGCTAACATGAATTGTTTCACCCATTCAAGTAATGGCAGCAATTTTGATATAAATTATGAAATATTTGACATGTTATAATGGCATTTTTATTGTTTCAGCCTTTTTTTGCTATTTTGCAGTTATTTACAATGTTAGTTTACACATTTTTACTTGTGTAAAAATTGTTACTGAAACAAGTCTGAAGATGTAAGTATTGTACAGACCTCATAAAAAATTTGAATATAAAAGCAAGTCATGCCCTGATTGGTTGAATCATAATGCAATGAAACTGACAGCATCACTGATTGGCTAAATTTCTAAATCCAGGTATTTTAAAGTGTGATTTCATATTTCCAAAAGATAAACTATAATTATCAGTAATTTATTTACATATTTAAGCTTATAATGCATCATATATATATAAATATTTATTTGAAACCAAAAAAAAACTGATTACAATTAGAGTTTATTTGAAAATATGTTTTAAGAAGGCACATCATAAAACATGATTATGATAGATTAAAATCCATTTTTATTGGTTAACAAGCATTCTTTTCATAAATGTCGTAAAATTTTAATAGCAATAATTTTAATTTTGAATTCTAAGACAAATTTTTGTTCTAGTGTGATCTTTCAACTAAAATTTGTCTCCATTTTGAAAATGGAGTTCAAATACAAAATATTTCCCTCAATAATTTTTATAGAGAGAAAAAATTATAATCCAATATCAACAGAGCAAATATGACTGAAACTGTCACTAGGGTCTTTCACGTAGAAATGAGAGAACTTTAACTTTAAATGTCCATTCCTATGTTCTACGCTTAATAATTTTATAGATAGCAAATATAATGATATCACAACAAGCATACATATATAAAGTCGTAAAACAATTGTAACTTGAATTTCAATCAATTTTTTTATTTTATTTTTAGTTTCATTAACAGAAAGTGATCTCTTATACATTTGCTTATTAAAATATTCCTCTATCTCACAATCAGCTCATATTCACAAAAAAATATATAAAATAATAAATTATAATAGTAATTATTTTATAAATAACCATTATATAACACAACTTTCTTCAATTGAAAACCTTTTAAATTTAAATTTAGAAGAAGAAAATATATTATACCCCAAAACTCATGACTTTTAATATTTTCCCATTCTATATCATTCAAGTGGTCAAGCTAAATTTATTAAATGTATATATAGATTTATATGATGTCTCATTTTGTATTCCAACTGAAGTTAATATATTGGTAAATAATTTGAAAAATGTATTCCTTTAAACACAAAAGTATAATTTGTATCAAATTTTATGCAAATGCAAGACTGTTTACATAAGTAAATTAAGATGTAGTCTGAAAAAAGATTAAAAGAATGTTAACTGTCATATAAATGTATAAAAAATAAGAGTAACAATGAATTAATAATGGCATTTGCTTTCTTTAATCATGAAAATAACATGCGAGTTAACTTTGATTTTCAATCTGGATAATACTAAGATTCTTCCTGAGAATTCATAATAAAATAAAAATTATAAAGCCTACTTTGATAAATAAAAATTAAATGGATGAAAATCAAAGTTCATAAATTTTGGGATATAACATGATATTCACTCCACTAAATTGAAATTGAAATGATTTTAGTTGAAGAAGATTAGAAAAATAAATGGAAGTATTTCTATGTTTTTGGTATAATTATTTGTATGATATATTATCATCATTGTAATTTAGAATTCTTTATTACAATAATTATTCTATACACATATTTCATCTTATAAACATACACACACACACATATATATATATATATATATATACTTTTTGGGATAAACCATGTGTTATTTTCCATTACATACCAATATTTTGACGAACTAGCATCTCCCATTGTCACGATTAACTTTTGAAAGCAAAATCATTACATCTCAAATAACATGACTGAGTGTGAGATGAGAAATGAGATTCAACTTGAAGTAGTTAAGCATTCACATTATGAGGCTTTATCAAGATGTTCATTTCCCTCAGTTTTTTCAACTATTAATTTTAAGTTAATATTAGAAGATGGAGATAAAATGAGAAGTTTCCACATAGATGGAATACTTTGTGCTTTGTCAGCCCTATTTAAACCAGTAGGTCTCTTTAATATTTCAATTGATTCTCTCATGGTTTTTAAATCATACTTTTCCAAATTAGCAAGTATTTTTGCATTGCCAAAATCAGGTTTGTGACCAATTTCTAAAAAATGGGAAGTAAAAACTGATGTCTTAATTTTCTGATTAAAAGCATTTATATGTTCTTTAATTCTGACATTTATTCATCTATTAAACTGGCCTACATAGCTTCTTGAGCACTGCAAACATGGAATTTCATAAACCCCCTGGTGTTGCAAAAATACTCTGTCTTTAGGTTTGTGTAAAAAATCACCAATTTTCTAGCCAGTAGAAAAGGTTGTCTTTACATTAAAACTAGATAGTCTTCTACTGATCTTATCAGAAACTCCTTTAATATAAGGTAAAACCACTCTATTATAAGATGAATTCTCAATTCTATCCTCTTTTTTCCCTTTAGCATCAATGCTACGTAAAGCATTACATATGATGTTTTTCTATTATAATCATTAGAAAGTAGAATATTTTTTGTAAGTTCTATTTCTTGAGCAAGATGATCTTTATCAGACAAACTATAAGCTCTATTCAAAAGATTTTTTGCTACAGAAAATATTTGAGCAGAGTGATGATGAGAATTAAAATTAAGATATCTGTTTGTATGTGTGGATTTCCTGTAAACTGATATTGAAAAGGTTTCATCACATTTTCTTGTAATTAAAACATCTAGAAAAGTGATTTGTTATTTTCCACTTCCATAGTAAATTTAATATTAGGATGCCAATTACGTGGTCATGTGTCTTGGTTTTATTAAATAAAGTGAATGACTGAAGCAATGTTGAAAGTCTGTGTTCAATTTTTCTTTAATTACATCTACATTAAGCATATCCTTAATAATGGTCAAACATAAATTTGTCCATAATGTTGAAAACCGGTTCAATAAAAAAAAAGATTTATTATTTTTATATTGTTGTTTTATTTCAACTGTGTTGGAAACATTAAGCATATATAGTATATGGTATTGAAATATTATGTAAGAGTGTGTGTTTGTGGGTAAATATAATTAAAATATTAATTAATAAAAATAAATAAATTTAAAAAAAACTTATTTTTATTTTAAAAATGTGATTGTATTCAAATCCCGCCCCCTCCTTTTCACCCCCGGAGGCCCCCCCCCCCCCCAGCCCCCCCAGCCAGCAGCGGCACCCCCCCGCCGGCCCTGATTATAATCAACCTATACTCAATTATAAAGTTTAAACAGAAAGTCAGATTATCATTTTTGGTGAGGTCATAAAAATATTTACACCTCCAGCTTACTATATATATATAATATTTCTTTTCACGCCATGTCAGCAGCTTTCTACATTATGCAGCGAAATTTAGAAATGCTGCGAATTGATTTGATGAGTTATCTATTTTTATCCATCTATGAATGTGGGAAGATGTATGTTGGGAATAACAAGAAGACATCAAATATATATATATGAGTGGGGAAAAAAATAGTTATTATTGTCATCACTGAAAAAAATAAGAGATTGAAATGGAGGTGAGCTGGACATATTTCTAGAAAAGATGGTAATCGATATACTGTTGAATTATCCTAACGGATTGTAAACTATCTATAAAAAAAACTACATGTGAGATGGGTACATGAAATAAAATAAATATGCTGCTTTGATTTGGAAAACGGAGGTTAAAATTAAAAAAAACTGGATTAAACTTGGAAAGACTCTGATCCCGCAGTGGATCGACAGGGATTGAAAATAGTAAAATGATGATGATTATATATATTTTAAATTATAATAATATACTATTTATACAGGAAATGCTTTCAATAACTTAGATGTGTTCCTTTTAATCTGAACTTAAATGTAATGGAGCAGAAGAGGCCCGAGATTTTCCAAGAACTGTGTATAGCATATTGTCTGTTTATTATAAATTTTTTAAACTGATTTATTTTTGTGTAGATGTAGAAAACCGGTGCTCGTTTAATCTTGTTTTTATTCAAAGAACATCTTGACTCACTATTACGTGATATTTTGCATTCTTGTAGGATTTGATAAATAATGTTAGTTTCTTGTCTTTTAATTATAATGTTTTGAAACATTAATTTGTTGACATGCATAATTAAAAATACAGTGTTTCAAACTATGGATAAACAATTTTCTATCATATAATTGTTTTTATTAATAGTTTATAAAAAGCACGCGCACAGACAAAGGTGTTTAAACATTTTACTATTGATCGAGAAAATCTTTTGCGCAGAATCTAAAAATTTGTGTTTTAATTAAATAAAAGCCTTTTTATGAGTGTTAAAATTACTGTTAAGTGTTAAAAGTGTTTTTAATTTCTGGTTAATGGAGTGATTTTCTATAAAGCATTCCGGGAGCAAAACTTTAGGAAGAACTGCATTTTGATTTGGATTCTATTTATAATTAAAAGTGTGATTTTAATTTAATAGAATCTTCAAATGAAAATTGGAATTCTGCTAGTCCTTAAGAGTAATAATGATAGCGCACTGCATGAAAAATGCATTTGACTAAAAAAATAATGTCTATATTTATCATTCTTTTTTTTCTTCAACATACATAATTATGAACTATTTATTACACAATATATATATATAATTTTAAATCAAGTTTTAGATATCTCATCCCATTACGTGAAAATGAATTCTAACATTCTCTTATAAAAGTACAATAAATGAAGAAACTATATTTGCCAGAATTACCAATTGCCAATAGCTGGACATCTATTTGCCAACCAATATTAGGTGATTATGAAACAACTAACTGAAAAAAAAAGTCTGGAAAAACATTATTATATATCAAATAAAGACACTATAACTGAATATATACTTTAATATTAATTTTAAAAACTAAATATACATTAAGTGCATTGATGTCATACTCTAGATTTCCAACATAACAACATACCATTTGAAAAATCCATTTTTACTTGTTTGAATATTATTGCCTCTTTCTGATTAATCGTGCATTCATTATGCTTTTTTGATTTATTTTTCTCAATTATTTTTTTTCTTTTGTAAACTGTCTTAGCAATATCTGATTCAAATCTGTATTCTTTTTCATATTTCAAATATATTGTTTCATTTATAAAATTAGTTTTAGCTTTTCTATTTATAAGTAAATGTCCATTTTCATCCTTAAGTTCATTTTGATTTCATCATTTTACATCTATGTATAATCCAATTGAATATTCTTATGGTATATGAAACATAAGATTTATTCATCTTATATATTGCTAATTAATCTATGAATATGAATAAATTAATTATGTTTTTACTTTTCTACCTTTTGTTGTTTTTCTTGTTTGGAGTTGAAATGGTCATTCTCATTTTCAAGTGATCAGTACTCATGATGATGATAAGTTGATGTTCTTATATCATTTTCTAGCAATCTAAAGTAATGTTACTTTACTTCTAAAAACAGTAGTCAGATATCTTATTGAAAAATATTTAATAACACATTTGATTTGCAAATTACCATTCTGCATAATTTAAAGCAGTGTTAGAGTGGAAGTGTATACGCTGGACACAAGTTCCTTGATTCCCAATCCAGATCTATGACTTTTAGCATTTGAAATTCTTATGAATAAGAGAGCAATAAGTCATTGTATTATATAGAAAATTTTTCACAGATTTTATAGAATCAAATGATAGAAATTTAATGAGCATTATCTGTGTATTTTAAATAATTTGCATTTACAATGTAGTAAAATAAAGCATGACTAAAAACTAGTCTTGTAAGCTGAATTAAATACAGCTACTACTAGATGTATTTTGTCTGAAAATTAGTAAAAAAATGAACTGCTTTTATCTTATTATCCAAGCTTTTATTAGAATGTTAAATTGAACCTATGACCTACAAACTGCTGCTTGAGGATCAACATAAACACATTTTTTAATTTTCCTTTTAATGTAAATAAATATTTTGATGACTCTAGGAGAGAGAAAATATGTTGTTTCTTTAATTAAATCTTATTATAGAACAATAATTATTAGTATATACAAGCGCTTTAAAATGCTGGGTGAAGAAGCTGTTAATGGCAAACAATCAAAATAAATTAATGTAGGCTAAGTGATTTCAAGGTGTTATCCCTCATAATCATAGCCAAAATAGATTTTAAATCATTGTGGTGATATTCTTATATGGTAATATATGCAAATGCATATGTAAATTAATCAATTTGTCCATTTTCTGGAGATAGCAAAGCATGTGTCGAGTCTTGTGAATAAGTCAAACTGTCAAAGTAATATTTTGTTTTTGGTCACTTTTAAGAGAATTTTTATTTTCATTAAGATGTAGACAAACATATTCACAATCATTCAGAAATGCATAGTTTCATCAATCTATTTTTCATGTCTTTTCTTACAGATCGTATATTGAAGGGGGGGGGATATTTAAACAATCATCATCCTCATCATCAACCATTATCAATCCACTTCAGGATGAAAGTCTCTCCAAGTTCAATTCATCTTTTCTGACCTTTAGCTTCTCTTCTCCACATCACCCCTGCACACTTTCTTATTTCATTCATCCATCTCACATGTGGTCTCTTTCTGGGTCTTTTACAATCTCTTGGAATCCAGTTTAAAATTTCAATTGTCCATCTACTATCATCTCTTCTAGCAATATGTCCAGCCCAACTTTACTTCAGTCTTTTAATTTTTTCAAGGAGATCAGTAACACCTGTTTGTTCTCTTACCCATACATTGCATTTTCGATCTCTTCTTGTTACTCCCAACTTGCATCTCTCCATACTTCTTTGAGTGGTTTGAAGTCTCTGTATTGCTCTTCTATTATGTGTCCAAGTCTCAAATCCATAAGTAAGAACTGACAAAACACATTTATTAAAAACCTTCCTTTTCAAACACATAGGCATATTTCCTTTTAGTATCAAGTTATTTCTACCAAAAGCACTCCAACCAAGTTTAATTCTATGATTAATTTCATCCATTATGTTTCCATCTGTATTAATAATCTGGCCAAGTTATTTGTAACTGTTAACTTCTTCTAATTCATCATAATCAATCTTTATTTTCATATTTTGAGAAAATCTATTAAATATTACTTTAGTCTTTTTAACGTTTATCTTTAGCCCTACTTCCCTACTTTCATCTGATAACTCCTGCTACATTTCCTGTAACTCTAAAGCATTATTTTCCAAAAAACAACTACATCATCTGCAAAATCTAAATGACTTAAATAATCTCCATTTACTTTCACTCCTTTAGCTTCCCATTTTAGTCCACAAAATACTTCTTGCAGCACTGCTGTAAAAAGTTTTGGAGATATGGAGTCACCCTGTCTTTCACCCTCCTCAATGTTGAATTTCCTACTATCATTATGTAATCTAATTGTTGATGTTGCATTTTTATAAATATTCTTTAAAATATGACAATATCCTGGATCTATACCTTGATGATCCAATGCTTTAATCACTGAAGAAATGTCTATAGAATCAAATGCCTTTTCATAATCTACAAATCCTAAGCATAATGGCAACTCATATTCATTTGTCTTTTCTATAACTTCTCTCAATACCTGGATATGATCTACTGTACTAAAACTACTTTTAAATCCAGCTTGTTCTCTTGGTTGGTGGAAGTCCGGTGTTCTCTGTAGACGAGTTGTAATTATCTTAGTAAAAATTTTGTATAAAACTGATAAAAGACTGATAGGTCTCTAATTTCTAATATCTTCTTTATCACCTTTTTTAAATATTAATATTAATACTGCATTCTTCCAATCATCTGGTACATCTTTATCATTTAGACATTTGAATATAACTTTGATAAAAAAATTCTATTTTTTCAGCTGCTTCTTTTAATATATCAATTATAATTCTATCACTACCTGGAGCCTTCCCTTTCTTCATAAATTTAATTGCATGTCTCACCTCCTCTTTTAAAATATTTAAACAATATGACTCATTCTGTTAAAAGTTTTACAGAACCCTGAACTAGACAATATTGCTATATATGTTTAAATATTGAATATTTTATTTGTTTACTTTACTATAAAATGTTCCCATAAAAACAGTAAAATATTATGCTTCAAAGTTTCACCCAGATCTTAACAGTTTCGTTTAATAAATTAAAGTTGTCAATTTATTCTAGTCATTACTATTGTACTTGCTTATCTCTCATTATAAGTAATTAATTGTATTATTTTTTAGAAGTTAAGACTTAACTGACAATTGTGTGGTAATAAATCCACATTTCACTTTGGTCATGTTAGAATCCAAGAGCAAAACAACTCTTCTTCTTGAAGTAGCATTCCAAATCATAATTTTTTTAGGTGGGTATCTCAATCTTGCTGCTTTCCTGTCATTATAAAACATTCCATGTTTATTTCAAAAGAGCATTATGATTACACAGTTTTAAAATGATGTATTGAAGTTATCATAAATGATCTGCAGTCTTTTTATAATATATTTTTTCCACAATGCTTTTGTTGACACTTTATTTGCAAAAAAAATTGAAGAGTTATCAATATATTATGGACAGTCTGCTTAGATCTAAGAGTTAGTTTAAATCTAAGGAACAGTGAGCTTAGAACTAAGAGACAGTGAGCTTAAATCTAAGGAATAGTCAGTTTAGATCTAAGGGACATTCAGCACAGATCTAATAAACAGTCAGCTAGATCTAAAGGACAGACAGCATAGATCTAAGAGACAGTCAGCTTAGATCTAAGGGACAGTTAGCTTAGATCTAAAAAAAGATCTAATGAAGAGTCAACTTAGATTAAGGGACCACCAGCTTAGATCTGATGGTCAGTCAGCTTAGATCTAAAGGATAGATGACTTAGATCTAAGGGACATCTAATGGACAGTTAACTTAGACTTATGAGTATTTTCTTTTTTGTGATCATGTTATCATGCAATAAATAAATGAAATACAAATTTTTGTTGAACATAGTTTTGATTATTTTTATACACTAAGTGGTTGATTATTATTTAAAACAAAAAATCATATGGAAACTTTCAATTTATCCATTTATCTTTTATATTTAGAAATAAAAGTAAATCAACTTGACCATAATATAATGAAAGAAAACAATAGCATCCATTACAACATTATCTGTCAAAATTGGGTTGGAGTTAAAATCATTCCAATATTGTAAATGTTGTAAAGAAACTATCAGATTTTAAAGCAGAACTCAATAGATCTACATTTTGTTCCTTTTCTGAAAGAATGTTGCAATATCTTGCTTGATAATATGCATAATTCATTGTTTGATTTACAAATTGATTTTTTAAATAGTTAAAAACATCAAATGTAATTTTTTGGAATTTTATTCATTTATAAAATAAAATTAAAAATAAATCAAGTCCAACTTATTGAGCTTTAATATAAAATAAAGATTTTATACAGTAGTGAAGATTGAGCATTTTCAAAAACTCTCATTAGTTGGAGAAATATATATATATATATATATATATATATATATATATATATATATATATATATATAATATACAAATCAATATATATATATATCAAAATACAGTACAATTTATATAAATTATATTCTTTTAGAAGTACTTTCGACTATACACTTTGTAGTCTTTATCAACTATATAACGTTGAATAATCAAAACAAGACAACTCTTAACAATACCCATAGTTCAATTCAGATTTCCCACAATTCTGTTATCTTAACATTTGATGACTGGCGATTCATTAACATTTGACGATTTCTTGAAATCAACATAGCCTCTTTTATTTTACGTTTATTATGACAATGTTCAATTTGAATAATTTTCATATTTTTATAAACAAATTTAAATCCATATTGACAAGATTTATTTTTGATCATAATAAATCTTGTCAATATGGATTTAAATTTGATTATAAAAATATGAAAATAATTCAAATTGAACATTGTCATAATAAACGTAAAATAAAAGAGGCTATGTTGATTTCAAGAAATCGTCAAATGTTAATGAATCGCCAGTCATCAAATGTTAAGATAACAGAATTGTGGGAAATCTGAATTGAACTATGGGTATTGTTAAGGGTTGTCTTGTTTTGATTATTCAATGTTATATAGTTGATAAAGACTACAAAGTGTATAGTCGAAAGTACTTCTAAAAGAATATAATTTATATAAATTGTACTGTATTTTGATATATATATATATTGATTTGTATATTACATATATTGTGAAACGAATACAGATATCAAACTTTATTTATTATATATATATAATTAATTAGGTATTTCTCTATAGCAGGGATTCCCAACATTTTTCATTTCCATACTCTCGTCTTTTATAAAAAATTTCAGAAATCCCTATTTATTATAATAAGAAATAGGCAGTTGGAATGTTTTCCTGAAGGTTTGTGATGATGGTGTTTTAGTTGTATTTATTGTTTGGACTATGTCCACCATCTAATATGCGTATTGAATGTCTTTAGAAAAATTTAACTTTATTTAAATATTCTAAATACATTCAATTGTTAGTAATAGCACATCAAACAGGTTAATATATGCGCAAGTTTCAAGAGGTATTATTCTCCCCTGTTCTTCAGGTGTTGCTGGCCTGATCAGTGACAGGACTATTATGGAAATTGTATCTGGATCCTTAGCTCAGTTGGTCAAACCATTACCTTAATATTCAATACTCAAGAATATAAGGGTCCATGTTCGATTTCCTTGTTAGTACTGTCACTGGTCAGGCATCAACACCTGAAGAAGAGAGAAGAATAATACTTCTCAAAACATTGTGCATATACTAACATGTTTGATGTGCTATTACTAACAATTGAATGTATTTGGAATCTTTAAATAAAGTTAAATTTTTCTAAAGACCTTCATATTAGGCAGTTGGAGAATATACAATGCAGTACAATATGTGTACAAGAGGTGTAGGAACCACTGAGGTGAACCTTGAGGGAATATTGATGTGGTAATTTCACTAGCTACCTTGAATCTCAACCAGGCTTTTAGAATTATCAAAGCCTGCTGTAAGAAAAAAGTCTAAGCAACCTCACTGAGCTCATGTCTGAAAAGAGACCTGAAATGTTATTGGTGTGGAGGTCAGACAGTACTAACATTGAATTGCCTGAAAATGTTGATAACATAACTATTTTGGGAATGTGTTTATAGTATAATATACTTATTTACTACCCCCTGGACAAGCTTCCTGTACAGGTATCTCAGATTGGGAATCCCTGCTCTATAGTACTGCTTTTAGTATTTTTTTACAGAATCATCAAATAGTATACGTGTATTTATTTTGGAAAATTACCTAATATTGTACATCTTCATAACCATGGAAACCTTAGGAATAATAAAGCAGTTTTTATTATCTTTTTATCAGCAATTATTCTTGCTTGATTGGTTTTGGAGACGATTAAATTTGATCTTAAGTTATTGAATTAAGTTTCTATATCTGGAGCATATACTTTACAGTTTGGGCAATTGCAAGTGGGTGTAGGCATATAATATTTTGAATGGTCCCCATGAGTCATATAAATATGTGTATGTGTTGGGAGCGAAATTTATTTAATATTTTTTAAACATGTTCAATTTTTTGTATAGAAGCAACTGAAACTCAGAAACTGTTATATCAATTTAAAAGATCTTAATATTTCCTCATGTATAGATATATAAAAATTTTGTAAATGGAATTTATAAATAATTATTATTGAAAATAATGCGATTTAAAATCCAACTTAAAATAACTTTCAATATTCATTTTTATTTGAAATCTGGTTTTCAATTTATTTTTAGCCTTTTATTTTGAATCAGCCATATATTATGGAATTATTTGACAAAAAAAATTCTCGATTGATTAACCATAATAATATTTGAATGATAAGGTAAGTAATCCAAATTAGAATATTTTTGAAATTAGAAAACATCGTTTTTTTTCTACTTTATGGTTATGTTAATATATATTTACCCTATAGATTTAAAGAATAAAAAAAATCATTTTTAATATTTTTAAGCGAACATCCATATATTTTAATCTAGTCACAAACCAATTTTTTTAAAAAACTTATTTCACAAGAGTTTTCTTTCGCTTTGATCTTGAAACCTACAAAGGAAAATTAAAATGGCCAATGTCTACTAACTAATGCAAGCTTATCTAAAGGTTTTTATCTAAAATAAAAATAATGATTCATAAAAGTAATTAAGATTACATTTAACGTTAATTAAATGATAATAGATAACTATTTATAGAAAATAATTTTTGATAAAAATAATATATAGTGCAAAAATATATATTTAAGTATATATAAGAAAATGATTTTTGATAAAAATAATATATTGAAAAAAATGTATACTTAAATATATATATAAATGTAACAATTCTATCTTTTGTTAAAAGGTTGCCTTGACAACAGTTTGAGATTGTTGAATATTATCTATTTTGGGATTGTCTAAATGTTGACTGGTTTTTAATGGTTAAATATAAATTTGTGTCAGCAAGTTTATAGTATTAAAACAATATTCTATAATTTGATATTTTAGAGTCATCAAAATATGAATTTTAATATATATAAAATCACGTGCTGAACTCTTATTAATAAAGGAATTCACAATTGGCTGACAATCGAATGATATTCAAACCAAGAGTACATCTCATTGTCTAATACTATATAACAGTGCCTCATTAAAAGCTAAATATTCTTTGAAATGCAAAAACACTTTTCTCTATGCACAATACATTATTCTCTCTCTTTTTTTTTTACTTATTTTCATCTTATAATCTTCAAATATTTTGACACTTATAAGATTAGATCATCAGGAACATGTTAGGTTAGTGGTGGTAAACCTTTTTACATGCACCAAAAATTTCCAACAAATAATTATTGAGCGATTGGCATGCCATATAGGGCTATATATATCTTACATCAAGGCAAGTACATTTATTAACTTATTTAAAAGTCAATTTCTTGGGCCTTTTGTTGATCATCCTAGCTCCTTTAATAAAATTAAATGTAGGGAAAATCTTTTATAACCGACCTGTTCATTGCTTATACAAATATCCAGGATGATTTGAATGTGCCTTGGAAGATATTAAATATAAAGATTTAATGAATCATTTTAAAAGTCATGACAATGCATGGTTAGATATATTAAAAAATGTGTTGAAAAAGTTCCACTCTATATATGCACCCCAATCCTATTTGAAAATTTGTTTTCAAACCGATGAATAGCTTGTTTCCAACAGCTAAGGTTCTAAATGAAAGACTACATATGAACTTGGATCCAATCTCTTTACTATGCAAATCTGGTGATGAAAGATCCAGAATCTATTCAAAGAATGTTTAGCATTTGGACAGATAAGAGCTAGAGTGTTCCACAGACCAATCATCAACTTAAAACTTCTATTTAGTCAATACTTTGAGAAATTTAACCCCATAATGCAATGGTAACTGTGCATACCCTTAAGACAATATGGTATATAAGATGTACTATGATATTCGATAACAAGAAATTCAACCGGCTGGGAAAACTCTATAGTAATTGGGAAACTTATTTCAATCAATGTCAGAGATACTTGCCTAGGAAGATAATGATTCCAATCTGGGGTGGCCCTGGAATAATTCTATGTGAGATTATCAGATAAGCATTTGTTTTGGGTAAAAGTTAGAATTCTATTGGGTGGCTTATTCCTTAGGCTAATCAAACATTTTGTTACATGCTTCACCCTTTTGAGTTGCATTTGCTAGATGTCTTAAGAGTCTCTCTCTATTACATTGTTACAGGTCAACCTCCTTGAGTTGGAGTTAACTGTTTAATTGCCTGAAGCCTTTTTATCTTAATAGTGAAATATTTCAAATTCTTTGTCTTTTGGTTATTATTTGTTTAACTACTTGCATAAATTGTAAATATTTATGTTATTGATAAAGTTATTATTATAAATTTAAAATATATATATAAGTAACTTAATTATTGCAGTTTTTTAAAAGTTTATAAAACAAAATAATAATAATAATAATAATAATAATAATAATAATAATAATAATAATAATAATAATAATAATAATAATAATAATAATAATAATAATAATAATAATAATAATAATAATAATAAATAAACAAAATTTTTAAATACACTAAATATAAGTGAACGATATTTATTTAGAAGAGCACAAGTTGAATAGAATGTAATAGTAAAAAATTAATAGTAATTAAAACAAAATTTTGGAAATAAACATATAAAATCAGCATAAATATATATTACTTAATGAGATTTTTTCTGTTGTACATTGGATGTCAAATATTTGGTTCATATTTTATCATTTTTAATAATTTACATGCTGAACTAGATTCGTCTGTTATTTTATTTCTCAAACTGTGTCTTTAATTAAATTCATTTCTGAAAACAATAATTCACATGCATATGTAGAGGAGAAAATTGATAATATAGTCATCTGCTAAATTTTTTAAATAATTAAATGTTTCAGGGACAGCATTCCAGGTAGTCAATAATTCTTCTTCAGCATTCTTTTTACATATATCCAATAATTGATCATTTCCCATTGTTTCTAACTCATTCCTCAAATCAAGAAATTTCTGTTTCCATGTGGAACTGAACAGAAAACCAACAGTTTGAATTTCCATATTTTCAAATTAAGCCACTCAAAAATTTCTAACTTAAAACTGTCCATTGATATTATATGTCTAGCTATAAAATAAATTTTGATCTTAAAGAAAGTTCATCAATTATCGATTGAATAACAACATAAAACTCTTGTGTCAATTTTACTTGATTTGGCTTCTCATGAGATTGTAAATCAGTTAAAACTTTTTTATATTTAGAAAATATTTGAAGATATAAGAAATAATATCATGGTTGAAAATTTGTAATTTAATTTCAAATGCTTTGATCAAATCAAGCATGACAACAATTGTCTTATTATAACCTTACAATTTCACGTTAAATTAATTTAGATGTGAACACATATCAGTAAAAAACATTAATTTTGAAAGCCATTCAACATCCATTAATTCATTATAATTTTCAATGATTTCTCATTACCTAAAAATAGACTAATTTCATTTTGAAGAACTTTTACTCGTCTTAACCATCGGACATTGTTGTACATAAGTAAACCATTGCATACGAGTTCACCTCATTTAATAAATTTAAAAAATTTCATATATTTAAATTTTGTGTAGATATAAAATTGACTAACTTAGTCACAATGTTCTTAACACCATTCAATGGCTTAAAGTTGGTCTTTGTGCATAAAAACTGCTGATGTATAATGCAATGAAAATCCAAAATTGAATGTCCAGTACAATTGGTAAATAAACTGAGAAAAACATTTTCTTTTCCAGTCATACTTCAAGCACCATCTGTAATTACTGATACAATTTTGGAAACATCTATTTCTTTTTCAATAAGTGTATTTTGAAACTTCATTGCAAATATCTATTCCTTTTGTTGTTGTTACTAATTAGGTTTAACTGATTAATTCTTCTTTGATATTATTCCTAACACAATAGTGAATAAAAATAGCCAAACAAGCTGATCCATTTATGTCTGTACTTTCATCAAGGCAGAGAAAAATTAAACTAGAAGATTTTATATCTCTTTTTTGTTAGTGAGTTATGTTGTTAGCCATTTGCAGGATTCTTTCTTTTATTCTCTGAATAATTTTTGCTTTGTTTTCAAAATCTTCAAAAAGAACTGCTGCATATTTAATCCAAGCTTCTTTTATATATTCTCCATCAGTAAAAGTTTTCCATGTTGGCAATTACATTTGAAATAAAAAAAACTAGCAGCAGTTATATTTGAACAATTTTCAATAAATTTCATTATAGATGTTGATTGAATATTTATATTTTTAAATGCTTGGGCAATATATTATTTTTATTCATCTTTAATTTTTTCAGAGAGCGATTTATGATTGGTCTCATAATGCCATTTTATCGATGATAATCTAAATACAACTTTTTGGGAACATAAAACATATTTGAATAAAGATATCTGAAAAAGTCAAAAAATCTCCAAAACACATTTAATGCTAAACAATGCTTTTTAGTTGACCAGGTTACAATTTTGTACACATATCTTTAAATAGATATCAATATAAATTAATATAATAATTTGATTTACAAATGTCAAACTTTGAGAATAATAGAATGGAAGTTTTAACTATATTTACAAAAATATATAATACTCATAAAAAATGAGAAATTAAATTGGATTAATTATTCCAAACATCTATATTTAATTAAAAAAAATATATTAATTGTTGATTGAATTTACAGTTTATATCATCATCAATCATTATCAATCCACTGCAAGATGAAGGTCTCTCCAAGTTCAATCCATCTTTTCCTATCTTTAGCTTCTCTTCTCCACATCACCTCTGCACACTTTCTTACTTCATCCATCCATCTCACATATGGTCTTTTTCTGGGTCTTTTACAATCTCTTGGAATCCAATTTAAAATTTTAATTATCCATCTATTATCATCTCACAGTTTATATATGGATTAGAAATTAATTATATGATTGATTGGTAATAATCTTTAAATGTTGACAAAAAGAATGTTGTCAAAGTTAAGAGTGTGGAAAATCAAAGTGTATTATTTAATTTATATATATATATGTATAATTGTTGTATGTGGACTTTCTTAAATTTTGTTATTAAAACATTGAAATTTAATGACTTTCTAGTTTTTACTGATTTTCTATATACGTTTTAATCTCTTTACATACATATCATTTTCAGTTTTTTTTATTTATGCTAAAAATTATCCTTTTATGTATGATTTAACAAGAATCTTATATATTCAATATATTTTTAAAAAAAATTGTAAATGATATCATCAAAGATTATATATAAAAAATAAATAAAAACTAGATTATCACTACATTTTTTATATATTATACAAAAAGAATAAAAAATGCTAATATTTGTTTTTTATTTACTTTTCCTCAACAGTTTAATATAAAATAAAAAGAGTTTGACTGAACCTTTTTATTTTTTATTTTTTTTATATATATTTTTTAACCTTTTTATTTATTTATTTTTTTTTATATACATTTTTTAACCTTTTTATTTTTTTTTTATTTTTTTTTTTTTTTTATATATATATATTTTTAACCTTTTTTTTTTTTTTTATATATATATATTTTTTAACGTTTTTATTTTTTTTTTTATTATATATATTTTTTAATCTTTTTATTTTTATTCCCAACTGATATCATCTAGGTCAAATGTGAATTCTTGCCAATATCAAAATGCCCCCTTTGAAACTTCATTGTCTCCATTTTAGTATTATGCATATGTCCTGCAGTGGAACATACTTTTGCACACTAGGAAGTAATAAAAATGTTTTAAAATGTTTTGTAATATGTTTTTTATAGTTGTATATATTATTTGTGACATACATTATTTAATAGATGTTAGTAATTTGTTTTTTATTGGTGTCAAATATTAACATATTGTTTTTAAAATTATTTTTTTAGGCATGTGTAATATGCTCTTACAATTTTATTTATTAGTTTTAAAACTAATTCTAATATTTATTATGCATGACATACATGTCCTTAATTTGTTTTTGGTTAAATATGATCTGCTAAACTATTCATTTTGAATTTTTCTACTCCTTGTAGTATTTTTATTCTACAAAAGTTCTCGATATCTATTTTTTGGCACTTAAAAATATCCATAATGTTTTAATTTTAATATTTAATAATTACAGATAATATATCAATTTACATTCTGTTTGACAAAATAGTTTTAATGAAATATCAACTTCTACTCTGCTGCCATAAAAACATATGTTATTCTTTCATAAGTTAGTTTACTAATTTTTAAATTATGTTCATTTTAATTACAGAAGTATTTTAATGTTTTCCCATATAGACAGTTATTTGTTTTGTCAAATATTACTATTTCCTAGTTTGCGTTTCATTAATTGTACTATTTTTTATCTTGGTTTAATAATTATTTTGTTACCATACACTTCATATGCTATTTAAAGGTAAAATACTCCTATGTTGTTTTAAATTTTTTATTATGCTAAATTTTTTGGGCATTTTCTAATTACTAATATTTTTGATATTTGATTTTGAAAATTATTTAATTTTGTATTTTTGTTCATGTGAGTATGCTAGGCTTTTGGGGTCATTTTTCTAATTACTAAAATTTGCAAATATTAGTTTTTGATATGTCAGATTTTAAAAATAAAATATTTTAGTATTGCTTTAAATTTTTTATTACACTAATGTTTCTTCTCATTTCTTAAGTAGCAATATTTTCTAATTATTCTTTTTTGATTTTTGATTTTTTTGATCACATGATTATGTTTATTTCTATGAAAGTTTTGGATTTTTAAAAAAAATTTCATGACAATTGCTATTTTTTATGTGGAGTGGACAAAATAGCTTGAATCTTTATTATCAAATGTGAATATTATCTCACGTTGTTTATCTCTTGGTTGTATCAGTAGTGTTTTTGGAGTGCTTCTGGTCTCTAAATGGCAGATAGCACATAATAAATTAGTACCAATAATAATAATAATAATAATAATAATAATAATAATAATAATGATGATGATGATGATGATGATGATGATAGTAGTAATATCAGCATAGTCTAAGGGGAAAAAGATGGGAAAAAATAAAAATGTATTTTAAATGTATTAACCTTTTGTGAAATCTAAGATAATATAATTTATTATCATTTTTTATATATAATTTTAAATAATTATTATTTAGAATTTATTTATAAAAACATGCTGTAATTGTATCTTCAAATAACTTTAAAAATATTCTTTATTCTAAAATTGTATTGGAAAATAAGTATAGTTTTTGTTCATGTTGCTCAGCTGAATATATTCGATGTAAACCGAAAAATATAAATTTATTCTCACTTCTTAGAAATAGTCATTTATTCACATATTCTGACTCTCATGTTTATTCACTTTTTTTTTTTATATATCTATTAAAAATTTAAAAAGCCATGAAGTGAGAAATTTTTTTGTGCCAGAGATCATAAATTGACCATGCAAATCATTTATAAACATCAGCAACACCTAGGCATAATATCAGCATGCTTCATAGAAGTCAATAAAAAAATTAGTTCCCTATAGTTTAACCAGAGTTTCAAATAATTTTAAAGTTTGATAAGAAATTTAAGTGATTATTAAAATCTAATAGGAAACCATTAAATATTTAGTTTATTGTAAAAATCTTCAATTTTAAACTTAATAAACATAGAGTTCTAATTAACAATAATAACTGTTGAAAAATAATTAATTATTTGCTATGTTTAAATTACCTTTTTCGTTAGTGAACCTATTGGTGAATTATTTGAAATCAGCATTAACAACGCCTAATAGATTTTCCAAATTTATCAAGTTTTTACATGATCTATATTATAACATATCTATTTAAAAACTCATCACCATTATTGTTAAGATTAACTAACTATGAAGAAAAAAATATTATTAGTTTAAAAAAATTGCTTATTATTTATTTTGTAAAATAAATAAAAACCATATATATTGCTTAATATTTTCGTATAAAAAATATATGATTTTTTTTTTAGTTCTCAAGCTTAATGCAGACATGAAATAAATCTAAGGTATATCAATATAAAATTAGTATTATTCACTATATATATATATATTTTCCACAGATACTTATTTTTTAAAAATAATTAGACGTTATTGTGATTTACATAGTGCGTGAGCATATTTGATAAATGCATGCACGAAAGATTACTTAAAAAATATGATTGCCTGTTTATTTTAAATATCTTTTAACTATCATTATTATCAATGCTAATTTTTTAAAAATAATAATATTTATTTATGTAGAATAATGTGTTCTCAAAGGCATCTTTACTTATTTACAAAATACGGCTTTCCTTTAATGTGTGATAAGTTTTCATGTTATGCACCGTGGAAATATATAAATACTTAGGTCTCTATACACTCATTTTCTTATTACTGTAATTCATAAATATCACAAAAAGTTTTAAAAAAAATAGCATAAAATTGTTTCAAAATATTTTATTTATTGTTTGCAAAGGGATTTAGAAGTTACAAAATTATTTACACACATCAACATATATAACAACTGCAAATAGGTTTTTATTATATATATATAAATTACATGGTCCAGCTAATGCTTAAAGTTAACCAATAGATTATTATTAATCTGTTATCAAGGCTTCATCTGAATGTAGTCTTGACAACAGATTGATGATATTCTATTGGTTAATTTAGGCATTGACTGGAACATATGATTTATAGTTGATAACCAATTAGTTATTGCACTAATGCCTTAGTGTATATTATTCACTTAGCAGGGGTGTTAATAAAGAATTATACTTCCTCTTGCGATATTTCCTAAAAAAATACAAGTGTATGTATATTAATACATACATCTATCCATATATGTGAACATATAATAAAATAAAATTAAATGGTACATATATTAAAACTAAATTTTAATAAATTTAATTCAAAATAGTTAGATACTGGCTATATCTATACATTACATTGTATAATATGTTTATTCATTTTTGTGAAACATTTCAGAAAATTAGGTCTGTCTGTCTGTCTGTCTGTCTGTCTGTCTGTCTGTCTGTCTGTCTGTCTGTCTGTCTGTCTGTCTGTCTGTCTGTCTATCTATCTATCTATCTATCTATCTATCTATCTATCTATCTATCTATCTATCTATCTATCTATCTATCTATCTATCTATCTATCTATCTATCTATCTATCTATCTATCTATCTATCTATCTATCTATCTATCTATCTATCTATCTATCTATCTATCTATCTATCTATCTATCTATCTATCTATCTATCTATCTATCTATCTACTCTATCTATCTATCTATCTATCTATCTATCTATCTATCTATCTATCTATCTATCTATCTATCTATCTATCTATCTATCTATCTATCTATCTATCTATCTATCTATCTATCTATCTATCTATCTATCTATCTATCAATTAACAACAGAACAATTTATATACGTAATATTGTAGAAGAAAACTACTCTTCACAGAAGCACTACAGAATTAGAACCCCCTTTTCTTCCAATCTTTTAAAAGCATAGGTTGCCCCTTTATGCTTACATCCTATTCATTACTTTATTGACTGTGTTTAAATTAGGCCTTGAACTTAAATTGGCATATTGCTACGAAAAACTTTCTCTTTCCTGTAATATATAAACCAACCTTGTGCAAATAACATAACCAATTTAAAAAAATAGTCTCATAATAAGTTTAAACCTTAATTGAGGGACAGTCAATAAATATTGGATTATTTAAAGAATGAGCACTGGACATAAATGGAACACTTCTGTTTTTAAAACATTTATTGATGGGGGTGTGTGCTATATCTATAGTGCAGGTGTGAAAAGTAGTTTCCTTTTATACTATTACATATAATTACATAAGAATGCAAATAATTTTTCATACAAAGTGTGTTTGTACTAGCCATATCAATTATTGGGCAATAAATTGACATTATCATTTTTAGTTAAAGAAAGAATACTAGTCTGAATTGATATGACAACAACAACAACAACAAAAAAAATTACATAAAATGTAGTTCTTAAAAATGTACTGCATGATTAAGAAATCTACTAATTAAAAAAATTTTTTTATAAATTTTCTAAAGAAAGGTCAAGTTTGATGTGGGCTGTAGTAGGTGTCAAAACTATTTAAGAACTAATGAAAAAAGAGTTGTAAATAAAAATACATCTTGGCCTCTAGTAAAACAACCAATGCAAACAAACTTAGCGGTAAGCTTAGAGGTTCATGAAAAGTGACAGAGTTGGGCTTTGATCCATGGATTTTAATTTCTAGTGTCTGCAACACTTGCAATGCATTGAAAGAAGAAACTATATTTTTAATGAGAATATTGACACAATTTTTCTTATTTCAGAAATTACATATTGAAAAATTATTAATGACAATTATTTATAAATATTTTGGTTAACTGTAGAAGGCAATATTTTATTGCCTTAATTTTTTTTTAATGTAATAGGAAAACAAACTGATTATACATATAACCAAATAGAAAATATATTTACAATTAATAAGTTCCAGTTATAAGAATGCCTGCATTTCAAATCTTACACATTAAGCCTGCATTCCGCCCATCCCTCTTCTACGTTTTTAAATAGATAATGTCCTTTACATGAGGGGTCAGAGTGACTTGAGGTCAACATGGGCATAACAACAATATTGGCATCAGCATGGAATTTAGGCGTTCTATCATCAAATTTTTAGTGGTATGGATGACAAAAGAGGTGGAGGTTGGAGTGGATTGAAGCCTGTCCATTAAAGTATAAAGATTTGCTATCTTAATATAAACTGAGCTATGTTTATATGTGTGTGGGAGATGATAATCTGGACCAACTGATGAGTTCTTGTTCAGCATGAAATATGCATATTGGCGATTATTTATCTTTTCTACATGTATGTGGTCATGTGTATCAGTGGTATGAGATAGTATGGATAGTTGAAGGTTGCTTGAAAGTCTGAGTTCAAATCCCCTATATTTATGTAACCAAATAGATATATTTTAGAGATACTAAGAAAGTCAAAACTGAAATATTTAGTAGTTTCTTCAAAGTTATAATTTCATAACTGGCTTAAACTTCTTATAAACTCCCAAGTAATAAATCCATATGCCATTCACCCTGAGTGATTTGGCATAGTTTATACAACATTCGACTTGGGATTGGAAAGTCCCAGGATCGATTCTGGTACTCAAACATTTTACGAACTCCTGAGCGATAAAGCCACATGCGACGGGGGGGGGAGGCAATCTCCACAGTACCTAATTCATAATCTACGGCTAATAAACTGTAGAATTTGATTAGTTACAGATACTTGTCAAATCTCTTAGTCAATTTATTATATATATATAAAATAGCTGATATTTTAATTCTCTTTATTGGCAAATTATTTTTAAAGATATTAAACAAAATTTTAATTAGAATAATAATAATTTGTTTTTCAATTAAAATTTAATTTAAATGATAATACTTTTTTCAAAGCGTTTTAAGGTTTGCAAAAAATAAAAAATAGAAAAGGAAAAAATCTATAAAAAATGCGTTTTTTTTTCACTTTTTATTAAAAATCGAATATTTTTTTATTTGTTTTTGACTTCTGGCTGGAAAACTTTTTTATCGATTTCTAAAATAAAATAATGTAACAATTTAGATTTATGTAAAATAAAAAAAGATATTAAAAAAAAAAACTAACTAATCTATATATGTGACATATTCTATATATGTATATGTGGTACGTCTTTTATAAAAATATATAAATCTAGAACCTCGGTAATAAATATATCACAAAATAATTGCACTTATTCATATATATTTAAATTGAAAGCAAATAGATAACATTAACGACATATTTTGACTGCTATAGGAACTGCATTTATATTTTAAAGGTTTCTGTAATATTGAGGACGCAAATACTCTTCACGCATGCGCTAAAATTGGCATGCATTCTCCGGTCAATAAATGTTTTAAAACCATAGGTCATTCATCTATGGTTAGAGCTTATTTTTTAAACAAACCAACAATTATTGATTGTGCCTAAATCAGGGTTTGAAGTGAGTAACCAGATTTATAATAAATGTAAACTCTAATTTAGGCATGGTCAATAACTGTTGGTTTATCATGCTTATAATCAGATGCAGGTGTGTAGGTTATGTGGAGCTATACGACACCAAGATAATAAATAAAATTTATATGTAAATAAAAATGTTTACACTTTTTAATCATTTCACCATTAGAAATATGTTGAGTGTAAATAGTTTTTATTTATATATAAGAGAAATACTTCTTTACTAAAACTGATTTATGGCAATAACCCAGGCCTCTAATTTCTAGGCACGAGCTCCAAATATACTATATATTTAATCTTATCTTTACACTAAACCGTCAAGATGATACTATTTTGTCATGGTAATTAATAAAACTTATATATAAATATTTACATTTCCAAATCACTTTATTCTTAGAAGCACATTCTAAGTGTAAATACTTGTTATTTAAATATAAGAATAGTTTTTACTTAAACTTATTGTGACAATTGCACGGCTCGAAATATATTTTATATGTACTTTATCATTGCACAAAACCGAACAGGCAGATGCCTTTCCATCATTACAATTAATACAATTTATATGTAAATTAAAATGTTTAGATTTCCCAATCATTTTTATTTTAATAATCTAATTTATATAAAAAGTTACATTATTATTAATACTTAAATAAGGCTATAACCTTAGTACATGCGCCATGAGTGCTTAATCTATTATAAGAGAGACCTCCCCTAATCTAAACGCAAGATTCGACTTTATAAAGATAAGAGAGGCCACTCTTATCTTCAACCTATTTTTCTAATTATATAGGCAAATCTAAAGCATTTTGATTTGGGAGTGTGAAGCTAATAAATTATTCATTGATTAAGTCCACTATTTCTGTTAAACATTTTTTTTAAGATGAGTTAATAGTCAGATCTTAAATTTAGAAATATTTTGAATCAATTTCAAGTTGTAAATTTAAAAATAAAACTTATTTTAAATACATTGTCCCATAATTATACTAATTCTGCATATAATCATGTTATCTTTATCAATAATAGTTTTCCAGGTTTAAATGGATTGTTCTGTTTGGAGTAGTGATACAATGGACACCTCTGAAATGTGAGGTGTAGGATTGGTGCAGTGTTGTGCCAAAATCTTTTACTAATGTTATCTTTCTCTTTTTATTTTTTATTATGTTGCATATTTTTTAGATGCTGTATTATCTTTTTACACATTTTAGTAAATAGCTTTTCTTAGATGCATTTTTTAGATAAAAATTTGTATTTGATCCATAATCCATACTATGGTTCAAATTTAAAGAAAATAGAATGAATAAAAAACCTAATTTTTAAAAAGATATTATTGGATGCCAAATTATTAAATTCTTATATAAATGCAATTTATGCACTCTACTTTAAACACTTTTTAGCAAACAACTTTTTATTGAACATATATGCATACACAAACTTACGTTTTGACTGTCCTGACACTTTTACTTTAATTTTTTAAAACATTAAAGTAAACATAGCACTGAAGAAAACTGCAGGACAGTTGAAAAATGTCAAACTATTACTGCAAATCGCAAAACACATTGCTTTCAAGATAGGCCACCTTGCTTATGTAACCATATGGATTCAAAACATGGTGCCCTTAGTTTTTCACTAACCATAGGCACTTCTATCTTTTGGCCAAGATTGCATAACACAAAAAAAAACATTGTTATAAAACAACATGAATAAGCAGTGTCATGTGATGTCTTATTGATTTTTAAATTTGTAATAAGATATGTGAGAATAAATTTACTTACAAAACATCTACATATGCAATAAAGTTATGTGGATGTAACATAAGTGTTTCTGAAGCACATTGACTAAATAGTACATGTTAATTCAAAGGTACATTAAAAAGCATATAGTGAGAAACAATAGATTCTACACACATGATTAAAGCAATGTACTTTTCCACATAATCATTTACACAGCAAAAATGCAAGACAAAATCAAAAATATCAATATAACTATAAGATTATTCTATTTGAAAAGTAAAACAACTTTTAAAAGCATTAAAAATATTATATGAATGTGATTCTCTGCCATTTTCTTTTGACTAATCCACATTAGCAAAAATTTTCAGGTGTTCTATAATATTATGATATGATACCTTGTTTATTTCTTATTTCATTCTTATTTATTAAAGAATCATTCCATATTAAGAATGTAGAGTTCTGATAATTTTACTATTTTCTAACTTGAAAAATCTTTTTTTTCTTCTGGATATTCATGTTATATTTTTATTTCTCTTTTTCTGGTTCCTGATTAAAATTATTATGCAATATGTGCTGGGGTGATGTGGAGAAGAGAGACTAGAGATTGGAGAAGATGGAATGAACGTGGAGAGAACATCCTGCAGTCTAATGATAATGGTTGAAAATGAGAATGATGATTATGTACATCATATATATATATATATATATATATATATATATATATATATATATATCAATAGATGGAGCTTTACCAAAATCTCCGTGTACAAGCATATGTTTACATAAACTTCAAAAGAGTCAGAATTCACAATCTCTTTCATTTGCTCCACCTTCAGATCAGCTGATTTAAAGCTAATTTGCTATCATCAGTGAAGGGTAGGAATAAGAAACTAGATCTAAACACTAACTCTCAGCGTTTATGAAACAATTTCCTACCAGTTTGCATGCATGAATTTTTCAGACCCATAATGTCTTCAAACCCATCCTAACAAGCCTACCCTTCACTGATGATAGCAAATTAGCTTGAAATCAGCTGATCTGAAGGTGGAGCCAATGAAAGAGATAGTGAATTCTGATTCTTTTGACGTTTATGTAAACATACGCTTTAAGAAGGAGATTTTGGTAAAGCTCCATCTATTGATCATAAATGCAAGCAATAGCAAGTTACGTGATTTATATCTTGTTTTGTTTTTCATATATATATATATTATATTTAATGTTTTCATGGTTATATGATGTAGATAAAATAATATTTTTGGGTACAAACCGTGAATTATTTTGCATTACAATCCGATATTTATATATATATATAAGTAATTTAAATTATAAATTACTTTTCAAACCTCTTCAAAAATGAGTTATATTCATTTCAAATTCCATGTACTAATGATAAATTATGTACATCATAATGATAAATTATGTAAATATGGACGTGATAAAATTCAAAATATTTAACTATTTACTCAAAAAATTATAAATGTAGAATATGATAATAAACAAATTGTACATACATTGAATAGGTTTAATAATAAACCTGGCAACATTAACATAAGTGTAAATAATAAAAAAAATAAAGATCAATGCCATCTCTAAATAATGTTAAATCTAAATTTATTACACAAAACATTTATTGATAAATACAATGTTTCATTTTATGTTCTTCCAATTGTAAACAGACTGGTTAATAAATCTAAAAATACTATTCTTAAAATTCAAAAAAAGTAATATTATATATCAAATTATATGGAGATGCAAAAAATCATGAATTGGGTAGATAAGATGGGCTTTGGAAAAAAGACTAAAAGAATATCAATTACTATAAAATTGTATAAAAATACTAATCAGTCCAATAATGTCTTGGCCATATAAAACCTTATGATTTTAAGCTTACTTTTAGCTCAAATCATACAAGAATAGTAAATGAAGAAAGACATTATAGAAGTAGGGAAAATATAAAAGCAGCCTTTATAAGTGAATTTAAAGATAGTACAATAAATAAACAATCTGCTAATAATGATATACCCAGTTCTCATCAATCATGTGATATCTATTGTTTATTTTGCTTTGTCTAAGATATTTCAATTAATAATGTTTACAACATAATTGAAAGTTTTTCAGTTTAATTAATACCTATCATTATTATAATTTAAATTATATATATATGTTGAAAATAATCACAAAATGAAAGTATATAATGTTAAATAAATCATTTAAATACTAAATGCTGTTATGACAAGAGAGATATACAACCACTAGTCAGTTATCTCACAATACAATAATAAGAAAGTGGATACCCACTTTCACATTTAGTTCTCTTTGTATATTAAGAAGATTGTCTCAAACAACTACAGCAGGAAGTGTAAAGATAAATTAATAAACATCACATGACCACCACTTCTTAATCAAAATTATTTATTATGAGTCATTTATTAAACAGATTGATTTTTATTAACAAAGTAAAGAAAGTTCTTGTTTTAAGCGTTTTAATAAACATTTAGACAATAAATACTTAAATTTAAAATTGGGTAACCACATTCCTATTATTGTACTGTCAAATAACAAGTGGGTACATTTGCTATAACAGAATTTACTATTTAAATAATTTATTTAACATTTTTTGTATATATATATTATTAAATACCAGTCAACACTTAGATAATTCCAATATCAATAACAATAAACAATTTCAAACTGTTGTCAAGGTAACCTCCATCACTAGCTGAAAATTCAAATACAAAATGTTCAAGTCACTTTCCCAAATATAATGTTTTTTCAGCAATACCCTCTATGAATAAACATTAAGTCTGAACTTCAAACAGCACGAGTCAAAATGGTATTATTTTGAGTCATGCTATTTGAAGTTGGGACTCTAATATTTATTCACTGAAAGCGTTGCTAAAAATCCTAATATTTGGGAAGGTGATTTGAACATTATATATATATTATAATGGTACTAAATGGGTGGCAGAGTTCACCCACTGTGAACTTTGGGCAATGGCCAAGCATCATCATCATTCTACAGGTGGTTAGCCCAATTCTTGTAGTGGTATGGAATCATGGTAAATAGGTACCGGAATAGTTCGATGATACCAAGGTTTCATTCATTTGAACATAGAGGCCCTTAGGTTTATACACAAATCCCTGGTCTGATACTGTGTAGCTATAATTAACTGTTTGTGTTTTATTATTCAGGATGGGATGATTAATATCCATCCCTTGGAACCTCACCTGGTTCCCACTTTTATAAGACCAGCTTATGGGTGTTAATCACTTTCCCTATCAATGGAAAATAAACCATTAAACTAGCTCAAAAATAAAACAGAATAAATCATATTCACTGTTATTCTGTACATATTTACCCTTTTATGTAAATATTTTCTGGTGATAATAGTACTCCCATAATTCAGCTGCTAGGAATATATATCAAAACATGGGTCCATAACCAGTATTTACATATCTTAACTAAAATTACTCTTTTCACCTTTTTACTGGGGTTCATAATGTATCTTTATCTGATGATGACTTATGAGAAAATTTATAAGAAGTTTTGTGATTTGTAAATAGAAGTACAAGTGGTTTGATTTCAACATCTGATTCATGTTTTATTCCAATATTATAAAATAATAGTTACATACCAAAACAATTAATTTAAGATAGAATTAATTATAGAATTACTAAACATTTAATGACTAATAATAATAATAATAGGAGAAAATGAAAAGCATCACGCATTTCAATTATATTTAAATGTCATTTCATTTAACAAATAATTTGGTCTCTTTGTGAAGCTCATATAATTAACAAACAAAATAGAAATGCATATATACCCCATCTAGTCAATAATATTAATAAAGTACATATCCCATAATTAATTTGTATCCATTCATAGCTCTGCCTAATTTCTGCCTTACAAAAACATCTCTCACCTAGTTATTATTATCATTTCATATCCCCCCTCTTTATCATTTTATTTTAGGCCTGTCCACCATTGATATAAATACACACACACCCATTATCTAGGGTTTAAACCTGTCGCATCATAAAATGTTTACATAAATATCTCAACCAAAAAAATGAACATCTATTTAAAATGAACTATATCAAGATACACCAATATATATGTGTACAAATATATATATATTAACAAAACAATTGAAAATAAAATAATAAAAAAAGCATAATCATATAATAATTAGTGATAATAAAACCTTTACTCACTAATATCTTATTTGATATTTGAGGAGAGAGAGAAAAGATCAAAATGAAAATGTCAATAGTTATAAATAAATTTTTTTGCATATTACTGATTGCTTCGGTTCCTGTCTTTGGAAGTACTGTTAATTAGCTTTTAAGCACGCATTATAGACAAGTGTGTGTGTATATATATATATATATATATATATGGCATACTGATAATAGTATGCCATATATATATATATATATATATATATGGCATACTGATTATAACATGCAAATTTTCTTGACAATAACCACAGAAAAAAGCAAAATATCCTTTAAAGAACAGACTGACTATGTCACACACATTTTCTTCAATTAGATTGGTTACTATTTTCAAAATTATTGTTAACATGATCGCAAATTTATGGTATAGATATGAACTAATTGTTGTCTGGATTTATTCATATGCAATCCTGAATTTGAATCAAACTAAGCTTTCTTCATGCTTTTTCTATTCCTTTGATGTTTAATTTTCCACAGTGGATTGAGGCATGAGGCATTGCAGACACTGAAATCATCATCATTTCTTATGTGATCAGCCCTGGATGTGTTTCTCTTGTCTCCCTTCCATTTAGATGTGCCTGAACTCCCAGGAGTTTCAGCTCATTGACCAAAATAATCTAGAGTTTCTGCAAAGCATTTCTTTTTAAATTTTCTACAATAAAATATTTGAAATGAGTTGGCAACACCAGTTCAAAAAATCAATAATACCCCTGTCCCAGCTTCTCTTTGATATTTATTCATTTTGTATTACTGACATCACTGATCCTTTTTGACATCAGCCATCAGATGGTAATAGATAATTGAGGTATCTACTATCCACATGGGTGGTTTGAAATGTCTTTGCTTTGGAACAGGCAACTTATGATTAATTAGGAGCTGAGTTTGAAACTATTTTGGTGGTCTTTTTGATATTACACATTTGCTAATGAGTTATCTTTCTCTCTTTCACTTTTTCTAAAATATTAACATACAATAAAATAAAAATAATATTAAAAAAATTGGTATAAAAAATTAAAACTTGAAATAATAATTAATCTTCTTGACTTGTATGAAGGCATCTAAGTTAGACTATTTACACACAGATATATGCCCACACACACACAGTCAGAAGTTGATTTCTAATATATATATATATCTAAAATAAGCAGAAATATTGCATGCCATCCCCATTTCATTTTGTTTTCTGTAAGAATTCTATCAATTATTTTTCAATGAAAATTATATATAACTGATTAAAACAACACAAACAAAATTTCTCTGTTTTTCTGGAATAATTGGAGTCCTGATTGGGTTTACAATTAATAACTTATAATATATATGCAACATTTCACTGCTAAAAGTACCTGGATGGAATATGACACTTAAGAGGTATTAAACTTGTAATCAAATATCCAACATTAGTGACAGAATCTCTCTCTCTCTCTCTCTCTCTCTCTCTCTATATATATATATATATATATATATATATAGATGATATATATATATATATATATATATATATATATATATATATATATCATTAAAAGTCATTCACCACTTAGACATTCCCAATATCAATCAACAATTTTAAACTATTGTCATGACATGACAATCTTCTTTTAACAATAAAAGTGTGGGTATGTATGAAAATAAATAATAGTAGTACATATGTCATTTATAGATTCCAAAACCAAGTAGCTCTTGTATATTATCTACTGAAATATGAAATATTTTGGTTAAAAGTAGAAAATAATATAACTTAATATACTAAAGCTTTCCTGATGACATGCGGTCACTTGAAAAGAAAATCAAAATAATAAATCTACCAGATTAATCCTCAAGTGGATATCAAATAATAAAGCTATTTCAGAATTAGTTCATCATCATAAAGGACTGATGAAATCATAGCTTGCATTATCATCAAAAAAGCATGGAATAGATTATGCAGGTAAATAAAGGGTTATGATTTAGTACATGCTCACAGCCATATTGAATTTTAAGAACCACCCAAAACCTCCACTGACATATCCAAACAGCCATGAGTGCATGCTAAATCAGTGCCAATATGTTTTTCTTAACACAAACTGTGGTAAATGTTATAAATACGCTAATATATAGCTTAAAAATTACTCAGAAATTTTGCTTTTTTAATATATGACATATACTCACCAGAATGAAATACATACTATGAAAAATATTAAGATGAGAAAGCCCACAATACCTCCACTGATTATATACAAAGTTTTTGAATCTAAAAATACACAGAATATAGGTCTCAAATATTAATAATTACAAAACTATTATATATACATAAACTACTATATATATTTGTTGTATGCAAAAGATATTGATGCTAGTGTATATATATATATATATATATATATATATATATATATATATATATATATATATATATATATATATATATATATATATATATAAATTAAATGCAAGATATTAATTTACTTTAAATATAAGAATATTGATTTATTTTAGCTAAGTGCTTTCAAGAGACTTCTTTCTCTCATACTCATAGCTGCTGTTGTTAAAACTGCATTGTAGAAAAGAAAATTTATGCAAAGTGATGCAAATAATTTATAACTGCCATTTTCAGGACAGGGCAAAGCAGGCTTCTCTTCTATTAATAGACTTGGGATCACTTGCTATATGAAATGCTTCTCTATTCTTGTGTTTAACATCATGTTTTTTTTTGCAAACAATGTTGGCAGATGCAAGTTCTAATTTGTGGCCTGTTGTTCTTTCGTGCTCAAAAAATGTGGAATTGCCTTCTTGTTTGCTTTTGGTTTTATTGTACAGGTATTGTGTTGTGCTGAATCACTCTGTTAGCAATGTTGGTCCTAGTCTCACCATAATATGTGGCCTGGCAGTTGGCTTGTGGGCAGATCATTTTGGACATGACCTGAGGAGAGAGCTCAGGTGTGATTATATCCTTGGAATTATTGATGTCTGTTTGTATTCGGAGGTGAAAGATATGTGATGATGACGTCTTTAGATAGCTTATTGTTGAGACATTTAACCAGGGGTTGGATGTATGGTATCAAAATTCTTGGCTTTTTATCTTTGATGTGGTTGTGGTTAATTTTGTGATAGAATTTATTGACTTTCCTGTTGATAGAAAATTGTGAGTATCCTATTTTAATTAGATAAGCTGTGTATTGGTTAAGGTTGTGCCATTTGTCCACTTTCATATTTACATAACATGTGATTTCTAAACAAAAATGAGGATAAACCTGCAAGTTTATGGGAGTAGGGTGCGTATGATGTAGTGAGTTGTACCTCATACTTCAACTGGCTTAACTGACATAGTGTAATCCAGACGATTGTAGTTTCTGCTTACACTTATAATCCAAATTCAATATTAATAAAATTTGGCTAAAATTACAATTTTAAACCAACAGAGTCACTGCTAAGTCAGGTTTTTCATGTATAGAATAACATGCAAAACAAATTTAGACAAATTTACTATCCCATAATTCATTGTCACTTTCCAGTTTTGTTTAATATCAAAAAAGCTTATGAGCATAGACTTTCACATGACCCACCACTCTCCACACTATCTCATAACACTGATACACTTGAACACATACATGCTGAAGCATAAATAATCACCAATAAAAGTATTTCATGCTAAACCAGCAATCATCAGTATATAGTAGAGATGTCTGCCCATCCCTTGTATATGTATTATATAAAAAGTCCTGTACATGAGAGGTCAGATTGACCTTAGGTCAACATGGGTGTGATAAGAATCTCGGCCTCAGGGTGGCCTTTGAGCATTCCATCATCAGATTTTCAATTGGATGGATGGTTGAAGAGTTGGAGGCTGGAGTAGATTGAAGCCTGTTCATTAAAGTATGAGGTTTGCCTATTTTAATATATATCTGAGCAATTATATCATATATGTGTTGAGATAGTAATCTGTACCAACTGATGATTGCTAGTTCAGCATGAAATACATATATTGGTGATTATTTTTCAACATATATATGTTCAAGTGTATCATTGCTATGAGATAGTGCGGTGAGTGGTGGGTCGTGTGAAAGTCTGTGCTCACATACCCTATATATTACATATATAGACACAGCTATATAATAAACCTGTTTGTTTCAGTTATAACTTCAGAATTGTAAGTTTCTAATAGTAAAGATTCTAATAATATCTACTATTAAAAAATTTTGCTTCTGAAGCTGTTTACTTATTTAAACATTCTTTAAATATAAAAGGTAAATAGGATGTTATGTGGAAGTATGAAATAATATGTTAGTATAAATTTGATTTGTTTGCTTTACAGTTAAATTTGTAATTTATTGTTTTTTGGCTAGTTTTATTAATTCTGAATTTAGTGTAAGTTGTTTACTTTATTAAGTAGTTTAATTTTTGGCTGTGGATAGTTTACACACACACACACATATAAGAAAATATTCAAAACACTCTCCCAAATGTTATGTTTTTTCACCAACGTCCGCTATGAATAAATATCAAGTCTGACCTTTAAACAATATGACTCAAAATTCTTTTGAGTTGTGTTGTTTGAAGTTCAGAGTTTATATTTATTCACCAAGGGTATTGCTGAAAGCAAATTTAGAAGGCTGATTTGAATATTTTCTATTTAAATTTTCAGCTAGCAATATGCAGTGGGATATTTTTATATACATGTATTAGTTGTTTTCTTATATTAATAGAATTCAATATTGTTTATTTTATTATACATATAATTAAAAAATGTTTGGTATTGTTGTAAATGTTAATCTTTATATGATCACCATTTCATATGCTTATACATGCTGTTAATAAGATTACCAAATTCTCCATACTGTAGTGCCACCAAGTGTAAACCTTTGTAAATCAATGGATACAAGAAGGTTTGTACATAAAATCCCTATCTATTGCTACTCATCCAACATCCCCAGACTAGTTTCTAGCTTGTAGCTTTCATCAGTGAGGAGCCTTGGATTTGAGAGCTTAGCATCTACATCTGGATTTGGGAGCACTGCATCAAGGTGCAGTGCTCTCATATCTAAGGCTCCTTGCTGATGAAAGCCACAAGTTAGAAACTAGTCTCCAGATGTTGGATGAGTAGGCCTAGGTGCAGTTCTCTCAAATCCAAGCCTCCTTACTGATGAAAGCAATAAGTTAGAAACTATTCTGGAGATGTTGCATGAATAGGCTTAGACAGGGATTTTATATACAAACCTAGTTCTGCATTCATTGATTACAAAGACTTATACATGTTGGCACTACTGTATAGAGAATTTGGTATTTTTTATTAAATGTTAATCTTCTGGTTACGTTATCCATTTGATCACTGCATAACAAAATCAATCAATCAATTTGCAGGATATAAATCTTTCAAATGTATATATGTTAGGTATTATTAGCCAAGAAGTCAGTGCAGCCATCTTGCAAGCAAGCAAGTGGTTGCAAACAGTTGTTGCAGGTTCACATCATGGCAGATGCTATGACATATGAAAAAAAAAAAAAGATTTGTATTCATGTCATATATATATATTGTACCTGATTGAAATCCGGTTCAATGGTGTTGTTATTAAACAAAAAAAAAAAAAAAGAAATTTATTAAGCTTTTAATTTTAATTAAACGTTTAGGGTTTAAATTTTCATTATTATTTAAAAAGAATGCGTGTATCAAAACACAAGCGTTTATATGTAAAATGGATTTTTTTTAAAAAATGTTTTTCGATTTATTTTAAAATAGTTTTCATATACCGCCTGTTTTTAAATCCATTTGATTTAAAAACAAGCTGGCTAGCTAATTGCATTCCTGTTGCTTTTATTTTGATTATTGTAAACAATTTTTATAGCGGAGATTTGATTTTTATGTTGTTGTTTTCATTTCAATAAACCCTGGGTAGAATTCTTAGATAGATTGAGCAGGAGATTAATATTTGCCCTGCCAAAGGCGTAGAAATTGGACAACAAGGAAAGTGTTTCGCAGGAAATGGAGCAACGTATAAATAGCCCCGAAAATTTGGAGTGTCAGTTAATTCATTGTTCATTGATAGACAAGCTGTTTATCAAGTGAGAATTTATATCAGTGCGGACATTTAATTTCTTAAAGGACATCAGCTGTGATTAAATACTTTTGCCTGCAACAAAATGAAAAATTCTATACTTGTTACCACCACCCAAATGGCTTGCTAACTCCACAAAAGACGGATCTCTGACTTCCAAGTTTGCTCCAGTAATGCCTTGAACACCTAAAAGAAGCTGGAACCTCTCTACATATACCTTGTTGCCTAAAGAACCTGAAAATGAACTTAAGTAAAAGTGCGCACTCTACGTGAACTTTGTTTTACCGAAAGGTAACTATTTTTGTTTTTATTCTTCCCAGGGTAAATTAATTCTCATTAAATCTCCGCTCAATCTGATCATAAATGTGTATTCTTAAATCAATATAGCCTCATATTTAATCTTGGCTGGGTTTCCAATATTTTGTAGTGTGTCTTGGAATCTTAGTTTTAAGATTCCAATTTGCTTTCAGTTTTATTTATTGGAGAGTGACGAATGAGTTTTATATTTTATGCCTCGCTTTTGTAAATGCTTTAGCAGACTTGTATATATATTTTTTTATGCTTACCTGTAATTATTTAGTATTCAATAATTAATTTTATACTCTATGTTTGCCCTCTTGCTAAAACTCCAAAACTCTTTTGGCTGACGACTTTATTGTCTGATTTTTGCAGGTGGAGATTTCGTTTCTAATATCTCTAAAGGCGGAAATTAGAATTGTGTTTTTCTTTGTAATTTTATAAGTCATCAGCAGGAAGATAAAATTTATCCTTTCTTAAATTACAGGTGAGCAATACTTTCGTTCTGCTAGAGTATTTAAACTTTTGATATTTCGTACTCATGTGCACTCTCCGATAGATTTCTTTTTGTATTTATTATGTGTGCTTTAAATTTGTCAGAGCGTGTACTCAGAATTTGTTTGTAAGTTTATTTTCTTTAAATGCTGGGCAGACGTAACTGTTTTTCTAATTATTTACTTGTCCCTTAGTGGGATCGTTAATTATTAATTTTAAAGTAATTTTCGCCAATCGTTTGGCTGTGATTCACCAGATTTAATTGTTTATTCGTTTCAATGATATTTTTCGATTGTTCTTGAGGTGGATCAATCACCGTTATTTTAAATGTAGTAATCGGTGCAATTCATACCGATATAAGGACATTCAAGATCTGACCATGCTTAGATCTCAGAAAGCTCATCGGCACTGGGTTCTTTGATCTATTTCAGGGGCATATGGTTTAAATATCTGAAAGTGAAAACCAATGTTTAGGTGAATCCTCTGCTGAATGAAATTTGCTTCCTCCCTTTTAAATTTGTTTATTAGAAGATCAGTCAGTCTGTCATAGCTTTGCCTTTAGTATGTCTGGTACATGCCTGAGTTAACCCCCATCTATTATGTCATAAACTTATATTTAATTTATTTTCTCATAATAAAATTTATGAAATATGTTTAAACTTAATTTGGCTGACGTTTGTCTTTGTGCTTTTGTCTCAATTGTCTAAACAATTTAAGATCTCTTGTTTCTCCCTGAGTCTAGTCGGTGCAAACCATCATCATCATCATCTATTCTGATCACAGTAAACAAATTTTCCATGTGATGTGATGTGATGTATTATGGCTTCTCCTTAAACGAAGTCAAGAATATCTCAGCAATTATGCCCAGATAAACCTGTTAGCCACTTTCTTTTACATTCCCCACTCTAAATTTACCCATAATCTGCTCTATCCCATTTCCACAACATAATTTTTGTCAACTCTATAACCTTTATATCTAAATCCCCCTTATCTTTTCACAAACCCAGCATAAAAACCAATAATTCACTTTCTGTATAATCACTCTTTTCATATTTATTTTTCCACAACTTCATTATATGTACCCTTTCTGTTTTCAAACATTTACATTCAATTAACAAATGCCTAATATTTTCAATTCCTTCCTTACATAATTTACAAAATAAATCACCCATATTTTTCCATTTACATGTATATTCTTTTGTAGCTAAAGATCCCGTTCGAGCCTTAAACAATAAACTACTTTCCTTACTATTATCATATATTAACTCACACCTAATATTCTGTTTATTTCTATATATATTTAAACTCTTTTTACTCTCCATACTATTTCTCCATCTCTCTAACTCCCTAGTCTTTATTAATAAATTTATTCTTTTATCCCATTCCTTACTACTATAACACTCAATAATCCTCTTAACACAATCATCTCATCTTTTGTACAAATATACTGATATAAATTCTTTATCCAAATCTTTTGCATAGCGCATTATCTTTCTCACCCATCTTGTTATCTGCCCTTTACTCATAACCCAATTAAATACTATTTTAGCTATTCTTTTATTATCCATAAACTGCAATCTAGCAAACATTTTCATTTTACTTTTTGCATCTCTCATATGAAATATATCAATTTAAAAATTATCAAAATGGACCAATGGTAATTATAGTATATAATGATAACATAAAACATTAAAGTTGAAAAGAGTATATAAGAGAAAGATTATGCATGTCTAAAAAAAATTTACAACAATTATACAAGAACTATTATATGGGTTAATATGGTAAGCTGAGGGAATGAATATAATATAAATGAAGATTATTTAAGTCATAATACCTCAGAGCTTCACAAATATATTGCAAGAGTTATAAGATGAGACTAAAAAAGTGGATTTGAAAGATAAAATAGTAGAATGACTAATATAATGTTCAGAAAATTTTCTCAGAGATTGATAATCATAAATTAGAATTATAAATCACAAGTTCTGTGATAAGCAGATGGAAATTTAATAGGCAAAATCAATAATAGAATTTGACCTGAGTAGAATGCTAACTTAATATTCAAAAACAAATATCTTGATATGTGAAAGGGAAAAAAAAAACAGATGTTTTATTACTTCTTACTTATGGATATAAAATTTGGATAGTTAACAGAAGAGCAGTAGAAACTTCAGATCAGTCATCAAAGTATGTTGATATATACAACAGGAGAAAGAAGAAGTGTCCAAAATGAAATGAATAAGTGTACAAACAGATATCACTGATACCATTAAAAGAAACAAGAGATTGAAATGAGAATGGGACAGATAAATTATTGTTTCTACATATGAAAATAAATACAAGGAATACATTAATTCTAAAAGTTAGTTTTATAAACTGGATTCATTAATATAAATCAAAATATTATAAAATATAAAATATTGATTCAAAATTACAATAATTATTTAACTTTACTGGATTTAATGTGACTATATCTGAGATTAATGAATGAAGTTTACAATTGCAATGTAGAAAACAGAAAATAGAATTGGGAAAACTGAATTAACATGGGGAGACTTTCATCCCACAGATGATCATTAATAGCTGAAAATGATAATAATGATGAATGAACATCTAAGTCTCTTCACCAAAGTTGATAGCTCGATACTTTTTATTACAACAGTCTCATAAATCATAAAAACTGATTTGTATTCATTTTTAATACCTTATGGAAGAATGCGCAATCCATTTCACTGTATATATATATATATAGAAACAGATACATTGTTTCATATATCCTCAAGTTTACCCCCCATTTTACAAGTATATAATTGACAATAAAAGCCGATGTGGTTAGTGAGTGAAATTGAGAAAAATAGACAGTCATTTAAAATCAGTTTTTCACCAACATTATAAAAGCCAAATGTGTGAATTCAAATTTTCTAAGAAAAAAAAAGAAAATTAATATTTAAAATCTACAGTTAAAAATTAAATGACACATTTATTTAATGAATCTTTAATATTAAAAATTTGTGGTTTCAAATTAAAATGTTATCGATATATATTTTTTTTGTTGGAGCTTAATGTTTTCCAAATGAAAGCACAGAGACATTGTAAATAATTCATCAAGAATAATAGTGTCATTTTCTTGCCTAAGGCAAAAGTAGTTAACACATTTTTTGGAAAACATGTTGGTTGGCATGGGTGAGATAAAAGAGGATATTGAAAAACATGATGGGAAGTAGGACAATATAAAGAGAGGAATCAAACATTTGCAGACAGTTGGTTGATTGTGGTAGTTGCTTGACAGTAAATTGCAGTTCAGGCTTCAGTCACTCTACAAAGAAGAGTTTAGATAATTGGACCAACTAAATCTGAAGATGCCATGGCCATTAATTAAAATAAGTGTTGCAGTAAAGAGAAACCTGAAGTTACCATAAGACTGTGATATGAAGAAACAAATTATCAATATGGTAAATGTTAAAATTTCTGCCTAGTAAGGGATAGCTCACTCTCTTTCCCACATCATGAAAAAAGTCATGAGGATGAAGAAATATGCCTAAGAGACCATAAAAAATATATAAACCATTCAGCTCTAAAATAAATCCCTGTTTAATGTGAAGATTTTACCAGAGGTGACACATCAAACATAAAGACCATCACAGAGATTTGAAAGGTAATAAAATTCTAAAAGTTATTGAAATGTGTTAGATTAAGATTTATGTAAAGGTATTATGATATAATAATGTTACCTCTATTCATTTACTTGATAATTATCTGCTATAACATGAAATAGTTATTTTAACAATTGAAATATTTAAAGGTATTTTTAAAAATGCAATAAGAAAAGAATTTAAGGAAGGGTAAAGTGAAACATAATTATAGAATTATTCAAAATAATTAATTCAACCAAATTATAAAATGTTTGGATCAAATTGAGAACGGATGTTGTAATGTGTAAAACTCAATAATAATATGAAAACAATAATGAACAGAGGTAATTTCTTATTGATAGAATAATATAATTGCTATTATTGTTACTAGAATGAAGAAGATAAACTGAAATATGCTGAAACGTAATAATGAATATATTTCCATTCACTGGTTTTTTTTTTACTTGATAAAGTGATAAAACTTAATAATCTTGATTTGAAATTAGGCTCTAGCATAAAGAATATAAAATAATATGTGTCAAATTGTTAAATCATGACCTGCTATGTGAGATACAGAAGTTATAAAGTAAGGATTGATTTAAAATAGACATACCCCGATATATGTAATCATTATAAATGCTTAAGGTAACAAGAAAGAGTTAATATTTTTGTATACATAAATTTGCTTACTAAAAAGGATGTACATCTATTTGAATCAAATATGCGAATATATTTGGATATCATGATTGACTACTAAATAATTGAATAAAAAGAATACTATATGAATACTGACCAAACAGGATCATTGACCAAGGATTGCATGAAGTATGAACATAGCATTACCATAAAGATATATGGGCACATGCAAAATGATAGACATCGATGGAACCAAGCATCAGAGAAATTACCAATGGAATGAACTAATTGATCCATAGAAGTTGAACTGTCAATGAATTCTAAGAAGGAGTTTTTGTTCAGAGTATTGTTATTTAAATAAATTGCTTCTTCATTAAATTAATGTATTTTGTCAGTTTCATTTTATGTCATCCATTTTACAGTGCAAAATTGCCCATAAAAACAAAGAAAGGTTCTCCGCATCATGGAGTAAATCCATAAACAGATGGACCAAATAATTGTTGGAATATTGTATCTCTGATAGAATCAACTAAGTTATAAAAAGGGTAAAAGATTTAGGTAAAAAATAAATATTTTATTTTAATTTTTATTCAATATTTACACTATGTGCATTTTTAATTAGAAGTTTTACACAGGGCCATTTTGTATAAACAATGAGGATTGCCAATTCCTCAACAAGCTTTATGATAAATGGTTAGCCAGAGCCAGCACTTAAAATATCTCTGTGCTGGCTCTGGCTAAGTATTTATCATAAAGCTTGTTGAGGAATTGGCAATCCTCATTGTTTATAACTTACAAGCTTAAGAGAATATGGTCATGTGATCTATGACTTTTATTTTGACTATTTATAGTCTCTGCCTTAAGTCTTATGCGATGTTATATTGCTAAGACTACTAATATATGGTATGGCTGAAGATCTATCAGCCCCATATAGCTATTTGAGTTGGATGGCTCGGTTTGAAGAAATGTAGATGTCTTAAAATTTCAGATTTTTCACTCAATAGATAACTTTTAGATAAGGGCTTGGCTTTGGGTTGGTATTTTTAGATCTAGTGTCTGAACCTACCTTGGCACCTCTCTGAGGAGTGCCAAAGCATGAAACCATGGTCAGGGGTTTGGAGGGTTCCTGACAGAGATATTTTAAGTGTTGGCTCTGGTTAAGCATTTATCATAAAGCTTGTTGAGGAATTGGAAATCCTCATTGTTTATAACTTACAAGCTTAAGAGAATAGGGTCATGTATCTTGACTCTTATTTTGATTAGCCATTTTGTATGTTTCTGAAAATGTCCAAAGCCCAGATTGATAGCTTTCAATATCTGGCCCATGTGCTGTAGGTTCCCCATACTACTTTAAAACATTGTGGCTGCAGATTTTAACTAGAATTAAAAATGGAATTCCCAATTATTAAAATCATCATCATCACCATCAACCATTATCAATCCACTGCAAGATAATCATTTCTCCAAGTTCAATCCACCTTCTTTAATATCTAGCCTCTCTTCCCAACAACACCCCTGCACACTTTGTTATTTCATCCATCCATCTCACATATGGTCTATTTCTGGGGCTTTTACAATCTTTTGGAATCTGCTTTAAGATTTAAAATATTTTACCATATATAAATAATATATATATATATATATATTAAATTGATAATAATTTTAGCAACCTTCTAATTGGAAAAATTATGCACGATATTTTCAATATTGTTTGCACTCAAATGTTTAGATAAACAATAGAAATATTTTTTGGGATCTGCAAAGGATTTCAGCATTGATGAATCTTTTTTACAAAATGTAGCAATGGAATATTTATCATGGATATTATTAAATGTTGGAATATAAATTACACCTTAAGCAAAAAACAAAATTGAAAAATATAAGAGGAGAAAGCCTTGAGATAAGTAAAAAAGTATTAGTAAATATAAGTGAAATTAGGAATGCAAAAGTGATAAAATTTGGATGACAAATTGTGTTTATTATGGAAATTAACTGATTGGAAAGAAATTAATTTAACCTTTGCTAAAGAAAAAAAATTTAAAAAATTTGTTAGAATGAACAGCTGAAGCTATATGTTAAAGAGAAACCTTACAAAATAAAAGCAGCTATAAATGATTATATTAGAGAAAAAGAGCAAAAAATAGACAGAATATGAAGAAGTGAGAGCAGCATAAAGAGAAGATGTATTTTGGTAGACAAGCAATAGTATAATTGGAACATATATAAATCATTTAAAAGAATTTGATTACAATAGCATATTACAGAAAACACGTAATAGTGGAATAATACTTAGTTTAAACACTATACAGAAAAAGACTCAGAATCAGAACTAATTTTTTTTAATTCAATAGTCAATAATATGTTAAAAAATACATATCTACAAACAACAAATATTATACAAAGTATATAATTATCCTATAAAAGCCTTTTTTGGCAAATTATGCATTGGCCCTTTTTAATATGTCTCCAGATTATCACAATTTAAAGTACATACAGCAACATCTATATCAATACACAAAAGAAGACAGATAAACAAATGGTAATCCAACATGATCTATTACATAATATTTATATAATCATATTACAAAATTAATCTTTTATACAAATTGAATGTATATAGAGTCACATATATTAATTAACTGTCCATTCTTTATCCATTAACCACTTATTATTCAACTTAATGGTTGTTTTGTATATATTCATACAATTGTCTTTGTTATACATGATATAGTTTGTTTCATATATTTTAAGTCTATTATATTAAAAATATATTATATTATATTATAGATTATATTAAAAATGTTAATAGATGTAAAATATACGAAACAAACTACATCATGTATAATAAAGACTATTGTATGAATACATACAAAACATTCATTAAGTTGAATAGTAAGTGGTTAATGGATAAAGAATGGATAGTTAATTAATATATGTGGCTTTATATCCATTCAATTTGTATAATAGGTTAATTTTGTAATATGATTGTATAAATCTTATGTAATAGATCATGTCGGATATCCATTTGTTTATATGTCTTCTTTTGTGTATTGATATAGATGTCGCTGTATGTACATTAAATCATGGTATTCTGGAGACATATTGAAAAGAGAAAAAAACATAATTTTCCAAAAAAGTCTCTTTTATTATAATTATATCTTTGTATAAACTTTGTTGATTGTAGATATGTATTTTCTAACATATTATTGACTATTAGTTTAAATAGTAAAACTAGTTTTTAAATAACTTATTGATTGATGGTGACCTCTCTTACACCTTTAAAATAAGACAGTAAAAGTTTTGACACATTTTTTTTCATTCTTATTTAGCCTCTAGATAAAAAAATTAGGTCTGCTTTTATTGACCAATTATTGGACATCTAGCTGGGACAAATATTTATTGCCTATCTGACAAAACTTCAAAACCTGTTCAAAATCTAATAAACTTTTCAAATTGTTCCTAGTTTGATTTTAGACCCCAGAATGAATGAGCGATAGATGTATAGATATAATCATAAAGTGTAAATAAAACCTGCATTTCTTTATTTTAATGAAAACTTTTTATCCCTATAATTATAACTGATGTTTCAGCTAAACTTCATTTGCCATCTTTAGAAATGTTTACAAAAAAAAATTGCAAAGTAAAATCAAAAAATGAAATTGAATATGATAAATAATAGTCCTATAAATAAATTCAAAAACATTAATAATTTTAATCATTAACATATTTAAAAATCTTTCTATTAAAAATTATATATATATATAACAAGTAATGATGATGTATAAGCAATTGTAACTTGAATCAATTCTAAGTACACTGGTTCAGTGTAAAATATATCCTGGAGTCATGTGACATTTTTTCAGATCATTTTATTTATATGTTTCAGGTATGCATGGTGGATAAGAAGTTTATCTTTAAAAAAAGATATTACACAAGAAAAGAAAGTTGTTATGGAGTTATTCTATGTGTTTGTGTTTGAACTCACTTGGGAAGCAAATATTATTCAAAAATGCAAACGTGGTGAAGAGGGATGATCTGATTTTTTATAGTGATGCATGAATATAGTAAAGTTGATATGGGGTGTGCACTGAAAAAAAAATCAAAAACTTGAATATGTATATAATAAATGAATTATTAAAAAAGTTTAAAAAATTAAAAATATATAACATTTTATATTTTTAAACGTTAAATTTATAGATATATAATTTTGATTGTTTAAATTTTAAGTTTTTTTCATTTTTTAAAAAACTTTTAATATATTATCACATTACATAGAGTATTGATTAATGAAAAGATTTAAATATGTTAAAGGTTAGAAGGAGTAATGTTTTAAGATTCATTTATATAATTATTATTTAACGTCTTCAATTTTAATTCGTTTTTCGGTTGTTGTTTTTTTTTTTTCAATTTTTCTTTTGCAGTTAAAATTTGAAAATTAAACAATGGTAAAACGTAAAGTAACCGTAAGAATTTTTTTTCCCCAATAAAAATAAAATACAAGAGAATTTCTGCGCTTTTTATGGTTATTTATAATTGGAAAAGCATAACATAGTATTTTAAAGTTGTTTTTTTTATAGGAAAATGTTGATTTACATTTTTTTATATGTGAACATTTTTTCTACATGCTTAAATCATTATCGTTGTTGCTGTTGTTATTTTAGATAAATATTATACTTCAAATAAATATTTAATATGGGTTCATTTGGATATATCAATAAAACATTACTTAATGCTTTGTAATAAAAACATGGAGGCTAAAATTATTTGCAAAATCCAATAAATATTGACTACTGTAAATTTTACTCATGTTAATATAAATATTTTTGTTTTTGAATAGGTTAAAATTCTGTTTAGTATTATCTTTAGTTACAATGACAACACACATTTTGGGGCCTTAAATCTTAGACCGGCTTCTGGGTATGTTTGACCTGCTGATTCCAAATGTATAACCAGTTTTTTCTCTACCATCTGTGCTTTAATTTAACACTCGATCTTAATTTTAAATTTGAAAGTTTTACATAAACCTTTGTAATTGTGTTAATGTTTAAATGCCATTTTCAAAAGAAACAATTTTAAATAGACAAGTTATAAAAAAAATACAAATTAAAATCAATGAGATGAGGGATTTAAATGTCTTGAGTTGACAGAATTACTGGACTATTAAATATTTTAGTCAATGAAATATATTTTCTAATCTTATCTTTTTCATCTGATTCTTAAATAGTAAGTGTAGCAGAGTTAAGAAAGTTGAGTATATTATAATGGTCAAACTTCCTTAATATGTACAATTAATTAAGCATGCATTATAATACAATAAGAGAACATTTTGACAATACAATAAAAATATTTTATATAACTAAAAAAAACAGATTTTAAAAGAATGATTAATAAATAAATTATTTAAGAAAAGAAAGCAGAATACTAAAGAGGCTATAATTGTTTACAGGTAAATTAAAATTTATACAGTTAAAATAAAATCACTATTTTAACAGACCTTTGACGGATTTTGGTAGATAGTAAAGCCCTATGCTGAACTTCCTGAAATAGTTTATTAATCCTATGGGATAGTTTTTTGGCTATTGGCTGGCTGGTCACTCAGTGGCATTATATACTGGAGCCTTTCTCTTGATAGAAAATGACATAGTGTGTCAGCAACTTTAATCGTCAATTATAGGCAGAGACCTAGCGGCTACAAATTTTATAGTATCGAAAACTCCATACTCAGCTCCACAGAGATGGTCAAACAAATTGCAACAATCTACTCACTGATTATAGCATGATGTAATGTAACAGCTTAAAAAAACTTTACAAGAAGTCTACAAGCTCTACAACAAGTAACACACTTTTTTTGCCTCTATCTATATATATATCTCTCAAAACAGAGGTATCTGGATGTTTTCAGATTAATTAATTAATTTTAAAAGAGAAACTTATTTTCTTTACAATCTAAAAAAATCTTGCTCATCGCAATCTTGATCTAGTTTAATTTTAATATTTTACTAATTGCATATTCTTAATTAAATTCCAAAGGTCTTCAATTTTAATTACACATATCTTGTCACCTTTTATTGTAATGACAATGCTACAATAAAATATAAATTCAAAAATTAGATTTTAATTTATACATTCTTCTGATCATCAGTTGATTTTAATTATTTTTTCTTTCCTAACTTGAACCCCCCTTACTATAACATTAAATTTGTTACCAAAATTAAATTTCATAATAAAACAATTTATTTTATACATTTTTTTTAAATACCTTAGTATAATAACTTTATGGTAACCTATATACATGAAGCACACACACACACACACACACACACATATATATATATATATATATGACCACTTCAATACATGTAACCTTTGGTCTTGACTAACTATTGGTAAACATTTCAAAACCTCAACTTTTGACTAAAGAATCTAATAAACTTAGGATAATGGCATGCTTATCAATACTGTTAATTTCATTGGTCATAACAAAAGATTGCATAAAAAGTTGCAGATGATATTTTATTTATTACATATATCTGGTTTATTAAATTGTAAATAAGCAAATAGTTTATACTTTGTGGCTAATTATTAATCAAAATATATAAAATGTGCTAACACGCACAAGCACACAAAACTAAAAACAAATAAAGCAAATATATATTATTTCAATATCTATTTATTAAATGGCTAATAGCTTTCAAGGTTCAAGCCCTCATAATCATAGCCATATTGCAAAATATAATAATTGACTCGGAGTGATGCAAATTTATGTAAATGAAATAATTATGCATTCCATTTCTTGGATATTTTGTAGCAAGAGTCTTTTCATATAGGGACGACCTAATAAATTTGTTTTTGATGTGAATGTAATTGACAGGAGGATAAAACAGTTTTTTTGCTAAAATAAATAATAAAGTCCCTAACATTGACAAGCAAAGACTCCTACTCCCTTACCTGCCTAATATGCATAAATGTTTTTTATAATATTTTCAACAATAAATACCAGTTATGTTTTCACACACCTCCTAACTCTAACAAATTAATTAATAATACCAAAGACTGTCTACCACCCTCGCTGACACCTCAAGTGGTCTATAATATTGCCTGCTCTGAAAAATTTTGTAGATCATCATATTATGGTGAGACTAGGGCCTCTCTCTCCACTAGGCTATCGCAACACACTTATTCTTATAATAAAGCTGTGTTGGACACCACTCATAGTTCAGTTTTTGCGCAGCACCGTGCTTCAGCTGGGCACGATTGTCAACCGGGAAATCCAGTGGTGGTATGCAGAGAGTGACATGATCTAAAAAGAAAGATTAAAGAAGCTTTCTTTATATCTAGAGATGGTGATGCCATCAATAGAAAAGACTCTTGCTACAAAATATCCAAGAAATGGAATGCATAATTATTTCATTTACATAAATCTGCATCACTCCGAGTCAATTATTATATTTTGTAATACGGCTATGATTATGAGGGCTTGAACCTTGAAAGTGCTTAGCCATTTAATAAATAGATATTGAAATAATATATATTTGCTTTATTTGTTTTTAGTTTTGTGTGCTTGTGCTTGTTAGCGCATTTTATATAAATTGTAAATAGGCAAATCTTTTTCAACAAGAATATTAAATTTTTATAACAATTAATTATGAACTACCTTATCTAGTCAAGTGTTGTTAGCTGAGAGTTCATCACAGCTGCCTTGCAAGCAAGTAGTTGGTTGCAGATGGTTGGGGGTTCACCTCCCGGCCGATGCTATGACATATGAAAAAAAAACTACCTTATCTAATTATTTCACATAGAAAATTACATCAAACTGTTGTATTAAGTATTAGGTATAATTTTATAAATGAAAATCAACATGACTATAGACAAAAATTTAATATTTAATTTGTTTTTGAAATTTTAAAGCATCTTTCAGTAATAAAAAATGTATCTTTAAACTATGAAGTTAGTTAATAAATACTCTCATAATCATAATCTATTTGCTTTTAAAATATTACAGAGTATATACATAAAACATATGCCAGATAAGCATATTGTTTGTTATATTTTTTCAAGATATTGCTAACTAAAATTCTTTGACATTTAAAAATATTAATTGCGATATAAATATATTATTTTTAAAAAATGTTATTAGTAATAAAACAATAATTGGAATAATAATTAACAATTCCTAATCTTTTGAGACAGGAAGTGCAATGATTTATAGATCATGAGATGAAATTGTTATAAATAATATAAAATACATATGTCTAATATACCTGTATGGTCATTCTCTCTGCAGTGATGAGTCTTGTCAATGTAATATCCTTTTATGCATTTACAAAATTTCATAACTTTTCTGGGTAATTCCACACACTCAGCATGTTCATCAATAAATCGACATTGTTCACTTGTGTTGCAAGAATGGTGGAGTGCTCTAGCTAAAATTATATATATATATATATATATTATAACCTACACTCCCAATACCGATCATGTACATTACATGAGCGAAATGCCCAGGCGCCAGTTCTACTAATGAATAGAACAATATAATAAAATATATAATATAAAATTATTACTGAGACTCTATATTTAAGTTTATGTTCAGCTCAGCTCAGTGGGAGGCTATAGGCAGTTCTTAAGATACATAATAATAAATGAATAAAAGAAGAAATATTATAAAACATTCAATATAATGTAAATTCCTTTGTTAATTAATTGTATGATAAAGAATCATAATATTTTTTTGATACAGTTTATTAAAATATACTTTAAACTTAATTTCTTCCTTCATCCAAATATAACATATATCAGTTTGCTATGATTATATTCTTAAACAATTCTATTACTTGGCATATTATAATCTACACATCTACTTTAATGCCAATCAAGAAATAAATAATAAGATCTCAGGGAATTTAACAAACACAGTTAAATTAATAAACTATATTGCCCATGAGTTATAATTCTAAGGTATGAGAAAATATATAATAAAACAAATTGACTAAAATATTTACTGTGTTTCAATAATAAGATAATGTCAGAGGTAGGGTATTTTAATCTCATATCATCATCTAATAAATATACTGACTTGGCAACTTTTCTAATACGTTTATCAAGTGGCAAATACTCTTTATAATGTTTGGATTAGAAAAAACAATATTGTCAGACACTAGAAAATTTAATATGATAACTCTAAAATAATATATCAGTTTTATAATAGATTTATGAAATATGGAGATGTGGAAATGAAAATACGAATGTATACAAAATAACTCACGACACAGTTGTTTTAAATTTAAATAACTAAACAAATCATTTATTACAAATAAACAAAATAAATTTGGATTAACATAATATTTACAAAATAGGTCTTTGTTTTATAGACCTTTAAATTATTAAATAAATCTTTAGCATCAGTTTGGGATTCCTACTATCTAAACAAACTAATAATAAACTTAAAGATCCCGACTTGGAACACATACTTGCTTAGATGTTTTATCCATACGACAATAAATAAGTGAAATATCATATTATTAGCACAACAAAAAAAAAATATAAATACTTTCGAGAGGACATTACTGTTGATTGACAAAATAAATCAAACCATTTATATTTGGCTTTCAGTAAACCAACTTTCTCTAATTGATTAAATAATCATTCCAATTCCTTATACCTTTCACATATAGCAAAATCATGTTTATTCTGATGATTTGATGATTAATTTTTTTTTTTTTTAAATAAATACATTGTATTTTAAAATACTTATTTCCTGTTTAAATATTGATGTTTTATACCTTTATTAACTGAATGTAGTATATTTCCAAGCATTTATTTCTCATTTTTATATTTCAATAATTCTATACTTTATATACGCGATATTATTTAAATTACGCGTGTGCGTGTACGTTCAAACAGCAATAATATAAAACTTTTTTTTTTAAACTCTCCATTCATTAAGAAAATATCATATAATTATTTTATTTCGAACAATGTCGTAATTCATCAATAAATATGACACTAGTACTACTACATCCTGAATTAATCTAACAATTTATCTAGCCACATTTTAATTAACACAAAGCTATATTTTTATGATTTTACATACAACATGTTATAAAGAGAATATACATGAGGAGCAGATAAACATCTATTGAATACTTCTACCAGAATTCATCTAATTCTATATATACCTTTGGTGGAGAACATCTACTCAACACCAAGAATCCAAGAAAAACGTCACATAACTTCCTAAGCATCATTTAATCATCTTTTAACAATAACTCCTTTACTTCTAAATACATTATTTGGTGGGGATTTTAAATTCCTCATCACCAGGGCCCTAAAAACATCACTTCAAAATATCATTAATCATACGCATATAAAATAAACTAGGCTCTACTCATGGAAATTATTAACATATATCAAATAAGCAAGATCTTTTATCCCTATAAATATTACAATGCAGTCAGATTTCTTTCTATTCTCATAGCTTCTAAAAATATTGAACCTTATAATGCATGCTGGCAGACAAATACCTACAGATAATATATCAATCTGTTCAACTCAGAAAATACGACAGTGCACGAAATTGATGCATAAAATATTCACAAATTATACTTTATCACACAAATATTATAATTGTGCAAAACAAACACACACTCGCGAATAAAAGTATATATAATATTAACCCTAAATTACACACTAAACAGGTAATATGATAATTAAATATTGCATTAAGGTATAACTTTTTAATTTAATACACTTTAGGTTACTTTTTAAGATTTAATGCTTCTAATTATTATGAACGAACTTTCTTTTATATTTAACAAACTATTTTATTATACGTTCCTTGATTCAAAAAATAATAATAATAATTCTCACTTTAAGATAATAAAATGTGCAAAATAAATGTAAACCTCTCTAATAATATATTATTAAAAATATTTCTTTCATCCTCATAAGGAAAATAATAAGACCTATTTGAACACAATCACTTTTTACCTAGATGTACTACTCCTTTAAGTTGTATGTTTCCAGAGACGGTCTTGAAAATCAAAATAACATAGATTATAAAATAAACATAATAATATTAAAGCTTCTCTATCCATCATATACATTATATATGAGTTAAGCAATAAAAAAAATAAAGACACAAAAGTTATTAGTTTTGTAATTTGAATAAAAAGTTCATTTGCAAAGCTTCGCTCCTGGATTATAATAAACAGTATAGGACACATTCCAAACCGAATTTAAACTAAATGCACTTCTGCAGTATAACTTAATAAAAAAAATATAAGTGTAACTTAAATATACCCACTACTTTCAGTGTTCATAGCATATCCATTTTAGACACCAAATCATACACAAGCAGTTAATTTCTCCTTTATTATACTGAAAATATACGATATTCCTTGTGCTGTTCTGGATTAAATACGCAATTGTCCTTATTATTTTGAATAGCATTCTACACTTTAAATTGTCTTTAGTAATTCCGTGATTAATAATGCTTTGTTTGATATTCCATTTTTATTGAAGAGAACCAAAATTTACCAGCAATTTTGTCCATCAAATTCAATTTAAACAGAAGTTGTTTATATTTTATTTCCTTAATTTATAAATGCGTATTAGCTCCAGATATATCCAATAAATGAATACTGTTATCTAATTACAAAGAATTTAAACATGGTATGCTCTATCAAGATAGACACATCTTTAAGTCTATGCATAATCCTTGCAAGACATAGCACGAAAAATAGTGAGAATAAAATGTATTCTATATAACAGTTCTGCATACATTTTCCATATATCAAAAAAAAAAAAAAATACGTTGCTTAATGATAAAATAATAATAGTTATATAAATCATTCTTATTTAAAATAGCAGTTAAATGAAATAATATAGTCTGCATGATATTAATATACATTTTTACAAGAGCAACAGTGACGAAGAGATTAGTTTAAAATGTCTAAATTGAGAGAGAATATGTAAACTGAGTACCTCTTTAAAGTTTAGTGCTGCATATTGAAATTAGCTCCTTCCATGATATATTTCTTAAAATCTGACTTCAGCAATTAACTTTAACTGCTTGAAAAATATAAGCCACTGTTTTTTTTCTACATACTGGAGATCTTTGTTACAAGCTCTTTCTCTAGCCAAAAGTTCATTTGTGTATCTTGTTACTAGCTTACTCCCACGCATCTTGCTAACTCTGCTAATTACATATGCAAAAAAAAAATCTTTACAAAAAAAAAATCATTTCTGATTTTCAGAATTAGGTGACAAAACAAAAAAAAAATACAAATAATAAATAAATAGCTTTTTACAAACTTGAAAGAAAAATGAATTTTAATTAGCCATCAAATAAAAATGATTAATAATTCATTCGATTTATAAAATAATCTATTGATCTAACTTTCTATTAATTATTGGAAAGAAATATATATTTGTTAATTATTTAAGATAACTACTGTAGTTTAACTGTTTTTATTGTGAAGGTACTATTGTTTGCTGTTATTTAAAGGATGAAAATGAAATGAAACATAAGGCAGTCATACATGCATACACATGCACTACACCCTAAATATTAAACCATCTTAATTAAATCTAATTGAAACTGCTATTAACTGTTGACAAAAGGATAAGCATTAATAAATAAAAGATTTTAAAACCATTCAACTAAATATTATACTAACACAGGATAACTTTGCATTTTTCCAACAAAATATATCAATTTCATTAACAAACAACCCCCCTTCCTTACATTAAATACCTCATTAACCACAATTATACTAATAAATACTTATCAAGTGGTCAATAAACTGCATAAGCAACCCATATTTAAGCTTTAAACAATCTTGTTCAAAAATTTTTTAAAATTCTAAGGCTATTTCATTTTTTTTAATACAATATAGCTATTTAATTAAGATACAAGGTATCTTAACCCCTTGTGCCCATTCAGATGGTCACAATATATATATATATATATATATATATATATATATATATATATATATATATATTATATATATATATATATATATATATATATATATATTTGAATGAATAATAAACATTAATAATAATGATTAAAAAAAGTTCAAAAATAAATAAAGAGGCAATTTATATAAGTAAAATGAATAAATGTTTTGTTAAAAGCCAAAACAATAAAGTATTAAAATTTATGGATTTTGGGATAGATGACATTTGATTAATATATAATAATATGCTTTTTTTCTTTATGGTTTTTCTGCTATAATAATAGCATTTTCCCCCAATTTCATTACATTTATGCCATCCAATCTAAGTCAATGACTGATAAATTGTTATCCAATGCTATTCTATTCAAAATATTCCCAAACTAGTTTGTAAACTATAGATTTTATTAATAAGATGACATTTCGATTTATTGAACAGTACACTTGGACTTTTTGGATCTAATATATCTTTCCTCAAAGTCACTTTTTACTATTCCTTATATTATGAAACTACCAGCCCAGTCCAATTTTCATGCATAACAATAAAGATCTGAAACCAGTTTCTGTATATTATGACATTCTCAATTTTTTAACAGGTTTAGGCATCTTTATTTATTGTTCAGAAGTGATGTTAGATCAGTAAGAAATCACACGATCCAAGCTTATCATTGTTTGTTTACTTCTAAGGAATTTTAAACGTTTATCAGTTATTAGAAAGCAACTTAACGTTATTTTTAATATTTACCATTAATTTTTTTTAGTTTCATTTATTACTGTTATTATCAAAATATAATATTATATATAAATGAATGTTAAATCAAAAATATTTTAAATTGATTTGAATTAAATGAGATTTAATTATTTTGTCTTAATCATTTTATTTGATTTATCTCATAATAATTGCAACTGTTATATGATACCACAATAAACATTCATATGCCTTACTTACATAAAATGTTATACATTCAACAGGTGTCTATCTCAGTATATTACAAAGCATGTGTGTATTTTGCAAATTAGTTTGAATTTAGATCATACAGTATAGGTATTGTGCCCTTTTTTGGATTTAGTGATATCTCATACTGTTTGTAGACTAAACATAAAGTTTGTTTTGTTTTTTCTATTATTTTAGACAAATAATATAATACTTAATGTAATTAGAATGGACTTGAATTCAGATTTTCAAATTTTTTATAGCTATGCACTCCAACTTATACAACTAATATACTCAACCACTTATGTATATGTGGTCATGGGTATCAGTTGTATAAAATGGAGATGCATAGTTATAAAGAGCTTGAAAGTCTGAGTTCAAATCCCTTATAATTACATTAAGTTTAGTATAGACAATATACTTATATTTGAATGGTATAAAACTTATTAGGTACATATTTTGTAGACCATACAAGACACCTTATGACACTTTTTATGTGCCAAAAACATATAAAAATGTCATTTAGGTGGCCAAACTTATAGCCTCTAGAACAGTTCTTTTCATATTAGCCATTAGCAGGCCTAGATGTCATTGCATACATGTGCTTCACAAAACTCTGTAAATGTGCACACTTCACAGATCACTACCATATCATATGAGGGTGTCTAGAAATCAACTGGCCATAACTTTTGAAATATACATTCCAAGTAATGATTTTACACTCTAGCTAACATAATATTACATAGTAATAATTTTTGCCACATTTCCATACACAACTTTCAAGGTTTTTAACAATTGGAAAAGGGTAGAGATAAGTACCATTGCAGAGAACTCATATAAATACTCAGCTTTGCACAAATACATTCAAGACAAAACAAATGTCTGATGTTGTATTGCTATTGCATCTTTTGGATGATCCTTTGGATCATCCAAAACATCAGTTTTCCTCTGAACATTTAATCACTACATGTTGATATATTCCCCTTCCTGACCCTGAAATCTCACAATAAAAAAAGTCTAGCACAGTAAGGTTATTAAAATAATAGCATGTTTTTAAAAGCAAAAACAAAAAGAACTTGTTTGTTTCCAATAAAAAATAAGTAGATAAATTAATGTAGACTTATTTCTATATAAATATAATACCAGCCATCAGACAATAAAGAAATGGGACAATAATTAATGCAGACTTTTTTGTAATACCATAAATTGGACAATAAAGAAAGACCGGCCAGGTAATGTTATATTTATGAGTATAAAAGAGTGCAAAGTGCCATCAGGTGGCTTGTATGTTCTAAAAAATAAGTACAACTTATTGTAAATAATTCTTACTATAATAAAAAGCAAATTTATTTTATTATAATAACTGATTTTAAGAAAACATCTATTTTCAGTAAGAAACTATTCTAAAGAAAAGTAATATTATTTTTCCATTTTTGGAATTTTTATGCTTATATATTTTTTATTTTTTATATAAATATTATAATACTTATGATAAATAATGTTTATACTTAAAAAAATTAAATTCAGAATGGTAATTGTATAAAACAAATATTTTATTTGAAGCTGTATCAGGTACAGCATGCAGTATTTATATTATGAAACCATATTCTAGGCATTACATGTTAACATTTACTCTATGTGTTGTGAATCAAAAATGTATTCCAAATAAAATCATGGATATGCAATGAGAAGCAACACCATTCTTACTTAAAAAGTTAATTGAATTATAATAGGTAGAGAACTGCACAGCTTTTTTACATTGTAAATATTTGAAATGTGCCATTCATCTTACGTATATTCATCAGCCATTTATTTACACATTAAATTAACTAACCATAACATCAATTTTAATAAAATACATATTCTAGCAAAAATTGAACAATATGACCAGAGACTGCTAAGAAAAGCTATAGAGATTTATAAAATGCCTGAGAGCATAAAGAAAATTAACAATATTTGGAAAAAGCTATTGGAGGATTAAAACAATTTTAAAACTTCTCAACCAATAGAATTTGAGAATGAGGAGAACATAACAAGAGAAAAAAATAATGATTTTAAATCTCACCACACACACATTCTATAAGTTGAAAAAGAAGAAGTTCTGAGGAAAGTATTTATTATTGTACTGAAACATCAGCTATTTAGGGATTATATTTCTATTATATTAAAGCTCCCAAAAATAATACTATGAATTTATATATATATACCATTTATTTATATATACGGTACAAATTACTATTTAATATTGGGTATCATTTAAATAAAAAAAGAGAGAACCCGATCTTTATTTTTTTTGTAATATAATGTTGTTTTAAGAAAAACATACAGTGAGAGTTTAATTTTTCTTTTTTTTTAATATAAGTTAACTAAAATAAAATCAATGTTGGAAAGTGCATACTGAATAATTGATTCAAATAGTGAAAGGAAATTTCAAAGGTAAAAGATTGCTATCAGAAACAACTTTCTGCTAGTAATTAAAAATGGCAGAAATTTATAACGAGAAAAGAGACTTTGTAATAAAAAAATGAGAAATAATGTAGAAGTGTATAAAATAGAACAAAAGGTTAAAAGGAATATGCGCAGAACTTCGAAAAAGAATCTGGGGATATAAAAGGAGCCGACAGGTTTGAAAGGTGTCTTTTGTCTTGTTGTTCCAGAGTGTTGAGCAATTTGAAGCACCCTGTATTTTTTTTATACAAAAAAAATATTAATAAAATGTGTCCACTTAGATACGAACTGAAATCGCTCACCATGAGTGAGTAGAACTCTATCGTTTGCCGACACTTTCTCTCGAAAAAAGTCACCTAGATCGTTGTCTGGCTCTACCTAAATTTGATCAGAGATTTGGAAGTAAAACTAAAAAAAAAACTACTGCGGACTACCCACTAACTGAATTGGACGTCGGAGGATCAATGACCTACTTAAATATCAACTTACCGGTAAGTTAATGGCCATAACTTTTACATAAAGCTTTATGAATAGAGATTTGAATGAAATGTTATCCCATAATTTTTTTGATCTAAAGATTTGCAAACTGAGAAGTGAATGAAACTGTTACCGTGGAAAAATAAGACTCCAACTAGTTACTACTTCAATATTTGAATCAAATTATTAAATTCATATGCACAATACTTTCCAATATTATAATTTTGTCTTAATCATAAATATTAAATGTTTGACGGGCTAGAATAAATCATTATTATTATTTTAACTTTCATTGTACGTGTATAAAATTAATATCATTATATTTAAGTTTTATATTTAGTTATTTAAATTCAAATTAGTATACAAATTACCTTTGCTAAATAGATTTATTTTTCTTAATTGAGAAAAAGGGGAATATCTTCTACTTAATGGGAATTTTAATCCAGATCGTATAATTATTACTTTACGAGTTACAATATGTTTGACACAGACTCAGTGGGTCTGAAAAAAAGACCTGACAATATGTTTGACACAGACTCAGTGGGTCTAACGACTCTGGCGCCCCCATGTAGAAATTAAAAACTGATTCAGTTCACAATTGTACTCGGTAATAATTCTAGGCCAAAGCTGATCAGGAAAGATAGTTATGTTTTTAAAATAATAATGAAACATTCTTCTTTTTTTATTTAAAATAAATGAATATTTTTTTTTTTACATAACTTGATGAACTCGCGCATTTATAATGCATATTGAGGCCTAGAAATATGTAAAACGTTAATTGAACACCATTCTTACTTAAAAAGTTAATTGAATTATTATAGGTAGAGAACTGCACAGCTTTTTTACATTGTAAATATTTAAAATATGCCATTCATCTTACGTATATTCATCAGCCATTTATTTTCACATTAAATTAACTAACCATGACATCAATTTTAATAAAATACAGATTCTAGCAAAAATTGAACAATATGACCAGAGACTGCTAAGAAAAACTATAAAGATTTTTAAAATGCCTGAGAGCATAAAGAAAATTAACAATATTTGGAAAAAGCTATTGGAGGATTAAAACAATTTTAAAACTTCTCAACCAATAGAATGAGGAGAACATAACAAGAGAAAAAAATAATGAATTTAAATCTCACCACACACACATTCTATGAGTTGAAAAAGAAGAAGTTCTGAGGAAGGTATTTATTATTGTACTGAAACATCAGCTATTTAGGGATTATATTTCTATTATATGAAAGCTCCCAGAAATAATACTATGAATTTATATATATATATAGTAATCTTTTGATTACCCTTGCTTGTGAAAAAAATTATTTTTATGGTTAATTTGTAAAAATTTTAAATTTTTTTGTGTAATACAATTTACTTATATCTTTTAGTTTAAAAGTTTCTACAATGATATATAAGTGGAATGTTGTATATCATTCTTGTTGTAAAGCTATAATTCAATCTTATATTGAAATAAAATTTAAGTATTTAGGCCACATATTATAAGCATAAGTTATAATAAAAAGTTAAGATAATATTTTATTTTATACTTCCACAGTAATTTTGTGAATCAAATAATAGTTAATAATGCTAAGATAAGTTAATCTATAATATTATAAGTTAAATAAAAGTTAATTCTGTATTGTTGATTAAATACTTTAATAATAAATTATTAAAACAAATCATAATTTATTCTATTATATTTAATGATTGGAGTTTTATAACATTTAAAATCTTATAATAGACATTTTAATTAATTGAAAACAATGTTACTTTAAATGTGTGTAAGAGTATATGTACTTGAATGACTTTTAAAATAAATGTTTTACTTCTTTGTTCATTGTTGATTTTATTGTATTTCTTGGAAATTAATAAAGTAATTCTACTGTAATATTTAAAATTTTGAAAGTAATAAAGAAAATGAGAACTTAGTATATAAAACTAAATTTAATAAAATATAGTTTATTTATTAATTTAAAAATAGAGAAAATATTTTGAAGATAAAATGTTTATTAAATGTTAGGTAACTTTGATATTTCACATTAATTAGATAATAGAATTAATTAGTTTAAATCAATTTTATATTAATTAACCAGTAAGAATTAATCGGTTCTCCATTTTCTAAACGTCACATGAAAAGGTGCATGTGTATATATGTACAATAAAATATTTTTGGTAAAGAGGGTTCAAAGTGATTTGGATAAATTAGATTTATAAAAGATGAAACCAGATGTCTCTGTGACTCTCTTACTCATTCGTATTATTTTATTTTTTAATTTTCTAGGATACTGAACAAACTGATAATTTTTCTTAATTGTTTGACTCTGGCTAAATTGAATTACTTTTGCTAATTGGGTATTGCTGAATATGTTAAAAGTATAATTTTAAGAAGTCAAAACAACAGAATAATAAATAAATATTATATCAAAAAATGTTTAAGTAGTATGATAAAAAGAATAGAGTAAAGGAACATTATTTTCCATTAAGGGATAATTTTACACTGGCTATATAACTTCAATAGAAGATAGGAATTTGCTTATTATCTCTGCAAAATATCTCTTGTCAATGGGAAGTCATCCATGAGTAACTCCACAAATTCTTTAAGAATGCATTTATCTTTTTATTTTATATTAATTCTTGTTATATAAACTTTAAATTAGACTGTGAATTAAGTAACGGTATGACTAAACCTAGACATTATAAGCATTTTAGAACTTTATCATTAATTATAAATAACCTTGCATGGAACTTTATATTAAACAAGTTATCTGAATAATTTATTTAACTGCACTACAAGATCATATTTTTTCACATTGAATTTATTAAAGCAATATCTCATACTGTTTGTAATCTAGACTTGTCTATAATTTTTTTTCTTTTTCAAATAATGTTTTTTTTTTTGCTACTTGTTTAAAAGATATATGATAAAACTCATTGTAACCAATGGCAACAAAAATAAATAGCAAATTTATTTAATTAAAATTATTGATTATAAAACACCAAACAACTAACTATAAAAAAAGCTATCAGGTGAATCAAATTAAACAAAAATAATTTTATTCCATTTTCAGGCTATATTTTTTAAAATTTTTTATACAAATAGTTTAACATGTATTGCAAATAATCTTTATATAAAAAAATTAAAATTGAAATTATATATATATCTTAGGAGCAATATGACATGTCAATTGTAGTGGGAGAGTAACAAAAGTGTGTTATAATTATGGCAGATTATAAAAGTTAAAACAAATTACAGATTCACACTGCATTCATCTTCAAAATGAAACAAACATAGAAATATCTACTTACATCATGAATATAAAATATTTTTTCAATTTTGATTTTTTGAAGTTTTGTTATAAATTTTATAAGAAGTAATAAAAAAATTTTGATTGCAGTATTACTTTAGAAGATCAAGGTTTATTTCTATTTTCATAAACAGGGATTCAAAACACTAAAATTAATTTATCAATGCATTATGTTTGGTTCAAGCACCATAAGTTGGTCACCCCTGCTTTAATATGTATAAAATAATTTTATAAATTAATGAAAACGATCTTCTGTAATCTACTATGATTAATTTGTTTATATTTGACATTTACACTTTGGTAATAATAATGAATAAATATAAAAATAATTACGTGAAATTGACATATCATTATGGTTAATATTTACATTTTTTTACCTTCCAAACTCCATTAATCTTATTTCAGATGGAGGTTTAGTTAATTATATTGTACCATACTGAGCTAGTAATTAAAAATAATTTCTTCATTGACTATATTATGCGTGTTTGTGTGTGTGTGTATATATATATAAATTTTATTATTAATTGTATGTATAAGGAAATTTTATAGTATTTGCATTTTATGGCCTGGGTTCTATTCTTACTATTAGTATATTTCAAGATTTTAATTTTTTTTAAAAAGTGTAAATTATTGGATGTCAAGTAGTGGTTCAGCTTTTGACTTCAAATATTGAAGAATTATAGTTTTCAACTAATAACATACATATAAAGTATGTGATTTTAGACATGCAACTTGGCATTTGACCATATTAAAAGAATAACAAAGGGTCATTTAATTTTCCAAAATTATTAAAATATAATAATTTTCTGAAAAAAATCCTTGAGTAGCAAAATGATTTAGTTATTTAAATAGATGCTTTTAGTATCACTTCTATATAGCTGTGAAAATCTGGAAAATAATAGATAATCGTTAAACTCAGAAATCCACTTTACAGATTCTAATCTACATAAGATAAAAATCTATCTATTCATCTTAAAACTGATGAAACATCAATTTTAAATATTTGTTCAAATGTTTCAAAGAAATTTTAAAGTGTTGTTGTTGCTAATATAGTACAATTCTGTAATGTTTTTTAAAATTATTTTGGTGATATACATTTTACATAACAAAAAATGGACTAGTGACTGAATAAAATAACAGATATCTTGATCCAATATGTTTTTTATTTAAAAAATTATTTAGACTACAATTATCAATATTTAATTTACATAGCACAATGGTTTTTATAAATTAATAACAACTGTAGCTTACTCCACTGCACATGTACTTTACAGATTGAACATTATGCTCTTCTTTCCAAACACAAGATAAAGTCTTTTTAAAAGATAGAATAAACCAATCTATCATTTTTCCCCAAACTACATGTATAGCCAAATCTGAAACATTTGGAACTAAGAGAGTGAAGATGATACTCTATATTTTTTGCCCAAACTATATGTATAGGTAAATCTGAACCATTTGGAACTGAGAGCTTGAAGTTTTAATTGATCATCTTCATGCTCTAAATTCCAAATGCTTCTAATTTGCCTATATATAGAGTTTAAGTAAAGAAGATAGAATGGTCCATTCTATCTTTTAAAAAGACTTTATCTTGTGTTTGGAAAGGAAATTATTCATTATAATTAGCATTCAATCTGTAAAGTGCATGTGCAGTGGAGTAAGCTACAGTTGTTAGACTACAATCGTAAAAATGGTAATGCCACATTGAAAACACATAATTCATTCACTTCCATCCAAATAGTTAATCCTACCTGTATATTAAAACAAAAAAACAACCTTGCAAATGATTAAAATAACTCAGATCTTTAATAATTCATCTACTTATAAATTTACTAATTGTTATCAAGGTCAATTCAATTTAGATTATATGTTTTCAACTTTTCAAAGCCTGTGAAAATTTATTGTAATTTTAAAAAAAACATAAAAATACATTTCTAATTAAGGATTTTAATTTAAGTGTCTTTTTGACACATTTCTAAATTATACCTTTTAAGGTATTGTTTAACTTTAAAAAAACACACAATTTATTCTCTATTTGTTACATTACTTTTTATGAATTTTGTTAAAGACATAAATTCAAAAAAATGAAATTAGTCTAAAAATATCAATTTTGCAAATAAAAAAAGAGTAGTAGACAGAAATAAATAATAATAATAAAGATTTGATATCATAATACGTTGGACTACAAATGTTGAATGTCTATAAATTTTAAACTTTCCAAATACAAACAGGTGTTTGTAATAATATGCAAGTTAATATATAATGGAGATTAATAGATAACACTGGTTACAAAATTGCATAATGTTTCAAGTGGTATTACTGGCCACTCTTAGGCAGGTATTGCTTGCCAGTCCATGGATAATGCTAGTGTAGGAATCAAACTTACACCTTTAGATTCTTGAATATCATGTTTTATGACAATGCTTTAACCAACTGAGCTATTCTGTCAAAGGCAGAATAGCTGATTTGGTTAGAGCATTGTCTTAAAATTCAATATTCCAGAATCTAAAGATGTAAATTCAAGTCTTTTCTAGCATAATCACTGCTTATCCAGCAACACCTGAAAAAAATGGAGAATAATACTACTCACAACATTGTGTAATTTACTAATCTGTGTTAACTACTAACAGTTGTTTGTATTTGGAAAATCTTAAATAAAGTTTAAAGTTTTATACACACAAACCAGCTCATTATTTCAGGTGTGTCTGAGGCTTAAGAAATCTAAAAATTAAATTTGTGTTTATGACCTTATAATGAGAGATTTTGCTAACTTTTCTTTTTTCAGCTTTAAAATTTATGTTTTTTTCTCTAATATTTTAATTTGGAAAAAAAAATACTGAAGTTGTCAGGATAATCAAAAAAGTGAGGATTTCAAAGTATGATAAGCTTCACAATGATGAGGGCTCATTGTGTTCTTGGTGGTCTCCAGTCTTGCAATAATTTTGTGTTAAACATTTAATACTAGATGATGGAAATAATCCAACATACTATCACATCTAAACTACCATCATCTCAAACTTTCACTCCAATAGAAAAGATTTTATTCAAGTCTGGCAAAAAATAATTTCATGAAAAAAATATTTATCAAATATATATATATATATAATATGCTTGAGATAAATTTTATTAAAGCAAAAGTTCAAATAATAAAACATTTTTAAATACTAAAATATATATTTTTTATTATAAAAATAAACTAACAAAAATAAGAGAGTTGTTTTAGTATGTTGAACTATTTCCATCATCTATCATTAAATGTCAAATGTATAGAAAATTTTAAATGTTATTTAAACTTACCAAATACAAATAACTTGTTAGTAATTGCATATAAATAGACAACACAGTTTAGTATATTACACAATATTTCAAATGGGATTATTCTCCACTCTTCTTCAGGTGTTGCTTACCTGACCAATGACAATATTAGCATAAGAGTTGACTTTACACTTTTAGATTCTCAAATATCAAATTTTAAGGCAATTCTCTAACCAACTGAGCTCGTCTGTCAAAGGCAACAGATTGATATTTGAAAATCTAAAGGTATAAGTTCAACTTTTATGCTAATATTGTCACTGGTCAGTCCATAAACACCTGAAGAATAGTGAATAATAAAATGTGTAATTACTAACTTGTTTTGCCAATTTATATGTTATTACTAACAAGTTGATTGCATTTGAAAAGTTCAAATAAAGTTTAAAATTTTCTATGCATTTAACATGTAAGATAAATGATGAAAAGAGTCCAACACCTTATCACATCTAATATACCATCATCACAATTCTCCAGGCAAATAAAGAGAATTGTTGACTATAGGTGTTTTCTTTTTGACATCAATACATTTGCAGTTGACTAACTTTCTGCTAAAAACTAAAATATTTAAATAAAATGTAATTGTAAAGATAATGAATTTATTAAAATTATTAAAAGAGCAATATTTTTGCAACACCCCCCCCCATCTAAAATCTTAGATAAATACAATGTTTTCTAGTATTAAACAAATAATAGTTTGATTATTATAAAGTATATATGTTGCTTAGTTCTCACATTTATTCCATTTACTTATAACTTACTTGATCATCTATAAAAACAATAATTTTTTGTTTATATTTTAATAAAAATTGAACATTAAGTATTATAAAAATGAAGGGTATTCATAAAAATGATACATAGAATTAAATCATTTGTTCAAGTAAATATAACTACACATAAGATTGTTTTCTTAATAATAATTGATAAAGTCATCATTTGAAAAATAAATAATCTAAATATACTTTTTACATATGAATTAACATAGTTAACTTCAATAATCTCTTCCATTTTTACCTAAATTGCATTTGTTTAAAGCATACACAGGTAAATGTGGAGGGCAGGAACAGATTTCTTGCTGGCAAACTGAAAATTTTGTTTCAGCTTCACACTGGTCGTTGAAAACACAAGACTTATTCCAATGTGAACCTTAAAATAATAAAAATAATAATTTTAAAAAAGCTAGAAAATTAAATCAAAATATTAAACACAAACATAATTAATTACATTGATTCATTATTTTCTCAATTTACATATATATTTTTAAATATGTAGAAATTTCCATTTGTAATTTTATTTAGGAACAAACACAGTCAGACGTTAATAGGATCATAACTAATCAAGATTAACTGTTCAAAGCTGAGGGTGATAGTAATCTGTTAATGCTTTCTTGCACTTAAAAGAAATTCTAAGTGCAGCTCTAGTTGTTATATAAAAATAAATTACTACAGTAAACATATCTTGGCTGGTTACTATCTATTAACAACTGTTTGTGTTTTATTAAATAAAATTATTATAAATAGAAATTTTTATTTATTAAAATATATTTATTAATTACTTTCATAAATTTATTAAATTATAATATATATATATATAGTAATGAAACCAACATATCCCAAATGTTATAATATTCAGAACTGGTTCACAAAGACCCTAGTGGTTATTTGCAAAAAAAAAAAAAGTTAAAAAATATTTTATCTTATATTTAAAGACTTCAATCTGATAACTTAAAATAATGGTCAGTAAATTTATTTATTGACTAGAATAGCTGAAATACACAGGCTTATATATACCTGTGTCAATATATGTAATAGACAGGGTATGAGCACAGACTTTCACATGACCCACCACTCTCCACACTATCTCATAACACTGATACACTTGAACACACATATGTTGAAAAGATAAATAATCACCAATATACATATTTCATGCTAAACCAGCAATCATCAGTTGGTCCAGATTACCATCTCTACACATATATGCTACAAGTGCTCAGATATATATTAAGATAGCAAATTCTCCTACTTTAATGGACAGGCTTTAATCCCACTCCACCCTCCAACTCTTCAACCGTCCATCCAATTGAAAATCTGATGATGAAATGCTCAAAGGCCACCCTGAGGCTGAGATTATTGTCACACCCATGTTGTCCTAAGGTCAATATGACCCCTCATGTACAGGACATAATCCATTAAATACATATGCAAGGGATAGTCAGAATCTCTAATATCTAATGGCTGAAATTTACAGACATATATACTTGTGTCTATATATGTAATAGACAGGGTATGAGCACAGACTTTCACATGACCCTCCACTCTCCACACTATCTCATAACACTGATACATTTGAACAGACATATGTTGAAAAGATAAATAATCACCAATATATACGTATTTCATGCTAGACCAGCAATCATCAGTTGGTTCAGATTACCATCTCTACACATATATGCTAAAAGTGCTCAGATATATATTAATATAGCAAATCCTCCTACTTTAATGGACAGGCTTCAATCTACTCCACACTCCAAGTCTTCAACCGTCCATCCAATTGAAAATCTGATGATGGAATGCTCAAAGGCCACCCTGAGGCCAAGATTATTGTCACACCCATGTTGACCTAAGGTCAATCTAACCCCTCATGTACAGGACATAATCCATTAAATACATATGCAAGGGATAGGCAGACATCTCTAATATGTAATAGTTGAAATACACAGGCTTACATATACCTGTGTTTATATATGTAATAGACAGGGTATGAGCACAGACTTTTGAGCATTCCGTCATCAGATTTTCAATTGGATGGACAGTTGAAGAGTTGGAGTGTGGAGTATATTGAAGCCTTTCCATTAAAGTAGGAGGATTTGCTATCTTAATATATATATATATATCTGAGCACTTGTAGCATATATGTGTAGAGATGGTAATCTGGACCAACTGATGATTGCTGGTTTAGCATGAAATATGTATATTGGTGATTAATTATTTTTTCAACATATGTGTGTTCAAGTGTATCAGTGTTATGGGATAGTGTGGAGAGTGGTGGGTCATGTGAAAGTCTGTGCTCATACCCTGTCTATTACATATATAGACACAGGTATATATAAGCCTGTGCATTTCAGCTCTTACATATTAGATTCTGACTATCCCTTGCATATGTATTTAATGGATTATGTCCTGTACATGAGGGGTCAGATTGACCTTAGGTCAACATGGGTGTGACAATAATCACAGCCTCAGGGTGGCCTTTGAGCATTTCATCATCAGATTTTCAATTGGATGGACGGTTGAAGAGTTGGAGTGTGGAGTGGGATTAAAGCCTGTCCATTAAAGTAGGAGAATTTGCTATCTTAATATATATCTGAGCACTTGTAGCATATATGTGTAGAGATGGTAATCTGGACCAACTGATGATTGCTGGTTTAGCATGAAATACGCATATTGGTGATTATTCATTTTTTCAACATATGAGTGTTCAAGTGTATAAGTGTCATGAGATAGTGTGGAGAGTGGTGGGTCATGTGAAAGTCTGTGCTCATACCCTGTCTATTATTGACTAGAAGTAATAGTAAAAAAATTATAATTAAAGAAATGAAAATTATCTTTGATGCAAATAAATTATTTTTGATTTTGAACAATATATAAAGTTTTAAAAAACTCAAGAAATTGATAACAAAATAATAAATTAGTAATTCAGTTTAAATAATAGTTTACAGATACATAAGCGTTGTTAGCCGAGAGGTTAACTCAGAGACTTGCAAGCAAGCCGTTGTTTGCAGACGGTTGTTGCGGGTTCTCCTCCTAACCGATGCTATGACATATGATAAAAAACTACCACATTTATATATGATTACAGACATGTGCCTCTGAGATTTACCATTTATTTCTATTAATACATAAACATTTCAATAGTTGATTAATTTGCTTTTAAAATACATAAAGCTACATTATTTTTTTTATATGAAAATGATATATTAATTTTGAGGGGACATATAAGCCCTTTTATAACATATTTCATTTATTAATTTTGCAACTTAATTCTTTCTATATTTACTTAAATAATCTATTGTCAATAATTTAAGATTTTTTATTTATTATTAATGTTTTTAATCTTAAAACCACTTAATGTTTTCTATTTTTGTAAGAAAAGAAAAACTCTTTATCAAAATTAATTTTTTAAATAAATTTAAGAATGAAAATACAAGCCACTTTTTGCTTACAACTTTCACAAATAAAATAGATTGTTTCTTTGCTCTTTGTTAAATTTGCTTAAAATTTTTTCAATAAAATTTTTATCTATTTAAAATTATGTACAAGCCTTTGAACAAAGTAGAAGTGAAATAAACAGGTAAAATGGAAAATATATTTTTAATTTTATGCTACAAAGAATTTGAGTTTTTCTTTTTTTATTATTATTTCTGATTTTAAGTAAAAAGCATAGTTATTTTAATCTATGCACCTACATACCAATTAATCATTCTATTAAGTCTTTGGTTCTATGTATATAAATTATTTGAGAATGTTCACCACTGGATTTTCTTCAGATTACGATGTCTTTTCATATAGATTGCATATATGACATGATCTGGTTAACTAACAGATAGGGTATATGCTCCCATTATCAATTCAGATTCAGATTCTATATGCTTTGAACATCAATTACAACAACATACTGTTGCTGTACTTCATCCTTTTATAGGATATATATATATATATATCCTCCTCATATATATATATATATATATATATATATATATATATATATCATATATATATATATCCCCATATATATATATATATATATATATCATATTAAAGGAGTTCAATCATCCAGTGTAACAAAATGAGAACTGGTCTATTAAAGAATCAAAAAATTCAAGTATTGTAAAAATCTCAAATATTCCAGTATTGTTAAAAAATATAACTTAATAAAGATGATCAAACGATCCAAATGTATTTAATAATTATGAAAAGATTCAAATATAAATCTCTACCTCAATAAACGAAAAATGCATTGTACATTTTTATATCAAAAGAAAAGAATTATTTAACCTGAGTAGTGGCTATTAAACCAAAGATCAGACTGAGTTATCTATCATATTACGGGTCATTGGATGAAATGAAACATATTTCTATCATTAGAATTCTCACGATATCCCACTATCAATAATTATAAGCAAATTATTAATAACAAGGATTATAACTCAGGTATATGAAATCACGTGAGGTGAGTACACTAATAATTCAATAAAATATAACTCAGGTATACAGACAGTAGATCTTATCCACTTTCATTTTTTGGTTTGATGTTAAGTGCATGTTTAAATAAATACTAAGTGAATATGGTCTAGCAGGGCGCCACTAGATTATTTGAATCTAGACACAGTTATATCTAATAACCTTTTCACATGTACCGGGTTTGAATCCCTTCTTGGTACTTTATTTCTAATAAAAATGGGAGATTTTGCTTTTTGAGCCATATCACTATACGCACTAATATTTAGGTAAAAGTAAAACATCTTTAAACCAAAGTGGAGTATATTAGACATAAATCATTTCTTAGATCTTAGCATAACAAATGTGTTTCAATATTTTTATAAGTTTACTAGCTCAGATTATATATAACTAATTTAGGATGGCAATTCACTCATCCTTGCATGAAATAGATGATGGGATGTGGTTATAATAATACTAAGAAATCACTAAATATTATAAAATCAATATTTATTTATGGCCTTTAAACAGTTAAACAGCTCATTAATTAAAACGTTGATGATGATGATAATAATAACGATAATGACAAGGGTTTCAACTACCGCTCTAGGACTAAGCCTAAACATAAAACTAATTTTTATAAAGAAATTCATAATTATTGCTTAATTTTAGCATATTTACTTATATCTTAAATAACTAATATTCAACCACTGATGATGATGAATGATCACACTTAACAAAGACTATACTTAATGAAATATATGCGCCTCATTTAATAAAACCAACTAATATTTATTACTGCATTTCTAACATATACATAAAATTTTCTAGACATACATGAAAATTGACATGAATAATAATAATAATAATAATAATAATAATAATAATAATAATAATAATAATAATAATAATAATAATAATAATAATAATAATAATAATAATAATAATAATAATAATTAATTATATAACAATCCTCAGATTAATTTCAAGTTCTTCCCCTTTTCCCTTCAAATGTATATTGTATTAAGTTGGATGTCACATTGACCATGATTTTCATCCAAGGGTTCACTTGTCTTGTATACTGTCTATACTTGGCAGCAACAATTTCCATGTTCTTTGGAACAATCACTTTCTTGAAGTATATAATTATTTGATGATGAGGATCCTATTGAGGTTATTTGCTTTAGTGGATAATTTGGAAATCATTATATCAATTTTTCTTCTCTTCCTGTCAAGCATTATTCTTTTAGTGAATGAAATACAGCAGTTGTTTTTACATTATAAATTTCCCAGATTTAAACTCAGTTGTTGGAACAATTAATTGGACTTGATGATTAATATTTATCGGTAAATTAATTCATCTTTCATCGAATCCAGGTGAATGCTTTCTTCCTTCTATTAAAAACATCTTATTTCTCTGGTCAGTTGAAAGGTGTAGAATATTATTTTAGACAAAACATCTTTTCTTTCCTATATGATGTGCAGCTTCCCAGATGGTCAGGCAAAGATGGGACATACATATAATTTTTCTAGTCAGTCATTTCTTATATTTTCAACATTCAATTTAATAGTCTAATAATCTGAATCATAATCACAATAATAATTCAACTGATTTTTCCAGACAGCTTTTTATATCCAATTTTTTTGAGCTAACTTAACCAATCAGAGATAGCGTCACTTGCTATTTTTGGACAAATTCGTTTTAATGAGATCTCTAATTTATTTTCAACTAAATTATTTTTCAACTGAAAAGTTTAATCCTTTTTCCAGACACTTTTGTTTTAAAAAAAGTAGACTTAATCCTTTTTTTTTCTTACACCTAGGTAACATTTCAAATTTTTGAGCTTCCTTCTTTAGATCTTAAGATAAGACAATTTCAAAATTAGAGTTTCCACCCAGCTTAAGCTCCCAAAGTGACAAACAATCATTTACAAAAACAAAATTGCTACAAAAATAGATATCTGATTCAACAGATTTCCTCTTTTAACATAAAATTGTACAAAAAAAATAATTTGACAGATTCAACTCTTCCTTTTCTTTCAATATTTAATAAATGTAAATTTCTGTATGTAATGTACACACACACTTCATTATTTCAAATCATTCATAAACTAACATTAAATAATATAATTGCTAGCTTAGTAATTATAACCCTATTATTTAATTAAATCTGTAACTTTTAAATCCCAATTACAATTATAGAAAAGCAAAATAGAAGTATAGAATAAGATATTAGAATTGATCAAGCATAGGTTAGTTTTAAAGAAAGTTAAAATGTTGAATATTTGAAATATAAAACAATTAAATAGCTTACACATACACTGCCTATATGTATGCATTATAACTTTGCTTTTTAAAGAAAAATTAAAATTGAATAGTTTAAATGTGTGTATTACCTTTCTATCAACACACAAACAATATTAATTGTTGACCCACTCTCTTTCTATCTAAAGCTTTTAGAACTGGATCTTGTAGGGTTTAAACTTGGATGCCCTACAGCTTCATTTATTGTTATATAAAAATGTGATGATGATTTTGTTTTACATTTTCCTACATGCACATTACTATAAATTTGGCTAGTGACCAAATTGTAATGGCACAACTTTCCCCCCCTTCGGATAAAATCATCAGCACCTTTAATAAAATACACTAATAATAATAAACACACTAATAATAATATAAAAAAAAATTTCTAACTACTGGTAAATATCATACTTTTCATTAGAAAACTTAAAGTAATTTATTTGGAGATCTTTGCCAAGCTACTCTGCTGAAGTATAAGGGATTAAACTCCTAGCATTATGGGTTCCCTGATTCCCATCATGAGTAGCAAGCATAAAGGCATTCTCTCCTATTTTCTTGGTAATTTGGAATGGCTTTTTCTTTTCAAACCATATTGTGGTCTGCATAAAAATGCACATGTACATCCAGTCTCTTTTTAATATTTCCATTTTTCATCTTGACTGGGTATTTATAAAACATATCCGGAGGATTTATTTTATATAACCTCCTACTACAGACTCCATTTAGAAATATGGACTCTTGGTACCATACATAATATGCCTTGAAGTTTTTCAGAGAGATTGACTCTCTATACCATACATATTTTATTTTTAAACTTTCCAGAAAGATTGACTCCCTGTACCATATATAAGGCACTTTGAAGTTTTCAGAGAGATTGACTTTCTATACCAGATATCATTCATCCTTAAATCTTCCAGAGAGGTTAATTCTCTGGGCCATATACAATTTATTTTTAAATTTTCTAGAAAGGTTGACTCTTTGTACCAGACGTAATTTATTTTTAACTTTTTCATAGTATTTAAATTTTTCAGAGAGATTTGGACATTTACATTTTTCAGAGATATAGATTTTTTGTACCATATATAATGTACATTTAAACTCTTCAGAGAGATTGACTCTCTGTACCATATAATCTGCTTTTAACTCTTTCAGAGCATCTAATTTTTTTAGAGATTGATTCTCTGTCTGATACACACTGGACATTTACATTTTTCAGAGAGATTGCCTCTCTGTACCAGATATAACTTATGTTTGACTTCTCCAGAGCAGTTAAATTTTTCAGAGAGATTAATTCTCTGTACGATACACACTGAGTATTTAAATTTTTCAGAGAGATGGATTCTCTTAATTTTATCACCTCATCTGGTGCATGGAGTTTTTCCTCCAACTCTCTTTTCCTTCTTTTCACTTCATGATCTATCCCAATCGGCTCTCTGGCCATCTTCTCATGTACTCTCTTTACTGGGAGACTTGGTTTTGCAGCTACTATTGGCCTTTCTACTTCTGGGAACTTATCCTCTATCAGTGTATCTAACTTTACATTATTTTCCCCATTATCAGTAGTCTGACTATCCTCTATTATACTTTCTGTATTTTTCTCTATATGAGGTTTATCGATCTCTGTTTCCCAGGCCATGATCACTCAGTTGTTGCTTTCAATAGATTGATCTATCTATCTCAAACTCTCTATATTTTGTGTACTATCTTCTCTTAGACTCTCTATACTTTTCTCCATCTTTTGTTCTAGATTTACCATACTTTTATTATTTTTCTCTATCTTTTGTTCTAGATTTACCATCCCTTGCTTACTATCTTCTCTTAGACTCTCTATACTTTGGAACATCTGCATCATCATTAATTCCATGTCTAATGGTGCTTGCTTTGCTATTGTAGTCTGGCCCACTTCTGGCTCCTCATCTACCATTTCTATACTTGAGGCCTTATTATTGCTACTAACTTTAGAGGCATTTTCCTCTATTTCCTCTTTTTCTTGAGCTTCTTTAAAGGCAATTTCCCTATCCTCTTCTTCAGGATAAAAATGATCACTGATCCCTGGGATTGGGACACCCTCCTCTTCCATAACCTCTTCCATACTATAATTTAGTTCACTCATGTTATAAAACTATATATATCCCATCTGTGCTTCCCTGACCATCAAAAACCCCCACATTCTTTCCTTGTCTGACACCTTTCTCTTTGACTAACTGACTGATTTGCTTTTCACCTTATCATGCATTACCAATACAAAAAAATTTAATGTCCTTATTTGATGAACTACGCAACAATAATCTATATAGTGCATGCCTGTCTGTAATAGCCCAAATTATACATTCATCCATTCTCCCAGAAATCCGACAGATATTGACAGTCCACAGAATGACTAGCAGTTCACAATCTTGAGATAAATGAAAGAATTCAGTCACAGCACTATAATCACACAATGCATCTCGAGCACTCAGAAGATCATCCCAATTCGATCACTATTAACTACCACAACCCTTGATTGAATGATGCAAACTCTGTTGCAATAAAAGAAGTATTAAGTCTTAGGGGCTAAAATAGATAAACTATGCCTTGCTCTCTCTCTTGGAGTCTTATGTGGCAAGTATCAAGGAATGCCCTGCTTATTATAGATTACTGAAAACTAAGCCTTGCTCTCTGTCTTGGAGACTTATAGGCTGACATCATGGCAGAACTACTGTTAACTGCTTCATGATAAAATAAGACTAACATATAAACTTGATTGGAAAACTATGCCATGCTCTCTCTCTTGGAGACTTATAGGCTGGTATCATGGCAGGTCTGCTGTTAACTGCTTCATGATAACATAAAGATAACTTATAAATTGGGTTGGAGCAGTGAATGGGTTTGATCATTCATAAGTTACATGAAATACATAGCATTCTCAAGGCAATGACAAAACTCTCCACTCATCATCAAAACTGCAATCTAACCAACCAAACTCCAATGATCAGATATCCAATCCAACCTCCAAAATCATAGACTTTTCTACAAAATGAACTCCCCAAACACACATGAGACTACTATCCCATAATTCATCACTATTACTATGCCTATCCTATCTGGCAATAAATCATTTTAATGTTCCACAAAAAAAATTCTATTATTTATTTCACCTTTGTCTTAAGTTGTGATATTCATCTCTATTTTCAAAATTGATAAAACAAAACAAGCTGTTTTATGGCTGTACCCCTTTTATCATCATCAATGAAAAATTAAATCATATTAAACATCATCATATACAAATCTAAAATAAGACTGTTTGGCCTAGAAAATTTTGTAAGACAAAAAAAATTTTTACTGAAAAAAAAAAAATTTTACTAAAAAAAAATTTCTCTCTTTTTAACCACACATCTCCTATCATTCTATAGACTCCCTTTTTCAGGTATATGGTAAAATATCAAGCCCCAGTTGGGCGTCCATTGTAACAAAACTAAAAGAGTTCAATCATCCAGCGTAACAAAATGAGATCTGGTCTATTAAAGAATCAAATAATTCAAGTATTGTAAAAATCTCAAATAATCCAGTATTGTTAAAAAATATAACTTAATAAAGATGATCAAATGATGCAAATGTATTTAATAATTATGAAAAGATTCAAATATAAATCTCTAGCTCAATAAACAAAAAATGCATTGTAGATTTTTATATCAAAAGAAAAGAATTATTTAACCTGAGTAGTGGCTATTAAACCAAAGATCAGACTGAGTTATCTATCATATTATGGTTCATTGGATGAAATGAAACATATTTCTATCATTAGATTTCTCAAGATATCCCACTATCAATAATTATAAGCAAATTATTAATAACAAGAATTATAACTCAGGTATATGAAATCACATGAGGTGAGTACACTAGTAATTCAATAAAATATAACTCAGGTATACAGACAGTAGATCTTATCCACTTTCATTTCTTGGTTTGATGTTAAGTGCATGTTTAAACAAATACTAAGTGAATATGGTCTAGCAGGGCGCCACTAGATTATTTGAATCTAGACACAGTTATATCTAATAACCTTTTCACATGTACCGGGTTTGAATCCCTTCTTGGTACTTTATTTCTAATAAAAATGGGAGATTTTGCTTTTTGAGCCATATCACTATACGCACTAATATTTAGGTAAAAGTAAAACATCTTTAAACCAAAGTGGAGTATATTAGACATAAATCATTTCTTAGATCTTAGCATAACAAATGTGTTTCAATATTTTTATAAGTTTACTAGCTCAGATTATATATAACTAATTTAGGATGGCAATTCACTCATCCTTGCATGAAATAGATGATGGGATGTGGTTATAATAATACTAAGAAATCACTAAATATTATAAAATCAATATTTATTTATGGCCTTTAAACAGTTAAACAGCTCATTAATTAAAATGTTGATGATGATGATAATAATAACGATAATGACAAGGGTTTCAACTACCGCTCTAGGACTAAGCTTAAACATAAAACTAATTTTTATAAAGAAATTCATAATTTTAATTTTAGCATATTTACTTATATCTTAAATAACTAATATTCAACCACTGATGATGATGAATGATCACACTTAACAAAGACTACACTTAATGAAATATATACACCTCGTTTAATAAAATCAACTAATATTTATTACTGCATTTCTAACATATACATAAAATTTTCTAGACTTACATGAAAATTGACATGAATAATAATAATAATAATAATAATAATAATTCTATCAATAACAATTCTATCAATAGACGCAACACGTGTTTTTCCATTTCAAAAAAATGGTCAAACTGATTTGCATTTACATTTGCATATTTGTTATTTAATAACACTACGTAAAGAGTTATTACTTTCGTCGGCCATGAATATGAGGGCAAACCTCGAAAGCGCTTGGCCCATTTAATAGTTTTAAGCGAAATTTGTTTTGTTTATTTGGAAGCTTCTTCGTCAGCGAGTAAATCGTTTTTAGGCTAATAATAATAATAATAATAATAATAATAATAATAATAATAATAATAATAATAATAATAATAATAATAATTAATTATATAACAATCCTCAGATTAATTTCAAGTTCTTCCCCCTTTCTTTTCAAATGTATATTGTATTAAGTTGGATGTCACATTGACCATGATTTTCATCCAAGGGTTCACTTGTCTTGTTTACTGTCTATACTTGGCAGCAACAATTTCCGTGTTCTTTGGATCAATCACTTTCTTGAAGTATATAATTATTTGATGATGAGGATCCTATTGAGGTTATTTGCTTTAGTGGATAATTTGGAAATCATTATATCAATTTTTCTTCTCTTCCTGCCAAGCATTATTCTTTTAGTGAATGAAATACAGCAGTTGTTTTCAAGTTATAAATTTCCTGGATTTAAACTCAATTGTTGGAACAATTAATTGGACTTGATGATTAATATTTATCGGTAGATTAATTGATCTTTTATCGAATGCAGGTGAATGCTTTCTTCTTTCTATTAAAAACATCTTATTTCTCTGGTCAGTTGAAAGGTGTAGAATATTATTTTAGACAAAACATCTTTTCTTTCCTATATGATGTGCAGCTTCCCAGATGGTCAGGCAAAGATGGGACATACATATAATTTTTCTAGCCAATCATTTCTTATATTTTCAACATTCAATTTAATAGTCTAATAATCTGAATCATAATCACAATAATAATTCAACTGATTTTTCCAGACAGCTTTTTATATCCAATTTTTTTGAGCTAACTTAACCAATCAGACATAGCGTCACTTGCTATTTTTGGATAAATTCGTTTTAATTAGATCTCTAATTTATTTTCAACTAAATTATTTTTCAACTGAAAAGTTTAATCCTTTTTCCAGACACTTTTGTTTTAAACAAAATAGACTTAATCCTTTTTTTTTCTTACACCTAGGTAACATTTCAAATTTTTGAGTTTCCTTCTTTAGATCTTTAAGATAAGACAATTTCAAAATTAGAGTTTCCACCCAGCTTAAGCTCCCAAAGTGACAAACAATCATTTACAAAAACAAAATTGCTACAAAAATAGATATCTGATTCAACAGATTTCCTCTTTTAACATAAAATTGTACAAAAAAAATAATTTGACAGATTCAACTCTTCCTTTTCTTTCAATATTTAATAAATGTAAATTTCTGTATGTAATGTACACACACACTTCATTATTTCAAATCATTCATAAACTAACATTAAATAATATAATTGCTAGCTTAGTAATTATAACCCTATTATTTAATTAAATCTGTAACTTTTAAATCCCAATTACAATTATAGAAAAGCAAAATAGAAGTATAGAATAAGATATTAGAATTGATCAAGCATAGGTTAGTTTTAAAGAAAGTTAAAATGTTGAATATTTGAAATATAAAACAATTAAATAGCTTACACATCACTGCCTATATGTATGCGTTATAACTTTGCTTTTTAAAGAAAAATTAAAATTGAATAGTTTAAATGTGTGTATTACCTTTCTATCAACACACAAACAATATTAATTGTTGACCCACTCTCTTTCTATATAAAGCTTTTAGAACTGGATCTTGTAGGGTTTAAACTTGGATTTCCTACAGCTTCATTTATTGTTATATAAAAATGTGATGATGATTTTGTTTTACATTTTCCTACATGCACATTACTATAAATTTGGCTAGTGACCAAATTGTAATGGCACAATATATATATGTATATGTTTATATATAAGATGAATTAAAGAGGGTTTGAACCCAGAATTCCAAGCTCCCTACAGTCATCCAATCTAGTCACTCTAACCATTACACATGACCACATATATGTAAAAAAGATAAATGATCTCCAATGTATGTATTATTCTGAATGAGCATACCTCAGTTAGTCCAGATTATCATATATATATATATATATATATATAGTCCAGATTATCATATATATATTAGATAGAATAGATGACTGTATAAAGCTTGAAAGTATGTGTTCAAATCCCCTTTAATTACATATAGGTTAAGTATATACATTATACTTGTAATTTTATATTATATAATAAGATATAAAAATTATATGTAGTTTGATTGGCCTTGGTAAGGGGTTTTTTTTTTAAATTCAAATGTATCTGGTTTATTTTACTCATATTATTTAGTTTGTATGCTTAAGTTATTTATTCAGCCTAAGATAAAAATAATAACACTTGCAAATCAATAATAGTTTTATTAATGTTTACTATTCTCTTAAATAGTTTTATTAATGTTTACTATTCTCTTACTACAGTATATTGTAGAATCTTTAATATAGAAAAAATAACTGTAAACATTTGGATTCAGCTTTCATATAAATATGGCATCCACCCAAACTGCTTTTCAGTTAAACTCACCCCAGTACGTATATTCATACTATCAAATCTACAAAATCTTATAAGCAGAAAAATTAAATAAATAGATTTCTTGTTAATTAATATAAAACTCTTCACTATCTCTAACTTAATTTTCACCTTCAGATCATGATTTCAAGCTATTTGCTATCATCAGTGAAGGACAGGAATAAGAAACTAGATCTAAACACAAACTCTGAGCGTTTATGAAACAGTTTATATTCAGCTTGCAAGTGTGAATCTTTTAGACACATAATGTCTTCAAACTCAGCATAGCAAGCCAGATAGCTATGTGGGTCTGATATCAGTTCAGCATCACCACATAGTAGAAGCCTCTGCAATATATATCATTGCAAGAAAGACCTCAAAGATACATTTATGAAAAACAAAAACACAAATTAAAACTTGCTAATGCTTGTATTTATGACAATAGATGGCATTCTACCAAAAACACCATCAAGCATGTTTGTTTACATAAACATCAGAGCAAGCATTCTTTTATCTCTAACTTAATTTCCACCTTCAGATCATGATTTTAAGATATTTGCTATCGTCAGTGAAGGACAGGAATAAGAAACTAGATCTAAACACAAACTCTGAGCATTTATGAAACAGTTTCTATTCAGCTTGCAAGCGTGAATCTTTTAGACACATAAGGTCTTCAAACTCAGCATAGCAAGCCAGATAGCTATAGTGGTCTGATATCACTTCAGCATCACCACATAGAAGAAGCCTCTGCAATATATATCATTGCAAGAAAAACCTCAAAGGTACATTTAAATTAAGTTAGAGATAGTGAATGCTTGCTCTGATGTTTATGTAAACAAACATGCTTGACGGTATTTTTGGTAGAACGCCATCTATTGTCATTAATACAAGCATTAGCAAGTTTTAACTTGTGTTTTTGTTTTTCATAAATGTGCCTTTGAGGTCTTTCTTGCAATGATAGATATTGCAGAGGCTTGTATTATGTAGTGATGCTGAACTGATATCAGACCCATATAGCTATCTGGCTTGCTATGCTGAGTTTGAAGACATTACGGGTCTAAAAGATTCATGCTTGCAAGCTGAATAAAAACTGTTTCATAAATGCTCAGAGTTTGTGTTTAGATCTAGTTTCTTATTCCTGTCCTTCACTGACGATAGCAAATAGCTTGAAATCATGATCTGAAGGTGAAAATTAAGTTAGAGATAGTGAATGCTTGCTCTGATGTTTATGTAAACAAACACGCTTGACGGTGTTTTTGGAAGAACGCCATCTATTGTCATAAATACAAGCATTAGCAAGTTTTAACTTGTGTTTTTGTTTTTCATATATATATATATACTTGTACAAACAATGTAATAATAGGGTATTTTTAGGTCAGAATTTCACATGACCCTCAACTCTCCACGCTATCTCCTACCATTGATACACTTGACCACATATATGTCTAAAAGTTAAATAATCACCAATATATGTATGTCATGATAAACCAGCACTCATCAGTTGGTTCATGTTATCATACCTGTACATATATGTAATAAGTGCTCAGATTTATATTAAGGTAGCCAATCTTTATACTTTAATTGATAGGCTTTAATCCACTCCACCCTCCAACTCTTTAGCCATCCATCTTATTGAAAATCTGATGATGGAATGCTGACATCCTCTTATATATGTGTGCAGAGATGATAATATGGATCAACTGATGGGTGCTGGTTCAGCATGAAATATCGATATTGGTGATTATTTATGTTTTAGACATATATGTGGTCAAGTGTACCAGTGGTATGAGATAGGGTGGAGAGTTGAGTGTTGTGGGAAAGTCTGAGCTCAAAATACCCTATATATAATTGCATTGATATTTTCTTTCATCTTACATGTGTCAAAATAGAAATACATTCAAAATAGTTTCTTCATTAAATTTCTCTCTTAATCTCTTTAAGCACAGCTAGATTGGAATTTTATAATCACTTGCACAAATAAACACCTTTGTTTTATACAAAAACATATATTTTTTATTATTACATTACAATTCTAAATTTCTGTTAAAAATCAGAAGTAAATAAAATAAACCATGTGCATCAGCTAATTTTTTTATTATTCAAGGGTGAACAATTTGGCATTGCAACATATGAAAAAATGTTGTTGTTCAATTAATCAATATTTAAATCAATCTAGACTTTGTTTTAAATATTTATATAATTAAATTTTGTCTGTGTTCATTTATTATTTTTCTTGCAACTTTAAGCATATATGCTCAGTCATCCACTATGAGTTATACAATCCCAATGCTGTGCATCATAAATCTAATCTATCATAACAGTCTCTTATATTATAGAGTCTACACAACAATCAGTTGAAAAAAACCTCAATTTAGTCTAATTGCTAATTTTCTTAATATTTGTTTATTCATTCCACCTTATAATAAAGAATTAAAAATTAGTATCTTTTGTTTGTTAGGCTCAGTTTTAATTTTTTTTACTTTTCCTCATCTTGGATAACATTTATTATGTACCTTTCTATTAATTTATAATTTCAATTTAATCTAGGTTTTTAAGAAAGCATAAGTTCCACACACAGAAATTTGAGATCATTTAAAGTGCAATTGCTTGGTGAAAACATATACATGTACACATACATATACTAAAACACGCACATATATATTGTAATGATATATGATATCCAGTGGTATATGTGAGAATAGATTTGTTATGCGTATACATAAAGTATATTTATGGTAAGATGACTTAAACCGTGCAACTTATTATTTATATACTATAGTAATACATATTTGAAAAATCTAACATTTTATGTTACTAAATATTCCTTAAAATTTTATCCTTTTTTATTCTTTCGACTTGTATATTGCAAGTCCCAGGCTAATTTAACTGAAATATTAATGAGAGAATTTAAATTTTGATGTATAATGTTAAACTTTAACAATGTAATAATCAAATTAGACGTCTTTTGTTTACATGGCAACTTGTTTACTTTATGTAATGAGAAATTTTTACAAATGTTTTTGTTGTACAGTCATACATATTAATAAAGAAAGATATAAAGACTTTTTAAAATATATATATTGAACGTATTATAAATAAGAAAAAAAATCATTTATTTTATTAAACATGAATTATAAGCCGTCCCAGTTTTTAATTGGCTTAAAAAGTGTATTTTGATATATCACAATGTGAGATTTGTAGCCTTGTAATGTCTGCATATAAACATATGCATTTCATTATTCTTGTTGTGTTTGTAAAAAAAAATTATAAATAAAATTTATAATTTTTATTTTCTTTCAATTTCTATTAATTATAATAAAAAAAAATTTCATTGTCCATTAATAATTTGTACACACTCGCACACACACATATATATATACTACCTACACCCATTAAGTGTGTATCTATGTGTGAGACTAATATTTAATTGCTACCATATCACATTTTATGATACCAGAAAATATATATAATAATTTATCTTCCTGAATTTTTTAATTCAACCAAAAAAACATTTTCCCATTATGTATTTTATAAATAAGTAATATATATATATATATATAGAGAGAGAGAGAGAGAGCGAAACATTTAATATTAGTTAATTGTCAGAGGGTGATAATATTTATGTGCAACTGTCATATTTATAAGCAATAAAATATAGATAAAATTCTAGCAGATTTAATCATTCTACCTTAACATATGTTTTTTAAACTAATGGAATATAGCTTAAAATTTATTTTATTACTAATATCTATGAATTGCATTAAATGTATGCCTTATTCGTATTAAAATATGTATCTTTTCATTTTTGACATAATTAGATATTTATTAAAAACGAAGAAAAGATGGTGCACTTAATTACAATTAACATCATTGGCTTGGTATTTAGCATCTTAAATTTTTCCAATATTTATGAAAATATGATCAAACTCATAAAAATATATGAAATGTTATATAAATTAATATTAATATATTTTCAGATATTTATCATCATCATCATCAACAATTATCAATCCACTGCAGGATGAAGGTCTCTCCAAGTTTAATCCATCTCCTCCGATCTTTAGCTTCTATTCTACACAACACCCCTGCACATTTTCTTATTTCATCCATCCATCTCACATGTGGTCTCTTTCTGGGTCTTTTACAATCTCTTGGAATCCAGTTTAAAATTTCAATTGTCCATCTATTATCATCTCTTCTAGCAATATGTCCAGCCCAACTCCATTTCAATCTTTTAATTTTTTCAATAAGGTCAGTAACACCTGTTTGTTGTCTTACCCATACATTGCGTTTTCGATCTCTTCTTGTTACTCCCAACATACATCTCTCCATACTCCGTTGAGTGGTCTGAAGTCTCTGTATTGCTCTTCTATTAAGTGTCCAAGTCTCAGATCGATAAGTAAAAACTGGTAAAACACATTTCTTAAAAACCATCCTTTTCAAACACATAGGCATATTTCTTTTTAGTATCAAGTTATTTCTACCAAAAGCACTCCAACCAAGTTTAATTCTATGATTAATTTCCTCCATTATGTTTCCATCTGTATTAATAATCTGACCAAGGTATTTGTAACTGTTAACTTCTTCTAATTCTTCAAAATCAATCTTTATTTTCATATTTTGAGCAAATCGATTAAACATTACTTTAGTCTTTATAACATTTATCTTTAGTCCTACTTTTTTACTTTCATCTGCTAACCCCTGCAACATTTCCTGCAGCTCTGAAGCATTATTTGCAAAAACAACTACATCATCTGCAAAATCTAAATGACTTAAATACTCTCCATTTACTTTCACTCTTTTAGTTTCCCATTTTAATCCACAAAATACTTCTTGCAGCACTGCTGTAAAAAGTTTTGGAGATATGGAGTCACCTTGTCTTACACCTTTCCCAATGTTGATTTTTCCAGTATCATTATGTAATCTAATTGTTGCTGTTGCATTTTTATAAATATTCTTTAAAATATGACAATATCACCTTCCAATCATTTTATTTATAATTTATAAATTTGTTATAGTCAATGTTAAACATGTTATAGTTATTTTTTTTTTTATATAAAATTTATGTTATAGCAGAGGCAACATTCTCCACAGAGTAGTATCACACAATGCAACAATGCAAAACAGAATAATCAATGGATGCAAGAAGGTTTGTGCACAAAGTCCTTATCTAGTCCCTACTCATTCAATATCTCCAGACTAGTTTCTATCTTGTGGATTTCATCAGTGAGGAGCCTTGGATCTGAGAGCACTGTATTTATATCTTAGAATCTGATACAACCCTCCAGCAGCCATCTTTTATGTTTTTAGTTAACTATATAGCTGTGTGTCCAAAATGAAAACACAATAACATTTTCTTATAAATTTATTTAAGCTCACATTGATTATATAAGTAATATTTACTAAGGCTGTAAACCTTAAGAATATATGTATGAAAATGCGAAGGTAGAGACCTCTATAGGTCTTAACCACAAGCTTACACTTTGGAAGTAAAGAAGAGTTCCCCTCTTTTCTTCCAAAGTGTAAGCTTGTGGGTAAGACCTGTAGTGGTCACATTTTTACACACATATTCTTAAGGTTTACAGCCTTAATGAAGTTTTCTATACAAGCCCATTTACTTATATAATCATACAAATCTGAACTTAGTTCAGTATCTATACATTTTAGTATCTTTGATTCTTTACTAACCATTATCACTATCATCCTTTCTGCCTACACAAGTGAATGGGTTTGGATTGAAAACATTATTGTGTTTTATTTTGGAATCATAGCTTTATAATTAACTAAAAGAGTAAAATATGGCTCCTGGAGGGTTGCATTAGATTCTAAGATTTAGATGCATTGCTCTCAGATGCTAGGCTCTTCACTGATGAATGTCACAAGCTAGAAACTAATCTGAGGATGTTGAATGAGTAGGAACTAGATAGGGAGTTTATGCACAAACCTGCCTGCATCCATCGATTACTCTGGCTTGCACTGCGTAGCACTACTGTATGAAAAGTTTGCCTCTGTTACAACAGTTTGTGTATGCATAAATATTGGTGATTATGTGGTGTTTAATACTTAAAAAATTCATGTTATGTATCACATTTCATGAATACAGATTGTACAGATTTATATAAAGTCCGTTTCAATACTGGTACATGATTTTGTGCTCATCTCAAATGTTAAGTAAGCATCTATTTTAATGTTAGTCAATTATTAAAGATAGGATCCTACCTATTTTCTATAATGAAAGTAAAATATTAATAACAAAAAAATCATGAACAAAATAGAATAAAATTAAGATACAGAGATTCATTAAATGTTGAAAGAATTAAATATATAACATAACAATGTACAGAATAACTAAAGACATATTCTATACATTTTATATATACTACTTTATATATAAAGTTATATAATAAAGTAATATTCATAAAGTTATAAAGGATATGATTGTATTTGTTCAGTATATTTTTTCAACTACTATTGAATCTCTCTACCATAATTTTATTGTATTTTATTCATATTTTATTTTGTTATTGTTATTTTACTTCCATTATAGAACACTAGATGATGTTCTATCTGCAATAACTGGTTAACATTAAGACAGGTACTTTCCATATGTCATAGCACTGGCCGGGACGCGAACCCACAACCGTCTGCAACCAACTACTTGCTTGCAAAGCGGCTGCGATGACCTCTCGGCTAACAGCGCTTGACAAGACAGGTACTTAACATTTGAAAAGGACACAAAACCATGTTCTAAAAAAGGTTATTTTATATAGAATTATTAGTATGTATATATAATGCTATGATATTTTTGATATTTATTATAATTTATTTGTGAAAAACAACATAATGGATAACATTAATTTCTATAAACATCACATGACCACTGTTTTTTATGCTTGCGTATAACGGTTGTTAAAACAGGAAAAACTCACTATATGTATTGCCACACACAACAAGCTAGAGTAATCAATGGATGTCAGAAGGCTTGTGCATAAAATCTCCATCTAGTGCCTACTCATCCAATATCCCCATACTAGTTTCTGACTTTTTGTCTTCAGTGAGGAGCCTTGAATCTGAGAGGTGGCTGCTGGAGGGTTGAATTTGATCCTAAAATCTAGGTGCAGTGCTCTCAGATCCAAGATTCCACAGTGATGAAGGTCACCAGACAGAAACTAGTATGGGGATATTGGATGAGTAGGCACTAGATGGGGATTTTATGCACAAGCCTTCTGGCATCTATTGATTACTCTAGCTTGTGTGTGTGGCCATATGTATAGTGAGTTTTGCCAGTTTAATTAATTTCTATTTTTGATGGTAAGAAATTATTAATAATTTAAATATTTACTAAGATAATGGAGCCAATTACTAAAGGCTTTAATAGGTTTATAAATATACATGATAACAAATAACACTTAAATTATCCATAATCTCAACCTGTAGTCAAGGAAACTTTCATTAACAATAAAGATAATATATCATCATCATCATCATCATCAAGCATTATCAATCCACTGCAGGATGAAGGTCTCTCCAAGTTTAATCCATCTTCTCCAATCTTTAGCTTATCTTTTCCACAACACCCCTGCACATTTGTTTATTTCATCCATCCATCTCACATGTGGTCTCTTTCTGGGTCTTTTACAATCTCTTGGAATCCAGTTTAAAATTTCAATTGTCCATCTATTATCATTTCTTCTAGCAATATGTCCAGCCCAACTCCATTTCAATCTTTTAATTTTTTCAATAAGGTCAGTAACACCTGTTTGTTGTCTTACCCATACATTGCATTTTCGATCTCTTCTTGTTACTCCCAACATACATCTCTCCATACTCCTTTGAGTGGTCTGAAGTCTCTGTATTGCTCTTCTATTAAGTGTCCAAGTCTCAGATCCATAAGTAAGAACTGGTAAAACACATTTGTTAAAAACCATTCTTTTCAAACACATAGGCATATTTCCTTTTAGTATCAAGTTATTTCTACCAAAAGCACTCCAACCAAGTTTAATTCTATGATTAATTTCCTCCATTATGTTTCCATCTGTATTAATAATCTGACCTAGGTATTTGTAACTGTTAACTTCTTCTAATTCTTCATAATCAATCTTTATTTTCATATTTTGAGCAAATCGATTAAACATTACTTTAGTCTTTTTAACATTTATCTTTAGTCCTACTTTTCTACTTTCATCTGCTAACTCCTGCAACATTTCCTGCACCTCTGAAGCATTATTTGCAAAAACAACTACATCATCTGCAAAATCTAAATGACTTAAATAATCTCCATTTACTTTCATTCCTTTAGTTTCCCATTTTAATCCACAAAATACTTCTTGCAGCACTGCTGTAAAAAGTTTTGGAGATATGGAGTCACCTTGCCTTACACCTTTCTCAATGTTGATTTTTCCAGTATCATTATGTAATCTAATTGTTGCTGTTGCATTTTTATAAATATTCTTTAAAATATGACAATATCCTGGATCTATACCTTGATGATCCAATGCTTTAATCACTGAAGAAATGTGTATAGAATCGAATGCCTTTTCATAATCTACAAATCCAAAACATAATGACAACTCATATTCATTTGTCCTTTCTATGACTTCTCTCAATACCTGGATATGATCTATTGTACTAAAACCACTTTTAAATCCAGCTTGTTCTCTTGGTTGGTGGAAATCCAAAGTTCTCTGTAGACGAGTTGTAATTATCTTGGTAAAAATTTTATATAAAACTGATAAAAGGCTGATAGGTCTGTAATTTCTAATATCTTCTTTATCACCTTTTTTAAATATTAATATTATTACTGCATTCTTCCAATCTTCCGGTACATCTTTATCATTTAGACATTTGGTATATAACTTTGCTAAAATTGTTTCTATTTCTTCACCTCCTTCTTTTAATATATCAATTATAATTCCATCATTTCCTGGAGCCTTTCCTTTCTTCATACATTTAATTGCATGTCTCACTTCTTCATTTAAAATTCTGGGCAATTCGGAAGATGTAATAGATATAGGAGGTACTTGTTCTTTATTACTATATAATTCATGATAAAAATCTTCTACCAATTTCATGATGTCATCTCTCTTTTTAGTAATAATTCCATCTTTTTTTCTTATTGCAGATATAAATTTCCTACCAATACCAAAATGTTGTTTCACATTCTTGAGACTTTTATTTTCTTCTACAGCTTTCCTTGCTATTTCACAGTTATACTTTCTTATATCATTTTCAACTCTTTTCCGTACCATTTTACAAAATTCGAGATATTCAATTCTTTTTAATACATCATTTTTGTATATCTTCATATTCCTTCTTTTCTTCATAAATTCTCTAGTCTCAGTAGAAATTTTATTAGTCAATTGCTGCTTTTTTCTACCAGCTATCTTTGTTGCAGTTTTTAAAAGTGTATCAGTTATTTTCATATTAATTTCATTCAAATCTGAATCATGTTCAAAATCTCCTAACACTTGAAACCTATTTGTAAGTTCTAATTTAAATTCATTAGAATGTTTCTGAAGATTAGGAATATCAACTGTAAATATTGTTTTTCTCAATAATTTTTGTCTCTCTAGTTTTACATTAACACGTAACTTACACCTTACTAATCGATGATCACTTCCTGTGTTAAATTTATTAAGAACATTACAATCTTGAAATATGTATTTTCTGTTAGTCAAAATATAATCCAATTCTGCTGTACCTTCATTTGGATGCTTCCATGTCCATTTCCTTTTAACATTTTTCTCAAAAAATGAATTCATAATATAAAGTTTTTCTTTTTCTGCAAACTCCACAAGTCTATGTCCTCTCTCATTTCTATTACCATAACCAAAATTACCTACAGCAATTTCATCTTTCATTTGTCTACCAATTCTAGCATTAAAGTCTCCCATAACAATTTTAAAATGTTGTTTACTCTGATCAAAAGCCTTTTGTACATCCATATAAAAATCTTCTACTACTTCATCACTATGAGAACTTGTTGGGGCATAAACCTGAATTATCTGCATTTGGTATCTGCTATTAAGTTGTATAACTAATCTTGCCACTCTGTCTGATACACCATCAATCTCCACAATATTGTTCTTCCACTTTTTATTTATAATGAATCCTACTCCACTTGTATTTCCGATATGTGTGCCTTTATAATAGAGTATATGTCCACTTTTTAAATCAATTGTTTCTTCACCTTTTCTTCTAACTTCACAAAGTCCAATAATGTACCATTTAATATAAGACAATTCTTCTTCTAATTCTTGCAATCTTCCTTCACTTGAGAGTGATCTGCAGTTGTAAGTACCTAAATAAAAAGTTGTCATCAAATGGCAGCCTGGGTCCACAATCAGAGGATTCTTAGCACTCTCCGCCTTCTGCCACCAACTGCTGCCTTGGTTGGTGACTTTACAGCCTCCTGGGAATAAGGGCCATGCTTTATTTTTGTCTGTCATATTTGTATATATGTATTGGAAAAATATTTATCATTTACACAAACATTCATTCTGCCTTATCAGGCACTGAGAAGAAAGACCGTGATGTTTCTTGATCTTAAACTCAGAGGTAAAAAGCCAATAAACTCACCACGCTGGCTAATACTTGTTGGTGAGCAGCCCATCCATGTTCGTGTACTATATGAATAATCACATAGTAATAACAGCTGCAATGACAAGAACGTATTGTAATGGTCAGAAAATGTGTGACTCGTAAACATAGTGCAGAATTGGACCACCATACAGAACAGCAGCACCATCGAGTAGTGAAGCCACCCGTGGTACTGAGTTCGAACATAGTTTATCGGTTCCACAATACAATCCACGAAACAACGCATCTGATGCGACATTAGTAAATATTTCCTTAGGCATGGTGGTCAGGGATATGCAAGAGACTCATGATTTTATTCTCGAGTTAGCCAATAATCAAACTAATATTAATTAAACATTCATATTTACATAATCCAGGAAATATATAGAATGGGTATCGAATAAATGAAACGTAACTGCAGACGTATAATTTAAAATTATTTATTCACACATTTTAATAAGACAATCATTTACTAATAATATTTTCTTGATTCAAAGCTTCAGTAGCGGGATTTGTGACATGATTATATTTTAAAGAATACATTTATTTATTTAGACATTATTTTATATTGAGGACTTCAGTAGCGGTATTTCCGATACTGTAATGTTTAAAAAAGGATTTCAATTATTTGAAGGCGTCATCTAGCTACCTAAAATTCTCGAGTAAGTATTTCTAATGCATGCCTTGGGGAATTTATACCTTTGCAATGCAAGAGTCTAAAGTAAGATTTAAGAGTAACGGCGGACATATATTTATTTAATTAAAATATTTATTTTATGACTAAGGGCAAACATTTATTTGAGAGTGAATTATGAAGATAATGCAGAGGCGGAGTGATATATAGAATAATAAAACTAAGTAAAGGAACATGTGGTACGCTTTAGAAAGGCGATATGGAATGGCAGTATATCGAAATTGCAATGCTGTGAATGAGTTTATAAGAATGTCGGGCTGGTCTCTGCCATCGGCCCAACGAAGTAAGGTGTCACATAAGCATAACCAGGGACAAGTGGTCCGTGTTGCAGTTTTCCAGCTTGCTGCATGACATTGTCAAATCCTACGGGAGCACCCATTACGCCCTCTTGTGTAGGACGACTGGGGTTAATTTCAATTCTGAAGAATCCGGAAATTTCACGGCAGAATGGGTCATCGTGTCTCTAAAATGTAACACATGTATACTGTATAAACGATTATGATGAGATTTAAAATAGATTTCTAACTCAGCCCTACATTATCAACATTTACTAAAGAATGTTGGCGACTCTCAAAGAAATGTAATTTGATGGAATTATTCATTAAGATTTAATATATACAAAACATATCTAAACTGGGAGTTATTACAACTAATATGCCAGCCATTTGCGAAGTTGTAGACCCCTGCATTACAATAAATGAAGCATTGAATGCGTGTCAATTTATATGAAAGTTAAGTTAGTTATGAAAGCAAATATTAATGAAAATTTGACACGCATTCATTGTTCCAAGCGATCATAGATTTAAACTTTGAAAATTGAGACAATTATGAGCAGGCAATAATTAAATAATAACTATAGATAAAATGTAGATTTCAGAAATATGCACCCAAGAAAGATACAGTGAGGTAAGCTAGATTATTAGAGAAATTTACACATTAAATTAATTATTCAATTTTAGTTATACAAATGATAGTTTTTACATTTTATAATTTAGATAAGTATTATGAAGAAGAGTTATAGCATATTATTAGAGTACTCTAGAGTTTGAACACAGACAGGTACCTGTTTTATAAGAAGTTTTCTGATTCCATTAGTTTAGCAGCAAAAAGTTCACGAGTGGCAAGTCTTTCTTGTATTTAGATATTTCATTTAATTTCATGGCAGCAGCAGCTTTCTCATTCATTTCAGGCAGCAGATCTTCATGGTGAATTTATGATGGACAATGGAAAGTTCGACATCCGATAGGCCATCTCCCAATGGAGAATAATCTAGGTGCTTTACTCGGTCATACCTTGGCAGGAACAAATTATTTTTATTATTTTTGGAGACTCTCAGTGATTGAGAGCAAAGCTAAAGTTTAAGTGAATGTCTCCAGCAAGTCTAAGATGGCCTCCTTTTTTTATCTTGATCTCTCACATTTTTGTTAAGATATTTTAGGTTCTACTTAATCTGCCCTGAGGATAATCAATGCATTTTGTTGGTTTTTAATTAAAGAAAGCTGCCGTTCTATTGTTTACATTTTACATTTACTAATTATACTTTGGGGAATTTTTCTTTAATTAATCTATTATCCATCACTGACCGATGCTTTTAAATTTCAAAAACAAAAAGGGAACATAAGATTATTTTAACTTTTAATTAAATATTACATTAGATATTTTTAGAATTATTATTAAATGAAATTTAAACAAAGCAATAAATACAAACTTTATAATCCAAAATAAATGATTAAAATTATACAAAATTATATAACTAAAAGAAATCTAAATTATATTATTTTATCCCTATTTATTGCCTTTAATTTGAGATCGAAATGTGTGCGTTTTATGCTGAATTCTACATATATTTATACATTTTTAATATTGCTACACACACAACTCAATACCAAAAAGTTTAAATTTGGGTGGGATAGACCGGTCAGTGAGAGACGACAGAAAAAGGTGAAACTTAAGATTCGAATACGAATCTTACTGTTTCAGTATGGAGTGGACATTAGGAATTTGCCCTGCTCAGTTCCTTTAAGGCCTCCAAGAGGAATTAAAGGGTCTCCTTTCAGTTAATAGCAAACTCCTTTCTGCAGCCAAAGATAATATATATATAAATATATCAGACCATAGATAAAGGTGGTACTGCTTTTATGTTAATGGAAGTTGCCTTGACTACAGGTTGAAATTGTTGATATCTTAAGGATTAAACATTATAATATATATTTCAGACAAGATATGGTTTCTTTAGTGACATTTATTTTAAAAAAAAATCTAGGCAGTTTTCATCTCAATCCCTTTAAGTTAATTGTTGACAGCCTTAAAACATTTAAGATTTTAGACCTGATAAGTGGAGTTCTGCTTATTATTAAAATGTTACCTTGGCAACAGATTAAAAATGATGCAATTATTTATTTTAAATAATGGTCAGATTCATTTGCTATATTTGTATAGATGGTACTTGTTTAAACATGTAACATTTAAATGGGCAAATAAATTAAAGTGAATGTATTAAAACCTGAATGTAGGCTAATTAGACATATATACATAAAGTTTAAAATATGTGTGAATAGATGTGTATTGAGAATATAATATTTTATATATAATTTATTCAAGTAAATCTACCCTTTCTGGTTAATAGTTTTAAATAATATGTGAATTGTATAGACAATTATGACATTGTATATAAATATATCTCACATTACAAAAGTAATATATGATAGAAATCAGTTACAAACCGAGAAATACCATGTTAAAAAAAACTTAGTTTTGATATTTAACATACCTAAATTTCTTTTAATCAAATCATGGGTAGTATAAAAACTTAGATTGTTTTTAATTTTTATTAAAATTCAGCAGCATTCAATATCCAGTAAACTTTTAAAAAAATTAGTATACAAAAATTAAATATGCTTTCTGCATTTGCATAAGTTAATACTAATATATTTATTGGATGATCATATGTTAATTAACAACATAATATTTTCTTAGTTAAAGTAATGTTCTATTTTTTTATAATGAAACTGTTTCAAATTGATTTAATTTTCTAATAATCATTTACTCAATGCAGTTTCTAATTTAATTTGATTAATGGCTTTGTCTTGATGATAACAAATCTGAATTTTAGTTTTTATTTTTGTTCCTAGATGTCAGGTTTATTCAAATCTCTAAATTTATTTACACTCTGCACAAAACAATAAAAGCTTTTCACATTTCATTTATAAAGATGAAAAGTTTTCATTTAACTTGAAACCTTATTTTTCCATTACACATATATTTTACTTTAATTCAATCATATTCTTATCAATAAAAATAAAATATACTATTATAATAATATATTTAAAAAATTAAAATATCCACATCATGAAAGTAAAAATAATGGTTTTATAATTCTTACTAAAAGTTTTTAACAACACATTTCAAGCAACATTTACAAACTTTACTCAAACTGAAGTGTATATGCATAAAAATTTTAAATTAATATTTTAAGTCTCAACTTAATTACATTCAATTTTCTATGAAAAGCAAAAATTGGATCTATATTTAACTATGACTTCTATAAATCCATGTATATTAAAAATATACATATGTAATAAATGGATTGTGTCCTGTACATGAGGGGTTAGATTGACCTTAGGTCAACATGGGTGTGACAAGAATCTCAGCCTTAGGGTAGCCTTTGAGCATTTCATCATCAGATTTTCAATTGATGGATGGTTGAAGAGTTGGAGTGTCAAGTAGATTGAAGCCCGTCCATTAAAGTATGAGGATTGGCTATCTTAATATATATCTGAGCACTTATGGCATATATGTGTAGAGATGGTAATCTGGACCAACTAATGATTGCTGGTGATGATTATTTATCTTTTCAACATATATGTGTTCAAGTGTATCAGTGTTATGAGATAGTGTGGAGAGTGGTGGGTTGTGTGACAGTCTGTGCTATATACCCTATATATTAAACATAGAATAAATTGAAATAATATGTAAAATTCCCTTTTATTCTTTAACAATGATATATGTTATCTAAAAATAGTTCTATATAATCACTATCTTTTGCATTAATGTGGTAAATGATGTTTTGATCTTTATCATATTTTATGAAACTTGCATTAGATAAAACATTTGTATAATTTTGGATTCAATTTTATATTACAACTTTATTCAGTCTAACATTATTTGACATATACTGGGCATAAAAACTTCTGCTATAGCGATAACTAATTGTATTATCCTCATACATAATTTCTAATCTTGGAGTATCATACTTTTATATTTTTCAAAAATTAATATCCAACCTCACTTTTATTATTAACATTTTAAGCATATAATTACTATACTGAAAAGACATGCTAATAGCAAGAATGAATTTGATTATTATTTTTTTAATACGTATATAGAATATCATGATGCATAACATTGGAATATTATAACTTAAATTATTTACACTTTATAAAGGCTGATAAATAGTCATACATTTTATTCAAAAGTGATTATAGCGAATAAATCACGCATATGTAAAGATTTAATCATATAAAATTATATACAACTGTATTTAGAATATTTTTTTCATATATTTTAAGAATGTGGTATGCAAGTGAAGTATTAACTATAACTCAAAAAGGATAATAACAACAATAATATGAGTATTTGCAACATAGTTAGAAATTAGAAATTAAAAAAAATCGTATGGTTATAAAAATTAAATAAAATTTAAACTAAAACTATCATTTTAATCAAATATAAATATAACATATGGTTATTATCCTGAAGTTAAATACAGTGAATGGAAATTATACATACTAAAACAGATTATAATAAATGTTATTGGATATAGTATTATCTAGTTTTAATTGAATTCCAAGATCTATGAATATAAATTTCTTTAGTCTAATCAATTATAGTCATTTAATCAATCAATTGATTTTAATCATATTAATTCACATCAGACATTTATAATTTAAATTATACATATTAAATTGTAAAAGTTAGATATCAATTAATATAAGTAAAATAAATTGACTTAACAGATGATATATATATATATGTGTGTGTGTGTGTGTGTAATTATATAACTGAATATTTGTAAATACAGTAACTAAATAATTAAAAAAATTTATCCACTTAGGAGCGCTTTCAATTATCCCAGTAATCTGTGTCAACTAAAGCTTTGAAATGCTAATTTTCCCACAATTCCGTGATCTTAACGTTTGCTGCTTGCCTGTTAAGTCATGTTTATATTTGTATATTAGCATAACCTCCTTTATTTTTCTTTTATTGTTATTTTTTTCAATTTGCAATATTTTTAAGTGTTAAAATTGAAGTCAAAACCATAAATACATAATTTATTATGGTCGTAAAAAACAGATGCTGAAATATTATTATTTACTATGCAATTTTGTTTCGATTTCTGAACACGTTTTAATAATAGCAAGTGTTCTTTAGTTCTTTTTTCCAACGTACATCTAGATTTACCTATATATTTACTGCCACACCTACATATCCATTTATAAATGATACAATTTTTATTTATTAATGAGGTTTTATCTTTGGAGTTATTTATTAATTTATTTAATGTAGGAGATATGTAAAATGCAATATCACATATATCTTTATAAATTTTCTTTATAAACTTTACTTGATCATTTGAAATATATGGGATTGATATCTATATTTTTTATTAGCAGGAGAATCAATATCATTATTAAAATTTTTATTTTTATATTTTGTATTAAAATCTGTAATAACATTATATATGTGATTATAACTATAGCCAACATTTAACAATTCATTCGAGTATATTTCAATATTTTTGCCTTTATCTGATGAATATTTGCAAAGACTATTATTTCTAAATAAGAAGGACTTTAAACCTGCCATTTTGTGTGACATTGGCACTTTTGATTTATATGGAATATAACCTCTTTTTACTATTGGTTTAATGGTCATACAGTAATCCAGCATGCATTGATTCCTAGTTATTTTAAGATCAAAAAACTGAACGACCATAATAAATCATGTATTTATGGTTTTGACTTCAATTTTAACAGTGTAAAAACATTGCAAATTGAAAAAAATAACAATAAAAGAAAAATAAAGGAGGCTATGCTAATATACAAATATAAACATGACTTAATTAACAGGCAAGCAGCAAATGTTAAGATCACAGAATTGTGGGGAAGTTAGCATTTCAAAGCTTTAGTTGACACAGGTTACTGGGATAATCGAAAGCGCTCCTAAGTGGATACATTTTTTTAATTATTTAGTTACTGTATTTACAAATATTCAGTTATATAATTATGTATATTGCTTTAAAAATACAGACATCGAATCATAGTATTATTTTATATATATATATAAATATACAAACCATTATACAATTATAAATATACAGTAACGCCCTCTGTTTAAAGATCTATATCTCAATAATAGCAAACCTTAAAATGATACCTTTTAAGGTTTTAAGGTTTGCTATTATTGAGATATAGATCTTTAAACAGAAGGTATTATTGGACATTTGTAATTGTATAATGGTTTGGTATATTTTTCTATAATTATTTCAGTTAGTGTTAACAGTAACTTTCTTTATATATATATACTCACTAGAGAGAGCTTACAATTAGCTCCAATCAAGCCTTAATTTATAAGTGCTGAAAAAGAAAGAATTCAAAATCTCTATTGGAAAGTTCTCATTTTCAGACCAATTGCTTTCGAGCTTATGGCTCACCTCAGTGAGGAGCCAGGATTCCAGACACTAGATCTAAAATACCAACTCAAAGGTCAGCACTTATCTAATATCTTGCTATCAATTTGAAAACCTGAATTTTTCAGACGTGTAAATGTCTTCAAACCCAGTTTTACAAACCAGATAGCTATATGGATCTAAACTCAGTTCAGTTTCACCATATATTAATAGCCTCAGCAATATAACATTGCAAAGCCTTCGAGGGTATACTTATAATAATTAATAAAACAAGACACAAATTGTGTAACTTGCTTTTTTGTTTGATTAATTATAGATAGATAGATAGATAGATAGATAGATAGATAGATAGATAGATAGATAGATAGATAGATAGATAGATAGATAGATAGATAGATAGATAGATAGATAGATGGATGGATGGATGGATGGATGGATGGATGGATGGATGGATGGATGGATGGATGGATGGATGGATGGATGGATGGATAGATAGATAGATAGATAGATAGATAGATATATTTTGCAGGTTTATCTGTGTTAAAAATTTAAATATTTATATACCTATGTTTTGACTTGATCACACAAGTCATCTACTGGGTGATAAAAGGTAGAAAGACAGTTGTAAAGGGCTGCAATCACTGATTTAAAAAAAAAAACCGTTAAAGTTCCACCAATAGCAAAAATGTTAAATTAAGAATGTTTTTTAAAAAAATCTTTCCAAATAGGAGGAAGTTTGCATGTATCATCTCACTTATTGATACAATCTGACCTTTTAAGTACCTCAATGGATTTTCTGATTTTGCACTGGTAGAGATTATCACATCTGGATATGATCCTGGTACTAGAAAAATCAATTTTATGACCTGAATCTATAGTATGGAGTGAGAGTGCTGATGATGATGTGTGTTGTTTAACTGCATTAGCATGTTCATCTCTCCTAACACTGATGCGATGATTACTCATACCTATATAAGAAGCTTTACATTTTTTACATGAGATTTGATTAGAAAACGTTGTATTTATATTATTGTGTTTTAATATATATTCAATACTGTCTGTAGTTCATTTTACATATGGAACACAAATCCTAATATCATCTTTTTGTTTCGTATTTTGTCCATTTTGGGCTTGAAATAAGGCTTGTTAATATTTTATCATTATAACTATTTGCTAATAAAACACTATTAATATGATTTATTTCTTCTTTCAGATGTGATTTATCTGAAAGATTAATTGCTCTATTTAAAAGAGTTTTGGCTACTGAAACTATCCAAGTTAGATGATGATGAAAATGTAAATGTAAATATCTGTTTGTGTTCTTTCTGTAAATCGAAAAAGATAAACTATTTGCTGTTCTGGTGACGAGAACATCAAAAAAAGGAAGTTTTCCATTGGACTATGTCTTCATTGTAAATTTAATATGAAGATGCATATTATTTAAATGTAAGAAAAAATCATCTAATTTATTTTTTTTCATGTTTCTATATGACAAAAGTGTCATCTATGTATCTGAACCAAATGAGAGGTTTTAAAGATGATGATTCTAAAGCACGAGTTTCTATATTTTCCATGAATAAATCAGCTATTACTCCTGAGATAGATGAGCCAATAGGAGTACCAAAAATTTGTCTGTACTGCTGTCCATTGTATACAAAATATGTCTTCAAGAGACAATGTTTAAATAAAGCAATAATATGGTTTGGTAAACTGCAGCTTTGCGAGATTACATTTAAAGCTTCATCAATTGGAATATTTGTAAACAAAGACACAACATCAAAACTGATCAGAATGTCATTAGCATTAATTTAAAATTTTTTAAAATAGAAATAAAATGAAAAAAGTTTTTAATATATGATTTAATAGATGGGTTGTATGTTTAATAAAATCAGATAAATATCTAGCTAAAATATAAGTTGGAAATCAGATAAATATCTAGCTAAAATATAAGTTGGAAATCCTATTGTGATTATTATTGGATGAAGGGGGGGGGGTATCTGGTTTGTGAATTTTTATAAGAATCTCAAGCAGTTACATTAACTGAAATAAAACATAGAGAAAGTCTTTTTATACATTGCAGGAACATTTTTATTTATCTAGCTTTAGGTATTTATAAAATAGTGTAAAATAATTACAACTTGGTTTTTAGATTTAATTATTAAAATATGGTACATTAAACATACATTTTAGTTTAAATATTTATTTCAATAATTGTGGGTTTTGCTTGTATGGTTAGTACTATTGTAAGGTCACTTTACATTGTGGAACAGTAGATCTGATTGTCTCATACATGAGATTATTTTCATTAAATTTTGACTTCAACGGGTCAAGGTAATATGCAGAACACAGTCAGCAGCTTAAAGGAAGCAACTACATAATCCTAGTTAATGGATTTATGATGAAAAAACTTTCTGAAAATTATAGGCTGTTCAATTATCTTGGCCCACAAAATGATCTTTGTTTTTCAAATTTTAACTATTAAATGTTTTTCAGGATGGCGCACATGTTGTAAGCTGGTTATAGTTGTTATTTACTTCTTTATATTGGTATGTTGTTGCTGCCATCATTAAAAGAATTAAAAGACTGAAATGGAATTAGAGTGGATGAAATGATAATACTTGAACAGTTGAAATTTTAAACTGGATTCCAAGAGATAAAGACCCAGAAAGAGACCATATGTGAGATAGATGGATGAAAGAAGAAAGTGTGCTGGTGTGATGCTGAGAAAAGAGACTAAAGATCAAAGAAGATGGATTGAATTTGAAGAGACCTTCATCCAGTGTTGATTTATAATGTTTGAATGTGATGATGAATTGAATATTTCAGACTATATTCCAGAGTTTTTTGTTTATATATGTCTATATTTATGGATAGGGTTTGTTTCCGTTGTCAAGACCTCAGATTATATACATCTAAAATTTTTTTTTTTTGTATGTGTGTCAATTTAACATATAGGAATTTCCAATTTTTTTTCAACTAATAAACATCTAGAATCTCCTACATAATTAACATTTTTCTAATTGTATTTTTTCAAAAAATAAATTGGTTTTCCTAAACAAAAAAATTATAACGTTTGTTTTCATGTTCAATTTCAATTTTTTACTTTTACCCAACTCAGATTAACTTTTCTGTTTATTTAAAAACTCTAATCCAATCTGTTAACTTTTTAAAAAAACAGAGTAAAAATTCAACCCGAAATATATGTATATTAATTAAATAAAAACCCAATGTATTTTTTTTAATTAAAAAAAAAAAAAAAAAAAGAATTTACTTAAATATATTACCTATCAATTACGGCATAGCTTGTGCCTAATCAATTAGCTAATAAATATGTTTTAATTAAATCCTATCTAACGCTACACTAGTAATAATAAATAAAATAAAAAATCATATAACATTACAATACTAGCCATGGGTGTGTAAGAAGTGTAGTAAAGTTTAGTTTTTTTGGCAAGTATTGTAATGTTATATGAATTTTTATTTTATATCTTTTAATATACATATTTAAAAAGTATATGACTGACATTACTGAAGTGGAGTTGGGCTGGACATATTGCTAGAAGAGATGATAATAAATGGACAGTTGGAATCTTAAACTGGATTCCAAGAGATTGTAAAAGACCTAGAAAAAAGCCACATGTGAGATGATTGGAGAATTTAATAAGTGTATTAGAATGATGTGGAGAAGAGAGGCAAGAAATCGGAAAAGATATGATTAATAATATTTGAAAATGCTGATGACACATTTAGATTTATTTGGCTAATTTAAAAGTATAAATTAAAACAAGATCGCTTTATATATTCTGCTTAATATCACTGTCTGTCTACCAACGTCTATGTGTCTTTCCACGGAATTGCTATTTCAATACACCTTTATAATGTATATTATATTTAGTGTCTGTTATTTATTTGTAATGTGTTAGGAATAATTTAAATGTTCTCAAGCTACAAGGTAAAAAAAAACAATAATGTTCTTATATATCTGGGTGTTCTTCCATTAAGACAGATATTTCTTAAATATATACGTTTTTAAAAAACATTTTCACTTTCTATAGTCTATTTTTTCTAAATGGCATAAGCTAACTTTGTATTATTTAATATTATTACATATTAATACGGTATTTAATTACTTATATATATATATAAGTCCTGGTCGTAAGATGACTGATAACGAGATCTTTTTTCAGGCTACCAGAAGCGCCATCTATGATCATTACATATGTTATGTAGTAACATAATTCAGCTATTCTCCAAAAAAGTTTTAAATTACATGTATGTCTGGTCATGAATTAGGATAATAAATGTTACATCATGCTTCGTACCTTAATATATGTGCTAACATTAAATTTTGTTTTAAATTGGGTAAAATTGATACTGAAAGATTTGAAATGACTCAAACTGCACATGGCAATAAATTTGTGAAACTCAAGAATGTTTTCAATTGGATTGCAAAATTTTGTCATAATAGGGAATGCACTAAAGACAATCAGAAAGGTAACTAAACACACATATTTCAAGTCATAGCTTGTGATTCAGATATAGTGCAACCTTAAAGTTTTTGTGGTCAATAGTGACAATGTAGCAGGTAGCTTGGAAAATGATCCAATCATCTCCACATAGGTATATTCTAGCCATATACATTTTAGAATACATTTTAGAGTTTCTTTCATCATATAATAAATAACATACTAAGTCCTGCAGTACTAATGTCCAAACAATTAGAAATGAAATTTGTTTTTTACCTGTATTCTAAGAACTTGCATGGAAACTTTTATTTGGTTAGCAATTTAGATGCTAACATTGCATTAATGTGTGTGTTTGTTTATCCTACAGTGAATGAAAGAGATTATAGTATTGGATATATTACACATTTCATACTGTAAATTTGGAATATATATATATCTATATATGTGTACAACACAGCTAATTGATTTGAAAATAAATATAGTGCATATACTGAACCTTAGATATAATTAGAGGGGATTTGAACACAGTTTTTCAAGCTCCCTTGAGCTATCCATTCCATCTTATATAACTGATACTCACGTCCATATAGATGTGAAAAAGATATGTCATCTGAACCAACTGATGAGTACTGATTCAACACGAAATACTCGTACTGAATATCATTTATCTATTTCACATGTATGTGGATATGTGTATCGTTTATATAAGATGGAATGGATGGCTGAAAAAAATTTAAAAATCTGTGTTCAAATTCCCTCGAATGTGATTTAATCATTATTATAAACAATTTTTAAAATTTTTCAAAAGGAAGTTTGAAAGTCTGGGCTCATCCCCTATAATTACATCTAGCTTAAAAGTATATACGATATACTTAGATTTAAATATTAAAATTGTTACTAGTAAATAAAATAGCGTTTTAATAAAATTATATTTAACATATATATATATAATCTATTTAACATTTCAGTCATTTTAACATTTGATCTCAACTAATATTTACATCGATGAAATAATAAAATTGATTTTTTTTTAAAAAAAAAAACTAATGTTGCTTCCCTTTAAATATTTTTTTTACCCCCACAAAATTATTTAACAAAGGTTATTGAAAGACGCATTTTAATAAAATCAAAACTTTATTTTCACATGTGTTGGATTTCTCATACAATCTCTTAAAAGTTTATATTTAAAGCAATTTAAAGATCAATGTCTTAATCTTTCTATTAGAAAATGACTTTATTTTTGTTTTAATTCTTTTTATTTTAATACATATATATATATATTAAACGAATGCATAACGATAGCTATCATTTATTATAAACAAATATCACGATAATCGATACTGCTACTTAGCGTTGTGCGGCAAATCGGAAATTGATCTCTTTCTTTCCGTTCATCTAAACTTATAAATACATAACAGCATCCTATAACAATAGAATCAATATTTCTAAAATGAACTTTATTTAAAACTTAAAGTGTACATAGGGTTGAATTACAATGAATTACATAGATTGACTCTCTGAAATTAAGCAATGGCACTAATGTTATAATAAAACAGTAAGTGGTAATATAAATGTCAGAACGGAGGGTAAGTTTTCTAAGAGGACTGCAACGAGTCAAGTTAAGTGTTCATGAGATTGTTCTCCTCGGACAATAGAAGAGTGCGAAGTAGTATCTCTTCGGTTATTATTCCAAGGACAGTCACTGAGACAGTTGATGAGATAGTGAAACAGTAGTTTTAATCCAAAAGTTTAATCACAGTACAAAATTCCAGTAATTTTCTTAGATGGCTTGTGAAATTTTCCTTTATTCTTAAATCAGGAGCCTTAGTTTATATTCTCAAAGTTATCTGCTTACATTAAGTGTCGCATAAAGATCGATTCTCAATCCTAAGTGCCTCTGTTGATTTACATCTTATAATACAAATTTGTCTTCAGGAATTGAATTTTGTCTATCTTGTTTCAACAGGTAGAATTAAATATTTTAAGGAAGACAATAATATTACAACAGAAAACTTAATTAACCTTTAAATTTCCACTTACAAAGTTATTAAAAACAATTAGATTGTAATATTACATTATGAACAGAAATTAGACTGTTAAATGTGTTTGCTATTATAATAATATTGATTTATTTAAATCCTTTCGTGGTTTTAGTATTTTAATTATGACTATTCATAAGCTTAAAAGAAAATAAGAAAAGTGGATAATTTTTATCTGCTATTAATTTAGGCTATATTGGTGGACAATTCTGTGCTTAAGTTGTTATACATTTATGTATTTGAGTCAATTATTATCAACAACAACAGCGATAGGCATTTATAGAATAATATGGTCAATGTTAATATATATGAAAAACATTTTAGCATTTATTATCGTCATCTGTCTGCCACATCCATAATCTCGGATTCAAATCTCCATTGACAAAATGATTTAGGATTTATTTTTTCTGGTATCAGCTTGTAATGAATACAGCTAACTATCTAATTACTACTTAATAATAAGATACCAGCTAGTCAATGCTTAAAACAACAAAATTAAAATCGGTACTGATTTAATACGTTTTCACTATCATTTTGAATTATAATGACTGCCTCAAACGACTGCTGACACATACAAGCGATAAATGACATCGAATAATCAATGCATGGTCACAATATCACCATTTGTTACATATTCACAACTTATGTCAATAATTAAAAAATTAAAGTGCAGATATAGGTCAGCAGTGATTTTGGGCAGTACTTATAATTAAAAATGGCAGTGAGTGCATACTAAATCAGTACCTTAAAAGGTAAAAATCTTACTACTTTCTCATCATCTAGCATTGAGAATAAAGTTTTCTACTGTTCCTATTTTAATGCAATTTTTGGATGGAATCTATATATTTAGTTGTTTGTAAAAAAAATTGTCTTACTTGGCAAACAGACACCTCCAATGACAAGCGGTCTTTTTGAATAACAAATACATTTGTTTTGGCAATGACTGCCAGGGGTCTCTTGCTCACATTCATAATCATAACTACAAGCAGAATTTAGGACTTTTCCTAAAAATATAATAGAAAGAAAGAAATCTAATTAAAAATTAAAACACAATTTTATACAAATTATGTAATAACAATCAAATATTTTAATTCATCTTGGCCAAATATATCAAAAAATATTTTAAAAATACAATCAAATGCAATAACCACTAACATATAACAATTTATAAGAATGGGGAAGTATTACAACTATCTATAATGAACTTGGTATCTACCTACCATTGTAACATAAAAACATGCTTGTTTTAATTTCAAAATCAGAATTAATAAAATATTAATTAGACTTTTTTAAATATTTGATTTATAATAAAAAAATTAAATTCAGAATTATTTAAACCATAAGTACTATTTCAGTGTAATATAGAAAATATCTACAAATTTTTTTTGTCTGTGTTTATTTCTACTTTTTCTTTCAATTTTATATATATACATGGACACACATTACTATGATATTGTATTCCATGAGACATATAACTGTCTCAATATAATATGTAAAGAGGAAATTAACATAACGTAATATACATATAATTAAAAGAGAAAACCAGTCTCTTTCAGACCATGAAGAAATAGCACTTTGGCCATTAAGCAAATGATCAAAAATAGAATGAATAATCTACATCTTCCTTAAGAAAAACAAACCATCAACAGAACTGTCCAGTCTAAGGCCAACTTTGATAACCCCTCTGCTAATCAAAATCATTGAATCTGTGATTAAGGATAATATTCTAGGGAAAATTCTACAATTTACTTCTGACTCTCAATTTTCAAAAAAGGAGACATCAACGATTAACGCAATGGACCAGGTAAAGCTATTGGTGGACTGTAAGATCGGGAAAAAATTCAAAGCCTGACACAATACAGCTAGATATTGCAGCAGATTTTGACTCAGTCAGGACCGACAAGCTTTTGGGGGTACTGGCTGAGTACTCCACCTCAGATGCATATATCCAAATAATAGACAACCTATTGAGGAACCGAGAGATCTTCATCACCTTGAATGATAAAATAGCTTCTGGCTTCAAACCTTCACACTTATTTCCACAGGGTTCGCCCCTAAGTGCCCTGTGCTTTCTAGCATATATTAACCTCCTCTTGATAGATATAGAGTGAAGGCTCCCTGGTACTTATATCACTGGGATTTAAAAATCAATTAATCTAGTAGCATATATGGATGACATATTAGTAATTTTGCCATTGATCAAATATCTAAACCTGCTGTATGAAGTTCTGGATAAATACGCAGCTGATTATGGATTTATCTTTAATATTCATAAATCAGCGGTCTGAAAAATTGCTACTGGAAAGAAAGTTACAGCCGATTTTATAGCAGAACCTCAAAAATTTCTCAGCTTTCCCATATCCAGGTCATCGACAGCAATGACAAAAGAAATACAAATTGCAATATTGGAATCAACAGAAGGGTTAACCAACTCATTATCCAAAGTTTACCTTTCCTTCCAGGGAAAGGTGGCACTGCTGAGCATTAAAATATTTACAAAGATCATCTACTTTCTCCCCATCATAATGCTGAATAAAAAATTTATAAACAAAATTAATTCTATGTGTTCCAGGATACTTTGGGGTAGAGGAATGGTGGCCATAAGTTTAAGTAAAATACAACAGCCTAAGAAATTTAATGGCCTCTCTTTATATTCAGTCTCAGCCATCTATACCCAAAGGGCCTATAATTTAATTGTTAATTGAAAACTACTATACAGATATCATGAGATCGCACAAATCATTTTGCCCACTTACTGGCCACCACCAAAGGTGGATTGGATAGCAAAGCTGAATGAATACCTAAACAAATTTGCTACACCAGAACAACTACCATTCACAAATAAGATCAGACTATGGGAAGCATATCACCTAATGAATCCACAGTTACAATGTTTACCAAGTAAACTAAATCTAACTAACAATAAGCTCCTATCAAGAACTAAATTCTGAGCATTGGAGCCAAAATTCATTGATTTTCTAATCAAATTAAGCCATGATGCTTTGCCCACCAATTGGTTTCTTGTATATAAAAGAGGTTTCCAAAAACATTGACCCTATATTCCAATTGTGTGCACAAGAACATGAGAAATTGAACACCTAATTGAAGCATGTACATGATTTGATAAACTCAGGAAATTCATCCATGACTGCTCCCAAATGGGAGTAAATTGTATCACCTCAATATGAGATTACATAAATTACAAAATTTTGAGGCTCATCAGAATTGCAATCTTCACTATATTCTCATTATGAAAAATCAGATGTAAGATAGTTATTGGAAAATCAGAATCAGAAGTAGTTCAATTGTTTTATAACAGCTCAGAGAAAATCAAGAAAAGATACAAAAGCTATTCATCAAAAAAAAATTATTGAAGACATGTGGTCATACTTGAACACTGCACTCTTGGACTAATATACTCTGACCTTCATTGATTGTCTTATTTATAATTGCAACTCTCAATATGAATGAGAGGCACTAAACCTTCTTTAATGATATATTATTAAAAGTAATCTACATTTTGAAACTTTTGGCATATATAAGCTTACTTTTGTCAACAATGGTGAAAATTCAGAATGAAATTAATTCATCTGTCTGCTGAAATATTGCATTTCGTAATTATTAGATTAATTATCAAATAAACAGTGATGGAGAAATAATCATTCTTTTAAAAACATTGTTTTTAAGAATTAAATAATATTTAATAAGTGTAAGTAGAAATTTAACATAGTTAATGCATATATAATTCAGTGGAGAATACAAATCTTTCTCACTTCATGTGCAAATAGCATTCTAAATGTTGACAAAGATCAGCCTATATACATGAAAAGCTCTAAAAATAGATAATTCATTCCATTTTTGATTATTTATTTATTTAGAGTATTATTTCCTCATGGCCTTAGAAAGACTGGTTTTCTCTACTTAATTACATACACATTAAATTATGTTAACTTTTATATCTACATTTATTAAATTTCTATGCAATTATTAAAAAACAAGGTTATGGTGATTCTATTTCCATCTTTGTGCAGCTCATTATTAATCTAAAAATAATTAAATGTCTTATTCCATCTGGTTAATAAATTAATTTCACTCTGATGTTGATTAAAGTAATCGTATATGTATCAAAAGCCCGAGAATAGACTATTTTACTATTGATAAACAGAGCAAAACTCTCCATACAGTATTGCCATCTGTGCTAAACAGAGTAATCAATTGATGCCAGAAGGCGTGTGCATAAATCCCTATCTAATGCCTACTCATACAATATCCCCAGACTAGTTTATGGCTTGTGGCCTTCGTCAGTGAGGAGATTTGGATCTGAGAGCACTGCATCTAGATCTTAGGATCTAATGCAACCCTCTAGCAACCACCTTTTATCTCTACTTAACTATAAAACTATGAGAATGAAAGTGAAAACACAAAAAATATTTTCAAACTAAGCTCAATAGCTTATATAGTCATATGGGTCTGAACTCAGTTCAGCACCCATACATTTTGGTGTCTTTGGCTCTTTTGCAACCATAGCCACCACTATCCTATTAGGCAGGATTGGTGTTAAACCATTAAGCATCACATGATCACATTTCCTATACTAGCACATTAATTGTTGATAAACAGAGCTTAGATTGAAAATATTTTTTGTGTTTTCAATTTCATTCTCATAGTTTTGTAGTTAAGTAGAGATAAAAGGTGGTTGCTAGAGGGTTGCATTAGATCCTAAGATCTAGATGCAGTGCTCTCAGATCCAAAGCTCCTCACTGACGAAAGCCACAAGCCAGAAACTAGTCTGGGGATATTGGATGAGTAGGCATTAGATAGGGATTTTATGCACAAGACTTCTGGCATCCATTGATTACTCTGTTTAGCACAGGTGGCAATACTGTATGGAGAGTTTTGCTCTGTTTATCAACAATTAATGTGCTAGTATAGGGTATAGGAAATGTGATGCTTAATGGTTTAACTATTTTACTATTCTGATTTTCTGTTCAATATTTAAAGTAATATTTATTTGTTCAAGGATTGAAGAAGACTTATTTTTCCTTTGTGTGTATATACAATACATTTAATATTTTTAAAAAGTTAATATAGATGTAAATTAATAGTACATGAGAGCTTTATTATATAAATGAAGTTAATTCCATAGCCAATGTGAAGACAATAACAAACCTGACCAAGCTACTACTAATCAAACAGAGGCCTCCCTTGTTCAGTACCTCATGCCATTATGTATGGAGCTAATAGCTGAATATTGTACCTGTAAGAGTTGAGATATAATGTCTAGCAACATTTCTTACATCCAAACTGAAATTAAGACTCTCCTATTTATATTAACCTATTAAAAATATTAAATTTAAATACATGACTTTCTGATAGTCTTATAGTTGAGATATAAGAAATATGCTATCCATTGTATCTCACTTATTATAGCTATAATGTCCAGCTACTGTTCAAACATAATAACATAAGTTATTGATCAAAAAAGCATCCTTTTGATTAGCAGTAGCTGGAACAGGTTTGTTGTTGTTTTTTTTTCAGTCAGAAGAACCAATAGCCATGCAGTTATACATCTTGGTGACAATTTAGACATTTATATAACAGAATTGCAGTTTACTAATTTATATATATATATATATATGTGTGTGTGTGTGTGTGTGTGTGAAAAACAAAAAGCAAGTTAAACATGCCAATGCTTGTATTTATGATCAATAGATGGCGTTTTACCAAAAACACCATCAAAGTGTATGTTTGTTTACATAAACATGAGAGCAAGCATTCACTATCTCTTCCATTAGTTCCACCCTCAGATCATGATTTCAAGCTGATTTGCTATCATAAGTGAAGGATAGGAAAAAAGAAACTAGATCTAAACACTAACTCTGAGCATTTATGAAACAATTTCTATTCAGCTTGCAAGCGTGAATCTTTTAGACACGTAATGTCTTCAAACTCAGCATAGCAAGCCAGATAGCTATATGGGTCTGATATCAGTTCTGTTTCACTACATAGTAGAAGCCTCTGCAATATATATCATTGCAAGAAAACTTCAAAGGTACATTTATGAGAAACAAAAAGCAAGTTAAACTTGCCAAAACTTGTATTTATGATCAATAGATGGCATTTTACCAAAAACACCATCAAAGCATATGTTTGTTTACATAAACGTGACGGTGTTTTTTGGTAAAATGCCATCTATTGATCATAAAAACAAGGGTTGGCAAGTTTAACTTGCTTTTTGTTTTTCATAAATGTACCTTTGAAGTTTTCTTGCAATGATATATATTGCAGAGGCTTCTACTATGTGGTGAAACTGAACTGATATCAGACCCACATAGCTATCTGGCTTGTTATGCTGAATTTGAAGACATTACGTGTCTAAAAGATTCATGCTTGCAAGCTGAATAGAAATTGTTTCATAAATGCTCAGAGTTAGTGTTTAGATCTAGTTTCTTTTTTCCTATCCTTCACTTATGATAGCAAATCAGCTTGAAATCATGCTCTGAGGGTGGAACTAATGGAAGAGATAGTGAATGCTTGCTCTCACGTTTATGTAAACAAACATACGCTTTGACAGTGTTTTTGGTAAAACGCCATCTATTGATCATATATATATATATTGAAACAAATTGAAATATCAAATCTTAAAAGTTTGCTATATAAATTTTATATTATTTTGTCCACTGATACATTGATGAAAGAATTAAACCAAACATGGAGGTTCACATGTTTAAGCTTAGTCTTTGTTTTTTAATTTGATTCTTATTTAAATACTGATACTATCATTTATGGGTATTCAAGTTAATATATTTTAATTTAACTAATCTATTTAATACCATTTCGCCAATCCTCAGGCAAATTCAAGGTAGAGTTTCCAATGAATCTTTCATGTAAAAATCAATATCAAAATAAGTTCCATTATTAGATTAATGCATATTTTTAAAATGACTTTAGTATACAGAGTTCTTCGGATATTATTAATTTATGTAACATTGTTTGAATATGCATGAGATAGGGTAAAACATGCATTATAATAATATGATTGTTAAATTAAAAGATTTAAATTTAACACTACAATTTCAGCATGGAAGTAGCTTTTGGAAGACATAGCATTAATAACTATCCTATAACATCAACAATCTTACAAAATGGCTGCCTTTTTTTCTGATTTTTTTTTTAAAAATCATTACAGTGAATAATCGATTGTAAATTAAAATAATGAATAGAAATTGATGACAATCATATTGTGAATTATCACATAAAAGGCAAGTCCTAAGTGGGGTATAGTTGTATGTAAATATACACTCAAATGTGTGCATACTCTCTGTGTATGAATGAATACGACTACGCTATAATATAGCAATAAAATTCATGGAGAATTCCTATTTAAATTATTAAAAATTTATAACTCAAGTCTTATAAAGATTTTCTCATCAAATACATCTCTACGTATCTTAAAAATTGCTATATATGTGGGCACGTAAAATGGACTTAGTGATTAATACTTTATATTTAGCAACGTTAAGTTTGATGAGGTGAGTTATTTAATATGATTGAAAATAATTTAGCAATTAAATAATTTAAAATTATTGGCAATGTAGTCAGAATCCAATAAATTTAGGATAAAGATTTAAAAGTAATACTTGTTTTAAAGGAAAGGTATTTAGAATTATATGTTAATCATCATCATTTCTTATATCTAAACTTTTGAAGAACGTAATTATATAAATATGATAGCAATTAAATAAGATGTACTTTTTCAATATTTATTATTTGTTGTATATAATATGATGAAGATATTGGGAAGAAAACTATATAACTTAATCATCAAAATCATCTATTATATCTAAAATTTTCATCAACGATAATTATATAAAAATTTGCATACATCGTTTTTTTTTATTTAGTGGAAGCTTAAAAATAAAGATATTCATTTCATCATTGTATCATTTGTTAATTTCATTGATTTCGTGCAAGAAATAACTGTAGATACATATATTATATTTGGTACATATTAATATTCATCTATTCTTTTAGAAGCATATAAAAGTACTACTTTCATGTGTCACAGCATCGGCCGGGAAGCGAACCCTCTAACCCGGGACAACTGCTTGTAAGGCGGCTGCGTGGCATCTCGACCACCAACGCTTTACAAAAAGTACTACTTTTATGAAATGGATATACAAGATGCGATTGTGTTTTTTTTTTAACTAATTTAAATAAGATTTAGGCAAAGATATTAAAAACGCCAGCCAGCTTCATATGAAGTAATACAACTCAGTCAATAAATTCCTTCTCCATTTGAACCATCGCAATTAATATATAATTTAAATAAGCTAAGGAGCAGAAATATCAAAATAATCATGAAATATATATATATATTATCACGAAATAGATTAATAGCTCTTGACATTGATACGTAATCACTTTAGCACAAGTAATTTTACTTCTAATATCAACAAGGGCTTTGAGTATTTCAACATCAGATTTTCAATGCTGTGGATGGCTGAACTGTTGGAAGATGGAGAAGATTGAAGCTTGAACATTAATGTTTGAAGATTTGCTATCTTAATATAAACTGAGCACTGTGTGGAAGATGATGATCTGATCAGCTGATGAGGGGTCGTTCAGCACTTGTATACTGGAGACCATTTATCTTTTTTACATATATGGGGTCATGAGTATCAGTTGTATAAAGCTGTAGGGAGCTTGAAAGTCTGAGTTCAAGTCTCTTCTAATTACATCTAATATACTTAAACAGAATAAAATCTTAACTGTTGAATGTTCATTATTCATAAACTTCATTTATTTATAATCATGTTCTTTAAATTAGTTTATTTTCAACAACTTAACGGTATTTCTTTAAAACTGTTTAAATTGACAAGCATTAAGAATTGTTTCAGGATTTGTCCTGGCATACTTCTAGACGAGAGTTAATTCTAATGCGATTAGGTAAAAAAATTTCGTTCGTCTTTCTCGGGGCTAGATTATTTTTGAAAGCTGTCGCTAAGATTTCTAAAATAATAGTGAAAATGTGTGAATTTTGTCGTTTTTAGTCAGTATTTAATTTTTGGTAAAATAACTATAAGCACACAATCTTGCTATTATTTATTATTTATAGTATCTGTTAGTTTTGGAAAGAAATGAATGCGTTCTCTCAATACTAAATGAAATAAAACAGACTGCTCAGAGGTTTTGTGGGACTTTGGAGGAAAGTTAATAGCAGGGTTCTAAAATATTTACAAAAAAAAGAGTATCTTTAAACAAAAACAATATATTGAGTCATACCATTCAAGCGCTGGCATGCTATTATTGAGTGCAATTATTCAATAATCAGCTGATACAGTTCCCAGAAAGTGATTATTATTCTCAAATAGTTTGCTATTTTATAATTATTAATAGATGCGAATAGTAAATTTATTGAGACTTGTTTTATCAGGTATATTAGCAATTTTTATTAGTCATTCATTAGACTAGAGATTATCCTATAATAAATAATATTTCTATAATGTAATTTTCACTACACAACTCTCACTTAAGATAGGAACTGGTTTCTATCCCTTTTTAACATCTTGTGGAGGGATGTACTCATAAATATATGACTATCTTTTTATTTATTTATTTATTTTAATTTTTGAAGGCGTCTGGCAATTTTTACCAATGCCGTTAGTACTGGAAAAATTAAAAGGTCGAAAACTATTATAAATTTGAAACCATAAAAACATCTTATGATCATTATTTCGTGTTCTTACACAGGCTGTTAATAAACAGTAGTGCCACCAAGTGCAAGCCTTCGTAATCAGAGGATTTTATGTACGGAGAGTTTGCTAATGTTATTATAAATTTAATTAAAATATTTCTCATATTAATATATTTCTGAAACATCTAAAATTTTATTATCAGATTTTCTTAGGAAGGACTCCTCTGAATATAGGGTTTTGATATGAGGCCCAAAATCTCGATGTGTAAGCTTGCCCAGAAATAAGAATACCATTTTTGTTTTTAAATTCCAGCAATATAAATAAAAATATAAAAATATAAAGCTTTTAAACCTTTACAAAGTGTATTGCCCATGGCTTGAAGTCCATCCTTGCATTCACAAGTATCATTGACACAAACACTATTATAAACAGTGCATTCTTCAGTAGTAGAACAATTTGCAGTTAATAATACAGTTTTTAAACCTGCAACAAAAATATTTATAATAATGATCTTTTAAAAATACAATATTAATAATTGAATTAATCTCTAATAAAATAAAATACATGTAATTTGCTTGCTAAAATACACGCGCACATTACTCTATAAATTATTACCAGCTACTGATGCTTAAAGTAAAAGCTTTTATCAACTCATCTTTTAATATTCTCCCATTACTACTTCAAAAAGTATAGCTTAAATAATACTATCCTTTCTTCACTTCTGTTTAAACTATCTATCATAATATTTTTTATTTAATGTGAGAATATATATATATATATATATATATTCTCACATTAAATAAATATTCTCACATGAAGGATATATATATATATATATATATATCCTTCATTCTAACAAACTGTTTTTTTTCTTTTATATGAATATCCCAATATTATTTTTTTCAATTCATATCCCATTTATTGACTAAGTCACTTTTCTTTAATTTACTTTTCATAATTTATTTTAATCCTAATTATATATATATAATATAAAAATAAAATGTCTGATAATTAAAACAAAATTGTAATTACAATAAAAATTATAATAATAACGGTAACAAACTATAATAAACAATCCTTAAATTCGCAGAAGTACTTTCGGTTAATTTCTTGAATCTGCCTCAACTGCCATTAAAATTCAAAAAGAAAACAAAGCAGAAGCAAACGTCATCAATTCAAATTCGAGGAATCTCATATTTTAATGTTAGCAGATTGCCTATTTATTAAATGCATTTTATTCCTATTTATAAAAATTGCCTCCTTGATTTTTCTTTTATTATGGTTTCTCTCTTCATGAAGAATTTTCACATTTTCAAAATCAAATTTAAATTTATATTCACATGTTTTTTCATGATCAAAGAAAACTGAAAGAGAAATTAAATCACCATTATTTTTACTTTTTGCACGTTTATATAACAATTCATGCTTCCCTCAATCTCTTCTCGATAGTGCACCTAGATTCACCTATATATGATAGTATATAATCACAAAAAATTTGATATATGACATTACTTTTCTGCTTGACAGGTATGACATCCTTAGAATTATTGACTAATTTATTAATATTGTTTAGGGATATATATAAGAATGTGTGTAATGTTTCATTCCACATTCCAAACAATATTAATAAATTATTCAATAATTCTAAGGATGTCATACCTGTCAAACAGAAAAGTAATATCATATATCAAATTTTTTGTGATTGTATGCTATCATATATAGTTGAATCTAGGTGCACTATTGAGAAGAGATTGAGGGAGCATGAATTGTTATATAAACGTGAAAAAACTTAAAATAATGGTGATTTAATTTCTCCTTCAGTTTTCTTTGATCATGAAAAAACATGTAAATATAAATTTAAATTTGATTTTGAAAATGTTAAAATTCTTCATGAAGAGAGAAACCATAATAAAAAGAAAAATTAAAGAGGTAATTTTTATAAATAGGAATAAAATGCATTTAATAAATAGGCAATCTGCTAACATTAAAATATGACATTCTTGGAATTTGAATTGATGATGTTTGCTTCCACTTTGTTTTCTTTTTGAATTTTAATGGCAGTTGAGGCAGGTTCAAGAAATTAACTGATAGTACTTCTGCAAAATTTGCAGAAGGATTGCTTATTATAGTTTGTTACCATTATTATTATTATTTTTATTGTAATATATATATATATATATTACAGCAGAGCCTTCTAGATATAGCCTTTGACAATATGTGCAATAAAAATCAGCTCTTTTTGTTGCTCCATACATTAATATATAGAGGATGCTTGTGAATAACTCTATCTAGTACAGTGACTTTTAAACCAATTAAGATATTGCAAGTTAGGATAAATCAACTGATATTTTACTTCACAGAGTAGAGCAATTTCTTCTCAATTTTAAAGCTCTGCAAATTAAAATCACTAAAACATCACAAGCACCATTTCATATGCTTACATAAACTGTTAATAACAGTAGCAGTAATGCTACCCAGTGCAAGCCTTAGTAATCAATGGATGCAAGAAGATTTGTACTTAAAATCCCTATCTAGTGCCTACTCATCCAATATACCCAGACTAGTTTTTCACTTCTGGCTTTCATCAGTGATAGCCTTGAACTTGAGAGCACTGCACCTAAATTTTAATATCTAATGCAATAAAAATAAATTATTGCAGTGCTATTTATGAATGAAGTTTTAAACTCTTCTCTTTAAACAACTGTTTTTTATAAATAATTGATCTCAATTGATTTCATATGACTTGGAATATATTTCAATTTATCTAAAACTTGTTCCTCTAGTTAAAGTTGTTTATGATAACATAAGGAACAATAGAGGGTACTCACTCTTTTACTGCACTTATTGGCAAATAGTGTGACTAGAGAGATCATTTATTTTTAGCAATAACTATTTAAAAGAATAACCCATATATATAATCAAAATTACCCCAAATTCACAATTCATCCAGACTAACCAAAATGTAAACTCTAAAACATTACCAATGGTTTCACTGCTTCACACAGACTTCTCAAGTGTAAATAATTACAAAATAACAACATATTTAAACTAAACATTATCCACAATTCTACTTATCTACCATCCACCCTTAATATTAAAAGAACTTTTAAATATGTTAACTGCTTCAGAATCATAAATTTGAAAGTTCTTTTAATATTACAGGTAGATGGAAGGTAAGTGGAATTGTGGGTAATGTTTACTTTAATTATGTTGTTATGTTGTAGTTCTTGACTCTTGAGAAGTCTGCTTGTAGCAGTGAAACCATTGAGAATGTTTGAGATTTTAGTTTCTTGGCTAGTCTGGTTGAGTTGTGAATTGACTACTTTAATTTTATGCTATAATATATATAGTACAGTATTGGTACAGTTGGCATTGGTAACTTAGAAGTAAAATTATTAAATTTCTTAAGACAATAATATTTTTTTTTAGTAGAATCTGATTTATTTTAGACAACGTATGTTATATATATGTATATATACTTTTTAAGTTTAAGAAATTAAAAAAAGAGAAAGAGAAAGTAACAAAATATTGCTTTGATTTTTGCTAGGATAAAATTTTTTATCGCAAAATTAATTAGAACACTTGAAAGTTAAAATCACAGCTGTCTTTCACCGCAATTAAAGATGGACACTGAAAAGGCAAAAGAATGACTTTGAGGGCAAAATTACCTTAAATTTTGCTGAAGTTAAAAGGTGTCAACAGGATGTGCATGGCTGACTAAAATCAGGAAGACTATAAGAGAAAAAACACATTATGCATTGGGGTCCTGGGTTTTTGTCTTCTAAAGAGAACAGTTTAAGTTAAATTTAATTTTCTATGAAGATGTAAAGATTGCACCAAGCCCTATGTGTGAGTAGAGAATAGTTTGTTTCCTGATTTTTTTTCCTTCTTGAAGTCATATGAATGCCATGAGTGAAGCCATCACCTACCTAAATCTTGAACCCTGGACTACCTACAATCTGATATAAGGCAGTATAATGGATCCTTCCCAGGAGAAAAAAACATGCATGGTAAAATCCACAGTGATATAAATTGAACAATTCAACTTCCCAGTAAGAGACGTTATTTCATAATAAAAGCAATCACGTTTTCTTGAACTATAATGATATCAATGCTGTGTTGTTTCAGACTATTAAAAAATACAGGAATCTGAATCTTAGAAAACGTAATGTTTAATAGCTATTTGACTTTAATTTTGATTTTATATTGTTATTCTCTATTTAATTTTAAAAAAATTATAATTTAATAAATCATAGCAATATAAATTGTGTTGTTGTCTGTTTAAGTTTGTTATTAATAGGACAAAATTATTTAAATTCAGTTACTACTTTATCAAATAAATTGTCGATGCTGTATTAGAAAATACAATCCTCTGGTTGTAGCAAATAATTTTATAACAGTAACTAATAAAGATAGGGGGGGGGGGTAGGCCAGTGAATTCTTTTATAGAATTCTAGTACCTTTCAAATAAATTAAAAGCTGTTTCTGTTCTCTCTATTATTCAACTTTCGTTACGTTAAGCAAGGTTGTGTGACCAGGAAAAATAATTGCGTTTGATAAAATTACCTAATATATTCTAATGAAGGAATTAGCGGTTGTGTGACCAGGAAAAATAATTGTTTGATAAAATTACCTAACATATTCTAATGAAGTAATTAGTAAATCGAATGTAATTTGATCACTAAATATGAAGCATATAAAGCGTATAAAACCCTAAAAGATATCACTAGATAGTACAATATATATCATAACATCTACTACTGAATTTTCCAATAATTTTACTTTAGTGTCACAAATCTCCAAATTAAACAGTCAATAAGTAGAAACCAAATTCTTTCTGCCTTTAAGTTATTAGTTAAATAGTAATTCAAAATAATGTAAACCAAAGGAATGAAACTAAATGAACTAAGATAATACAATGGTTCTTAGTGATCAACGTTTTATTCTATATTTATAAGATACGATGAATTCTTTTAATAATATTAAAAATAAAAAATTTTCATAACTAACTTTATTAAAAATATTTACAATTTAATGTTAGATACCTAACATTGAATTTTCCAGCTGTGATATCTGCTTATTACAACATTAAATGTAAAGGTTATTAGAAAGATTAGTAATTAATATTATATTGCAAACATAAAATTTAAACTTGATTGGTTAAAGCTGTTATAATATTTTGACCTGTTTGTATTCATTTTTGTGGTTATAAAGATTCAAACCTTTATTAGTAGTAAGCTCATTTTAAAATTTTACTGTTAAATAAGATCACATTCCACTTTGACTATCGTCTGCGAAAATTGATTTATTTAATAGTAGGTATGGATGACTCCCATAACTTTTTAAAACATTTATGATATGGAGTTTTAACAATTTATAGCATATATGAAAAGTTTTTATCCATCTAAATTGCATATATATCTAAAAATGCTATACTATTTAATATTTACTTATATATATATATATATATATATATATATATATATATATATATATATATATATATATATATATATATATATATATATATATATATATATATAATAATAAAAATAATAAATATGGTAATTCACTATTATATAGTCTTTCAATCTGCCAAAGTACTTTTGATTAATTCCTTAACCCTCCTCAACTACTGTTAAATTCAAAAAAACATAACAGATGCAAATATCATCAATTAAAATCCCATGAATCCCAAATTTTAACATTAGCAGCTTGTTTATTAATTATATGTGTTTTATTTTTTTGTATTAAAATTGCCTCCTTATTTTTTCTTTTATTATGGTTTTTCTCTCCATGAAGAATCTTAACACTTTCAATATCAAACTTAAATTTATCTTTACATGTCCTTTCATGATCCAAGTAAAATGAAGCAGTCATTAAATCATTATTATTTTTGCTTTTCACATGCTTGTATAAATAATTCATGCTCCTTTATGCAGCATTAAAAAAAAGATTAAAGGAGCATGAATTTTTATACAAGCATTTGAAAAGTAAAAAATAATAATGATTTAATGACTGCTTCACTTTTCTTGAATCATGAAAGGACACATAAATATAAATTTAAGTTTGATATTGAAAGTGTTAAGATTTTTCACGTAGAGAGAAACCATAATAAAATAAAAATTAAGGAGGCAATTTTAACCTCTTTTTTGCTGATTATTTTATTGGCCGAGTGAGATAAAAATGTAAACTTTTAATTGGTCAATTCACAAACTCAAGTGTCAATTCACAAACTCAAGCATCAAAATATATTCATCTTTTAATATTATATTCACTTTAGTTTTGTTTGTAAGAAGTATATTAATAATTTGTCAGGTTATGAAAGTGATCAAAAGTTTTTTCAAAAAAACATTTTTATTTATAATTATAAAAATATTCAATAGCAAAAAATCTAAAATGAATGTTACTCACCAACCAAAAAGTTTTGGTGACGTCAGTGATTTCTTTTCAAATTTTATGTTGCAGAAAAAGTAAATAATTTTTGTTAATGTCTTAACTGTTTTTCTAAAAGAATTTTATTTTTAGCATATTTTATCAAAATAATTTATAATTTGTCAAAAAATATTTTTAAAATGGTCTAAAACATTCGTTTATCATTTTCGAAATGAAAGAAAAGAAATCGTAACTCTTCAGTTATTGACAACCATTTTCTTTGTTGTCAAAATTTAACAGCCAATCAGATTCAAAAAAAGACTGCCTACTTATTTTATTAGACTTATGATGTCAGTTTTATTGATTTTTCACTTGTAAAATAATTCAAGAGAGGGCAGCATCTTATGGAACTTTTTATAATTTTTCAAATAACAGTAAAATCTTAACTATAGCATTAAAAATGATGGGATTTGAATGGCTGGAAGCCAACATCAAATCATCACATTTTTAGCCATGACTAGCAAAAAGGCGGTTAATAAATAGAAATAAAATGGATATAATTAATACATAAGCTGCTAACATTAAAATTCGGGATTTATGGGAGGATTAAAAAATTAACAAAAGGTACGTTGGCAGATTAAAAGATTGTATACAATAGTTACCTTTATATTTATTATTTTTATTGTTATTACAATAGTTTTTAATTAACAGACATTTTATTTGTATAAACATATATATAAACATCAGAGCTCTAATGAATAGGTGACTTTTTCTATTTTTGATCCTTTGTTCAAATTTAGAATGCTTTTAGTTCACAGTCTGTAAAAAGAAGATTTACTCTCTTTATTTGCATATGCACTGGGTTATGGATAATTTAAAGTTTTCATATTAAATCGTATTTAATTATTGCAATCAAATTGTTAAAAGTGAGATTCTGTTTCCAGCTTTGTAAAATTGATTATGAGTTTAATAACTGTTAAGTGTCATGTTCTGTCTGGCTGATAAATTAATTTCACTCCTCACTGATGAAGGCCATAAGCCAGAAACTAGGCTGGGGATATTGGATGAGTAGGCACTAGATGGGTATTTTATGCACAAGCCTTCTGGCATCCATTGATTACTCTAGCTTGCTGTGTGTGGCAATATATATATATATATATATATATATATATATATATATATATAGTGAGTTTTGCCTGTTTTAACAACAGTTATACCCAAGCATAAGAGGAGGTGGTCATGTGATGTTTATTGGCTTAAAACCAATCTTGCCTAATAGAATAGTGGTGGCTATGGTTATTAAAGAACCAAAGACACCAAAATGTATAGGTACAGAACTGGGTTCAGACCCATATGACTATATAAGCTAATGAGCTTGGATTGAAAATATTAAGGTGTTTTCAGTTTAAGACTCATAGTTTTGTAGTTAAATGGAGCTAAGGGGTGGTTGCTGGAGGGTTGCATTAGATCCTAAGATCTAGGTGCAGTGCTCTCAGATCCAAGGCTCCTCACTGACAAAGGCCACAAGCCAGAAACTAGTCTGGGGATATTGATGAGTAGGCATTAGATAGGGATTTTATGCACAAGCCTTCTGGCATCCATTGATTACTCTAGCTTGCTGCGTGTGGCAATACGTATAGTGAGTTTCACTTGTTTTAACAATGTTGACAAAGATATGCTTATAAACATCAAAGCTACCATAAAATATATGGATTCATTCTATTCTTGATTCTTTGTTCAACATTTAGAGTTTATTTAAGTCATAACCTGTGGAGTGTGTTTTACTTCCTTTGTTTACATATACACTGAGCCAAGTTTAATTTAAAATTTACATATTAAATCTTGTTTAATTATTACAATCAATCAAATTAAAAGTGAGATATTGTCTCCAGTCGTGTATAATTAATTATGAGTTTAATAACACTCAACTGCCATCTAGTGAGAAATTAATTTCACTCTGAATTATCAACAATGTTGACAAAGTGGCTTAGAAACATCAAAATCTCCAAGAATAAGTGAATTTATTCTATTCTTGATATTTTGATCAACAGTAAGAGTGTTTTTGGTTCATAGCCTAGGGAAAGAGTGATTTACTCCCTTTGTTTATATATATTTTGAACAATGTTTAACTTAAAGTTTGTGTGTGTGTGTGTGTGTGTGTGTGTGTACACACAAAAAAGTTATTAAGTCAATACATATAGTGAGTTTTTCCTGTTTTAAAAAAGTTATTACTGCTGAATTCTATATTATTAATGATATATAAAATAAAAAATAATATTAAAATACTAGCCAGAAAATAAAACTTTGTTAAAATTCTCTCTAACCATGGTTTCATCATAAACGTTCTACAAACATCATATATACACAAACAAAAGAGTTATCACTTAATTCACTTCAAAACGTAGCCACTTTTAATATCAAAGAGTATCTTCATGAGATTGATGGCTTCAGATTTAAAAAGATAGTGGTTTTTGAATGACCTCAGAATTAAGATAATACATTCTTAAATTTGGAGCTATCAGTCTCATTTGAAGTGAATTATGAAAAGGCTATCTTGCTTTGCATATATATATATATATATATATATATATATATATATATATATATATATATATATATATATATATATATATATATATGAGAGAGAGAGAGAGAGAGAGAGAGAGCTGAATTTTGCATTAAAAGATCTAAACTATAAGCCATGAAAGAATTTTAGTAAAATTTTGTTTTCTGGCTAATATTTTTATGTTATAAGATTTTCTTTATATATTGAGGGCCTGGTATTTTAAGCAAAAGACTGTTTGCATAAATGATAAATATTATTGTCAGGCATGAATTTTATCATATTTTCAATGTTTAAATGATTATGTTACATATGCTTAACTTATATGTCCCAATAAATGCAGACATAATCCCTCTTTAAAGAAATGAACTATATGCCAATGACTCATCATCATCATCATCATCATCATCATCATCATCATTATTATTATTATTATTATTATTATTATTATTATTATTATTATTATTATTATTATTATTATTATTATTATTATTATTATTGAGATACAGACTTACATTGCAATTTTTAGGGGTTATATCTTATTGTATAATTAGTTTTGGGTTCAGCTAGTTAGTTATTAATATTTATTAAATAAGGCTATCACATGAATATTAGACATAGATATAAGAAAATTGTTATTACCTGCTTGTACTATCTTGTGATATTGAAAGTTTGTATAGAGATATTCTTTCAATGTACATATTATCTTTATGGATTTGTAAATGTCTAAATATATTAGTAAGAAATAATAAATTATATTACATACCAATAATCAAATCTAAAATATTGTTATATTGTAGTATTGGATCAATACCTGATGCATGGTCGAAAATTTCATGTATCCTAGATTACTGATTTTGAAATTTATCTAAAGAATTGGCTCAAGTATATTTCTTTTTAAATAATTAACAAATACTGTGTAGCATTTATATTCATGTTTATAATACCCATAAAATAATTATAAGAATTTAAAGTTAAATTGGAATAGTTGATGACACTTTTTGCTCTGATGATTCATTGCAAATCAATGGCAATACAAGATAATATGTTTTAATGTTATAAGAGATAAGATCTCTTTGGTAATCACAATTTATAAGTCATTTATAGGAAATAGTGATATTAATAAATTAAACAAAATTCAATAATTCAAGTCTAAGAGTAAATAACAAAAGTAGAGATAACCTCTAACCTCAAAAATGAAAATAATAATAATTTATCAACACTTATTTATCTAGGAATATGACAAAAATAATTTTAAAAACTTTAAAACTGCATTTGTATTTTTATTCGTGTCATAGGAGAATGTGGCTTTTATTAATATTTTAAGCCTTGATTTTAACACTATGGAGTTTGTATGTATGAATAGACATTTTCAGAACAAAACCAAAATTTGAAGTCTCATGTGGAATATATACTTAAATCAGAAAGAAATAATATACTAGTAATAATGATAGTTGCCTACGAAGTTATATTTATCATATTTTTCTAGGAGAATAATAATTAAGTTTGTGAACATAGTTGCATCTTCTAGTTATTGTTTTCATCATTTTACATTTTTATAAAAAGATTATTGCAATATATAAATATTCATACATTTTTACTGATCATATCTATTATCATTAAAAATTTTAGCCAAAAAATTGAATTATTAAAGCCCAAAAACTAAATAACAGTCGCAAATCCATATAAATATTTGACTAAAATGTGAAGTGTTGTTAGATATAATTAATTTATAATAGATTATAAATTAGCTTCATGCATTCAGTTAAATAGTATATATATAATTTGTCATACCTTTACTGCATGCGTGAACTTCAAAATTATAGTGAGGTAAATCCTTTGAGCATTGACAAGTAGAATTACATTTTGAGCCCGGAGTATACTTTTGACAAAGTTCAGAATAAGTGCAAGTATTATTTATATGTGCACCTAAAAATAATATATATATATATATTTTGCGGGTTCATATATATATATATGTACACCAATTAACAATTAAATCACTAGACAAAATTAAATTATAAAGCCATTGCCAATGGTTTCCCTGTCGAGGAATATATCTCAAGTTCAAAATTAACACAAACCAAATATAAATATTATCTTACCTTTCCATAATTCCAGCTCACATTCCAATTATTTTTTAATATTAAAGATAACAATATGCGAGTTGGAATTATCGGAAAGCAATATAATAATTATTTGCTTAGTGTTATGTTAACCCGTCCTTGAGAAGTCTGCCCAGACAGGAAAACCATTGATAATGGATTTGAATTTTAGCTAGTGGTTTATTTGTTAATTGATGTATCTCTTTTATTATACTGACTGATATATAATTTTATCACACTGTACTCAATACACACTCGCAATGACATTAATAATTAAATCAATCCTAATGCATAAATTTATCTACAAACCTACTACTGGATCAAACAAGTCCGAATACAATCAATAGGTTAATATGTTAAAAGTTTTATATTCTCATCATCACATATTTGATGAGGCATAAAATTACTTATGGTTTATTAAACCTCATTCAAAGTTCATCTACTTACACATTTAATGATCCAATCTTATTACACTTATCTAAGTGGGTGTTGCGTAGTTTATTACATATAAAAATGATTTGTTTCATAGGATTAAGGTCTCTGGTATGCAATTTCTGTTTATATGATATATATATATATATATATATATATATATATATATAAGTAATACATCAAAGAGCCAATAGCATTCAAATTAACAAAACAAATGGGTTTCTTAAATCATTAATGATAAATTTCAAACTCATTGTTATCCATGATTATGATACCTATGCAAAAGTATACTGAATCTATTTAATTCGTTTTGTTCTTTGTTATGATATTTTTCATATTACTAATAATGGCAAAGTATCAAAGTACTATATATATATATATATATTGTAACGGTCAGAATCGTCTATCTCGCTAACACACTGCATAATTCAAACCCCAGACACTAAACTGAACATTCTAGGAGGGGTTGCCTTCTAGATATACTAAGTTCGAATCTAAAGTCCAAATTTCACAGCGCCACCTGCGTGATAACGCATCTGATGCTACAACTAGTATAACCTTTTACCGGTGCCTGGTGGTCAGGGAGAAACAAAAGACTCTATACTAAGATAAGTTTGGGTGGCTAATTAACGTCTATGGATTTACATAAGAAATGCAGAAAATATATATATATATAGACCGAGACAGTGATAGGAATCAAATAAAATAAGAGATAAAATTTAGTTTAAAATAATTTCACACAATTTATTTAGATAAATATATATATAACGCCACTGTCTGCTTATATGAGACAGGGACGCGTATTAAATAATTGTTGGCATTTATATTTCAGCAATGACAAAAGATTTTAAAACAGAGTGATATATTCTATTCCTCGGGCTAATAGCGTTACGATAATGTGCTTTACAAGATAGGAACATGTGCGAGGTGCTTTGAGTAAATAGACAAGTTTAAGACAATATGTGAAATTAAATGTTCTAAAATATTTATTGATTTCGAGAATAGTACGGACTAAAGCTTACTAAGCAAACGTGGGAATGGGATCAAAGCATTTATTTGAGAATAATAATAATAGATTTGTATTGGGAGGTCAGTATTGCTGATAGTGAATTTATAAAGTTGGAGGGTGTGACTCGTTTAAGTCACGGATGCTTTGTAAAATAAATATAAAATGAAACAATATGAAAATCCGGAATAATTACGGAGGGCATCTCGCCGCTAACCCGTAGGAAAGTATTTTGACGAAACAGCCGAAACTTAGCGACTGTGTAACGATTGCGTTTAATTCCCAGGGGTGTCATTTGTGAACACCCTCTGCCTGGAAAATTGCAATAAGCGAAAGAACGGACTTTGCCGTGTAAAGAATCCTTGGAAAATAAAAACAAAGCGGTCTCAACAACCAATTCATGTACCAGCAATACGAGACTAGTGTATATAAAAACATACTAAATGGGTTTTACTTGTATTAAGAGAAATGCCCAATATAATTCCCTGAAATTCATTTAAAAGGGTCCGCACACTCTCAACATCAATGATGAACTTTATAATTAAAATAGAACACGGTAATTAAAATAAGAAAATGCATGCTTGTGGGTTTGAAAAGTAAGTATAGATTTATATATGCAATCATGCATTTGGGGACACATTTAATCATTGACCTCGCACATACTCTTATATTAGATTAAAATCAATAACATGTAGATTTTAAACTATGTGATTATGTTACATTAAAGAAAAGAATCGCCCTCGAACGAGTGATTTGCAAGACAATAAAATTGGAAAATTATAAATTTAAAATATGCCTTAATAGCGGCGTCTTATTTTCAATAGAGGGAATAGTTCACTCGGTCAAAGACGATTCTGACACATTATCATAATAAAATAAAAGAAAGCTTTATAAATAGAAAATATTAACCCAAGGATAGAGAGCAAAATGTTAAGCATATTTAAACACACAAAATAAATACACAATGAAGTTGTGAAATATAAGAAAACAATGTTAAATAGCTATAGCATGTTAGTTAGTGATCACAAGAGCTCTTGGGTTAATTTAGGTTACCTATGGAGAAGCATTTGCAGGTAGATGTTCGGCAGGTTTTATAATTCAGCAGCAAAATCTGGAATGCTCATATTTGGCAGCGGCAGCAGCAGTTTCGGGCTCCGTGTGATAAATTTTTGATGGTATGGAGCAGCGGCTGGCTATTCCGAAGGGACATAGCCATCTTAAACGCCTCTACTCGGACATGTCAAGGTTAGCAAATTATTAGAATTTTAGAACAACTCAGAAACTTTTAGACAATTCAGAATTCTTTTTAAAAGCCTAGAAACCTTTAAGAGCTTAGAAAGCTTAGAATAGCTTAGAATAGCTTAGAATGCTTAGAAAGCTTAGAATGGAGAACAAAAGAAAAACATCCTTTTTATAGTAAAATTTAACAATAGATTTGTCCTGGAGCGTACAAAATTATTGGACTTATCTGCTGTAATTAAATCTATCTGAATGTCTAAAGGAATTCAACATTAATTAATTTCTTTTGTTAACTTCCCCGTCGACATTCGAATTACAAACTAGATTTAATTAAAATTGCTGCTACTAATTAAAGAAAACTTAAGTGGACAGCTGCTGTTTTTAGATAAACTTATATAATTAAACTATTGTCCCTCATTTATGTTAACAGAAATATTTGGGATGATTTTTATCAAATAAAACGAAAATTATTTTATTTTAAATTGTAATATTTGAATCTATCTACTAAACGAATATTTACTAAAGGAATTTTATTTTAAATCAAAATATATTACGACGGTAATATATTTGTAAATAGATCCAAACAAAATAACTAACAATTTATAATTTTGATATGTTTTAAAATGGATATCATAGTGTGTGCACAATTACGACTTATATAACTTACTTTTTAATAAATGTAAATTATGTGAACAAATACATAATTCATAATATTTTATTTTATTTGGGAATAAGTTATATATATAATATGAGCATTGTGCTCGTGGTTTAAAATTAGGTGGGATTTTCGATATATAAGTGTATTACAGACACACTACGATAGATTGGGGTTCAAACTAAGGTATGAGGGTAGGAAGTAGGTGAGAAAAGGTGAAACAAAGATCTGCAAAGCAGACCTTACTGTTTCAATATATATATATATACATCAACTTTTACTTTTTCATCAATGAAAATCTTTAAATTAATATATATAAATCATTATCAAAGATACTTGGTTGTTGTCAAAATTCGGGAAAATTGTTATACTTTAAATTTTTGCACATATAATGTATCTATGTTCAGATCCATACCTTTTATATCAGTTAAAGAATTAAGCTAAAAATTATCCAATTTTTGACTTAAAGTGATTTTGATAAATACTATAGTTATTACTAGATCATATGATTTCAGTTTGCATTATCAATTTTAATTGGTTGCTTTCAGATTACATCATAGAAATTTCTCAATATATTTCACTGTTTACACCTACAAGTCTGTGAAAATCTTTAAATTAATACATATATAATTCATCCCCCAAAAAGGTACTAATTATTAAAATAATAAAATGCAGTGCAACTATTTCATTGAGAAGGCTCAGGAAAATATTATTGATATTAGTAAATCACTTCTGTTTAGCTTGAATTACTAATTTTAATCGCTTGTTGCCTAGTTACATCATAAATGAAATTTTATCTAAATTATTACACAGATAATTCTCATTATGTTTCAATATTTACATCTATATGTTGATGAAAAAGTATAAACTACTATATTCTCAATTTATTATAAGATTTTAAAATGTTGTTATATATTTTAATTTTTCCAAACATATAAATCATCTTTCTTTCATTACTTACTTTTATATAACCTAGAGTCGTTTTATTGACTTATTTTTAAGAAAATTTTTATTTTCATTAAAATTTATATGGATTCTATTATGTTCTATTACTAAAATTAATGTTCAGTAGGGATTCAAAAATTTGTATTTTTTAGGGACACATTTTTGTGCCACTTTAATGAAACAGTGACCTCTCTCTATAAGGCTTTTGGTGCTTGTCTTATAGATAAAGATGTCGTTTGATGGTGCCATTTTCACGCTAAAACTATAAAATATGATCATTCCCAGGCCATTAATTATAATCATTTTGATGTGTTTTTTGTAATGCGAAAATAAAAACAAAAGAAAATCATCTTTTTTAAATATTATTTAATTTTAAATATTATTTTTTATTAACGTATACAAATTAAATGATAATAATAAATGTAAAATAAAATAAACAAATTACAATTTGATTCGTGTTTTTTAGTTTGCTTTATTAGAAAAATCAATTTTCTATCTGAGATTTTTTTTACTGGGGTTACGGCTTTTTTTTTTCTTGTTGTTTAAAAACTCATAATCAGAATAAAACGTAAAATTTCTTAGTCTTCCTTTTACATTTTATTTCTACAGAGAAACAGATATTATTGTGTTATCGCTATTTTTTACTTTTTTAGTCTTTGTTTTACTTTTTATAAGTTTCTGTTTATGAAAATACTTTTGTTTTTTTCTATAAAACTTTTTGTAGTTGTTTTTATATTATTCAAACTTCTTATGTAATTCATTTATATATACAATATGGCATATGACTATATCAATCCAATGCTATATAAATATTCGGTAATACATGAGCTGTTGATCCACACCATGCAATGGCGCTGTTTCTACGCTAAAGCACATAAATATGCTATTTACAAGGCTGCTCATAAATCTTATGACCTGTAAACTTTTCAAACACTAAGATGTTGAAGGGCACCCTTACCCCAACATCTCTAGCATGTTGAACATTATTAGTGATTAGTATGTGACACTTTCTATAGACATTACTCTTGACTGTTGTACAGCATATGATATGAAGGTTTCTGTAGTTGTAATGACAAAAAATATATTAGAATGGATTTATTTATTTTTTTTGCTTAAATGTATTGTAATTGATGTGAGTTAGTAAAAATTGTAATGAATTCTCAAACACCTCTACTTTCATTGTCAGGGGTCAGAATTCACTAAATGAGGAGTGTAAATCATGATTCGGCAAAGTTCATGATCAAGTTGAGCACTTTCCGAGACTTTTTTGAGATCAAAACAGTTCAATGGTAGATGACCGTTCGGCATTGTAGTTTTGAGATTTTCCTGCTACAGAAGCAGATGTGGTGGCCTTCCTTCAACCCCAAAAAAAATATTTTACCCACCCAAAAAAACTGTCTTTGTGGTGGTTTAATGAAATTAAGGCGTTGTCAAACATCTGAAATGGAATGTCAATCGCATCAGTGTTGACGAAGGTGTTCCATTCGCTCATGGAATGGGCTTTGAGGGCTGCCAAATTGCCTTTTCATGAGCAGTACAGCTAATTTATTCTTGAAGCTGGGATCAGCTTACAGTGAAGCGTATTAGAGCTGAGTTGAAAAGGTGTCAAAACACCGTAAGGAATATGACAACAGGTCTTAGAGAAGTCAGTCGAGAAAGCCTTGTTTTTCAATGAAAATAAAAAAAAGTTTCTTTAAAAACAATAAAAAAGACTTGGAACAACAACAACAAAAAAGTTTTTTAAAAAAAAAAAAGACTGGACAAAAATTTTTTTTTTTTTTTTAAAAAGACAGAATATTTTAAAAAGCCAAAAAAAAAAACCCCCATTATTTTTTTTTTAAAAAATATATATCAAATCGGTTACAAAAAAAAAGCAATAACAACAAAAAAAAATAATAAAAATCAAGCAAATCCAAAAATTAAAAACATAAATCAACAAAATTTAAAAACAGCCCAGTAACATTATATCTATTTGTTTTTCACTAGCAACAGCGCCATAGAGTGGTATGCAAAATTAGAAGATGTATTACCAAATATTCTTTTCTCTTTAGTTAATTATATTAAGAATGAATAAACAACCCATATTTACATTTAAAAAAATATAAAATCTATAACCTTAATTTATAAGATTTGAATCTAATTCCATAAAACCTTTTAATTATTTTTTTTTTAAAAATATATATGTATGCACATATAATAGATTGGTGCACATTCCATTTTCCCCAGATGATGCATATTGCCTTTATTGTATTTCTTATGATAAATTTTATAATAAATACTACGGACTTTTAGGAACCCTCAGAGAAGTAAAATGTTTCCTTTCCCTCACGAACAATTATTCTTCCATTACATAGCAAATGCATGGGTGTTGCAGGATCTTTTACAACACTTATTACTGTATTTTATTTTATCACATAAGCTCAAGGGTTTATATGAAAAGGAAATGATATTAACTCTTTCAAATTCTGACATTTTGTATTGTTCCTCCTAGTGGAAATTTTTGTACAAAATCTTTATTTTATACTAAAACTCATAAATTGGGCTTGATTTCTTTTTAATTTTATTTTATAAATAAATAATATTCTAAAATATAAGATTTGCATTTTATAAATACTTAATAACTGAATTTTAAATAAGGACAGAATATGTAATCATCATCAATGAAGTTAGTGCAAACATTCTTTCAGAAAATGAATGAATTCTTTTTCATTTTAATTTTTTAAAATGCAAACAAATAAATATACATTTCTAATAAATCTATCAAATTCTGCTTTAAATCTGATATTTGTTTTATAATTATTAAAATATTTTTAAAAAATATAATACTGTGTTAATTTTGATAGATATTGATGTTAAGAAATCCATTTCACATAGAGCATGTTCAAAAGAAAGGAGCACTCTTTAATTTGAAAACAATAGAGTAAAAAATATTGGTCTTTACTGATTGTTCATATTATACTGCTCTCTATACATCTTTTTTTTCAATTAAAAGAATAATAAAAGCAGTTTGAGAGAATCTGCAATATGTAAAATATATTATGCTAATATAAGTTAAGATAGTGATAAAACAATGATCTAAAGCAATGGAACTGTCACACTTTTTCTGAGGGGAGAATCCCATGAATCTCAATATATATGGCAGTCATTAAGTTAAGAATCTTCCTTAGCTATATAATGAAGTCTCAAATACTATTGATTTTAAAATCATCTTGTAATTTTTTATATCTGATTACATATCCATTAGACTTATTGATAATTTCTGTTTCTATTTTTAATATTTCTA
>JAQFVV010000028.1:6499479-6661979 GCA_028023455.1 Epiperipatus broadwayi | reverse complement strand
ACTTCTTTGAGTGGTCTAAAGTCTCTGTATTGCTCTTCTATTAAGTGTCCAAGTCTCAGATCCATAAGTAAGAACTGGTAAAACACATTTGTTAAAAACCTTCCTTTTCAAACACATGGGCATATTTCCTTTTAGTATCAAGTTATTTCTACCAAAAGCACTCCAATCAAGTTTAATTCTATGATTAACTTCTTCCATAATGTTTCCATCTGCATTAATAATCGGTCCAAGATATTTGTAACTGTTAACTTCTTCTAATTCATCATAATCAATCTTTATTTTCATATTTTGAGAAAATCAATTAAACATTACTTTAGTCTTTTTAACATTTATCTTTAGTCCTACTTTCCTACTTTCATCTGATAATTCCTGCAACATATCCTGCAGCTCTGAAGTATTATTTGCAAAAACAACTACATCATCTGTGAAATCTAAATGACTTAAATAATCTCCATTTACTTTCACTCCTTTAGTTTCCCATTTTAATCCACAAAATACTTTTTGCAGCACTGCTGTAAAAAGTTTTGGAGATATGGAGTCACCTTGTCTTACACTTTTCTCAATGTTGACTTTCTTAGTATCATTATGTAATCTAATTGTTGCTATTGCATTTTTATAAATATTATTTAAAATATGACAATATCCTGGATCTATACCTTGATGATCCAATGCTTTAATCACTGAAGAAATGTTTATAGAATCAAATGCCTTTTCATAATCTACAAATCCAAAACATAATGACAACTCATATTCATTTGCCCTTTCTATAACTTCTCTCAACACCTGGATATAATCTACTGTATTAAAACCACTTTTAAATCCAGCTTATTTTCTTGGTTGGTGAAAATCCACTGTTCTCTGTAGACGAGTTGTAATTATTTTGGTAAAATTTTTATATAAAACTGACAAAAGGCTGATAGGTCTGTAATTTCTAATATCTTCCTTATCACCTTTTTTAAATATTAATATTATTACTACAGTCTTCCAATCATCTGGTACATCTTTATCATTTAGACATTTGGTATATAACTTTGCTAAAAAAAATTCTTTCTTCACCTGCTTCTTTTAATATATCAATTATAATTCCATCATTACCTGGAGCCTTTCCTTTCTTCATACACTTAATTGTGAGTTTCACTTCTTCATTTAAAATGCTGGGCAGTTCGGAAGATGTAATAGATATAGGAGGTACTTGTTCTTTATTACTATATAATTCTTGATAAAAATCTTCTACAAATTTCATGATGTCATCTCTCTTTTTTGTAATAATTCCATCTTTTTTTCGTATTGCAGACATCAATTTCCGACCAATACCAAAATGTTGTTTTACATTCTTAATACTTTTATGTTCTTCTACAGCTTTCCTCGCTAGTTCACAAGAAAAGCTCCTCTATAGAGCAACATCCTTATAATATAGTACTTTCTATATAATCACTTTGTTTATATTTATTCTTCCACAATTTCATTATTTGTATCCCTTCTGCTTGTAAGCATTTACATTCAATTAACAGATGCCTAATATTCACTATGCCTTTCTTTTATAACTTGCAGACTAAATCACCTGCATTTCTGCATTTATGTGTACATTCCCTTGTTGGTAATAATTCTGCTCAAGCCTTAAACAGTAAACTACTTTCCTTGTTAATCAGAAATTAACTCACACCCAATATTCTGCTTATTTCATAAATATTTAAACTCTTTTTCCTCTTCATACTGAAGCAGTGCATATCTGCAAGCATATATGCTTGCTTCATGTGTGCTTAAATTATAGCCTATCTCCCATTGTATACAATTTATTTTTCAATATCCACACACATTAGTAATATGCGCATGTGTGCATGTGTGGTTGTTTTAAGTCATGCTATATTATTTTAAGAAAAAGAGTATCTTGTTAAAAGCATAATCAATTAAGTAAAAAAAATGTGAATATATTGCATACAATGAGAAGAAGGTAGGAAGTCATTACAGGAGGGAGGGTAAGTGTCATATTTCCCTATCTATAGATACAATTGGCTGTAATAGTTACAAGTGAACACCTTCAGAGCCTATACACATTTTAATGTGTTAAACAAGAAGTAAAAAGCAATGGCAATGACCCCAATTCAGGTGCACAAGACATGAGGAAGTAGAAAACTAATGGAAGTGTCAATTAAAAGCAGGACTAAATATATCAAGAATTAGAAAGTGGACCCTGGCATAAAATGAGATAAGCATGGAAGGAGGCATTGAAAAAAACACAAAGAAAGAAAGGAAAAAAAGAGAAGAATCGTAATATTTTTCACAAGATCTCATATATTCAGCGTAAGTTTCTAATTAGTTATCCGGATTAAGATTCAGATTTTTACTCTTTTGTTATTTGTGAAATTAAAAAAAAAGGAAATTGTTAAAATTACCTACCATTATGAATGCATAGATGGGTGTCAGCATCTCCACAATCATCGGTGAAATTTGGTGTCTAGAAAAGTTTTATCAACATGATTAACATCCATCTATGTCCCACCATATCCATGCAAGTCCAAAGACCATAAATCTGTATATGCATCTGTACAGAAGAAGTTCTGAAAGTCATTATCATCTTTCCAGTAAAATGTATTAAATTTTATTCAAATATGTTAATGTAACTCCATTTTTAACACATTTTCTTCACATAGTCTTCTTAATAAATTGTATATAGTATTTATCATTGATGTTAAATCTACTGGTTTTAATTATTTAGCAAATTAGAAATCTATTTGCATTTTATTTATGTTACCTTGAATGATGAAGGTAGTCGAATTTTAAATCATTAAATGTGTTTACACTCTCTGCTCTCAATGTCCACAAGGGATGGAGTTGAGAAGACACTAAATTTAAAGCTGTAAAATTTTAAAGAAATAACAATACATATCTAAATTGATTTTCTTTTTTGGTTTCTTTTCTTACTCTTAGTTTCCCCCATCATATCAAGAAAGGTTATTTTTCACTTTCTTAGAATTATGTAAATAATTATTGAAGGATAGTGATCAAATGCCCATTCATTTAATTATATAAATGATTTTTTTTGTTTATTATGCTGCTATATAAATATAACCCAACCCATGCACTAGAAATTAATTTATAATTGAAAATATCTGCAATAAAATAATATATTAATTCTGTTTAAGTTTTACTTCATATGTCATTAAAGTTGATAATTCTATTTTCTTAAAATGATCTTATGTAATGAAAACTAATAATAAAACTGTCATATTTATAATTCAAGAGTCCATTATACAAAATTAATATTAATAAAGTATCAAGATGCCCATATTGCATTGCTTATTGAAGCAGTAGAATATATATGTAAATTAAACTGCAATTCATGTACAGACAATGTAAGAAGTAATGGCTCACCCTATCAGTCTATATTAGGGATCATTAATTTTCCCTGTACTTTAAATGTTAGATTATTACATTTTCAAGTTTAAGATGATTAAAATAGTTATTGTAAATATGTTATAGTTATAAAACATTCATATGTGGTTCACTAGGAATCTCTTATTCATCATATAAAATAAGTTTAATAATGTTTATTATTAGTGTAGGTGGAAGGTTTAGTAACTTATCATTTATCTTTCTGTAAATTGTGTTCCTACTCCTGCATAAGTGTTGCAATGGTTATATTATTAATGAATTTGTTATCTCTGCTAACTGCTTGGTTCACTCATCTTCATATAATCACTGCAACAAGGGCAGGCCATACTTCTTCTTGGATTCTGAGTTCCTAATCAAGTATTAGCATTGCTCTAGGTTATGCTATGGAGCTAAAAATATACCACCATCACAAATCCTAGATTTAGCACATCTTTTTCATTGGTATGTACCCTCAGTTAGAAGCAGGAGCACCCCTGAAGCCAGGGACATCCATTCTTAGTTGTGAACCATGCCATCAGATTGCAAAGCTGATCATCTTTATGTGTGTTTACAATTGACAGCACTCACATAAGGTAGTACAGCAATGTCTAAGTAATGTTTATTAGTGTAGCCTTCACCTGCACTCATCAAAACCACTGGGTAGCCTTAAATCGAACCCATCCACAAATGTTCCTTTTAATTTAAATATGTAAACAGATTGTTACATTCAAAGCTTTCAAGGCTGATAGCTCCTCATATCTCCAGCAACAATGAAATAGGGCACATATTATTGCTGCAAACTACAGACACCTTCTGTAATACTATGTAATGTCAGGAGATTATATTTAATCCAATAATTTGTAAGCCACTCTATCCATTGTTTTAGTTTCTGTAATAAAATTCATATTAACTTGTGTCATCATTGTGAGTAGGAACTATTCAGTATTTATTATACATAGGTCAGTAAAGTTATTCAATTACCAAAATAAACACACCCATGGTTTTGTAGATAACTAATATAGTATTTCATTTTGTAGCATCATACAAATAACCATATTGCCAAAATCATGTCAATAACCATAAGGGAAATAAATTAATGTAGGGCCTTAATGAGTGCTAGTGTATGGTAAGGTCCCACGTTATGAAGAATCCTGACAAAGATTCCTTTTTGAACCCTAAGCTGTGTCACACTATATAAAGAATGGAAGCTGTGTGATGTTAAGGATGTTTATAATGTAGCTGAGGCCAGGGATCCTGAGTAGGATTTAAACTCTGAACATGGGTTAGCCCTATGTCTGCAGGTTGAGAATCCCTGCTTGATCTTTTGGTCTTGTTGACTGATTACACAATCATGATGTTACAATACTAGTTCTCTATCTTCCTGGTTTTTATAAATGCATCTATTCTTTTATCCCATTCATTGCCAGTATAACACTCAAAATTTATCCTAACACAATCATCCCATTTTTGTATAAGTATATTGGCATAATGTCTTCATCCAAATCTTCTGTTTCAATGTGATGTGATATGATGCACTGTGGTTTTTCCTGCTTCAGAGTCAGGAATCTCTCAGTCAGTGTGCCCAGAGAAACCTGTTAGGCACCTTAACTTCCATTTCCATTCCCTATTTCTTAGTTTTTTTCATATTCTTCTCTATCCTGCTCCACCCCATTTCCATGATATAATCTTTATCAACTGCATGGCCTTTATATTTAAATTCACCTCATATTTTCCCTAACCCAGCATAGCCCAGTATAAAAACCAAAAATCCAGTTTCTGTATAATCACTATGTTTATATTTATTCTCTCACCACTTCATTACTCAACTCATACCCTTTATGCTTGCATGCATTTACATTCAATTAACAGATAACTAATATTTTCTATACCTTCCTTATACAACTTGCAAACAGATCACCCATATTTTTTCATTTATATGTATATTTCCTTTGTAACTAAAGATTTTGTTTGACCCTTAGCAGTAAACTAGTTTCTTTGCTATTATAAATGATCTCACCCCCAATATTCTATTTCATTCCTTGTCACTATAATACTCAACAATTTTCTTAACACAATCATCCAATCTTTTGTATAAGTAAACTGAAACAATTTTCTTAACAATCATCCAACCTTTTGTATAAGTATACTGACATAAATTCTTTATGCAAATCTTCTTTATACAGTACTATATTTATCACCCATTTTGTTGTCTGTCTTTTACTCATAACCCAATTAAATACTATTTTGGATATTCTCTTATTATCCATAAATTGCAGTCTAGTGAACTTTTTTTATTTTGCTTTTTGCTTCCCTCATATAAAAACTTGGCCATCCCACTTTTTCTTGAATTGCCTACTTTGCCATCCACACATCTGCATCTAATGCATGTCATCCTACTTCTCTTTAAACTTTTTCTAAGTAATTTAATACCCCTCTACTAACACATAATGTGTCATGACTATATGTTAACCCTGCTACTGCCACTCCATTCCAAAAAATTCTAACTATATCATATTTATTATATGAAAACACTGTTAATTTCTTTATCAGTCTCTTCCTTTTCTTTGCTTCATTTATCTTTTTTTTCTACCATTCATCCAAGCAGTTTTTCTAATTACTTAAGACAATTCCTCAAATAGTTATATCTATTCACCACATTTAATTTTATATCCACTAATGAAAATTCTTTCCCTTCTCTTTGCCCAGTATTTATCATCATTTTTGATTTTTCTTCACTAAATTTAATCCCCTTCTCTTTACTCACCATTGTGCATGTCTTCAGCATAACTTCCATTTCTTCCCTACTTTCTGTGCACAAGAAGACATCATTGGCAAATAACAAACCTGATAATGTATATACTGCCTTGCCACCTGTTAATGGTATCTCTACCCTCTTCCTAGTCTTTTATTGCTTTCTGCAGTTCTTTCACATACAACAAAACAAAATAGGTGACATGGGGCCTCTTTGCCTTAGTGTCACCCCATTTAAACTTTAACTGATTTTATATTTCCTAATTGATACATATAGTAATTATTTTCATACAATCTCTAAATAAGATGCTCTAAAGCTCCATCCATTCCCAAATTTACTAAACATACTCAATCTATTTCTATTTATTCTATCATATAATTTCTCTATATCTATAAAAACCATATGTAACTGAATACCTCTATTTCTACTAATATCTATAACCTGTGTAACTACAAATAAACTATATTCTATATGTCTATATGATTAAAAACCTCCTTGTATTTCTTATATTATATTATTTTCTTCCTCCATTTTAAAACTCTTTCAGCCATCTTATATGTGAAAATTTTATATAATTCTAACATTACTGCTATCAGTCTATAATTTCTTAACTTACTATAATCCTTATCATTTCCTTTAAATAGTAGCCTTACTCTTGTATTATTCCAACGATCTGGAAATTTCTCTCTTCTATCCCATCTTATTAAAATATGATAATAGGTTTAATTTTGCCCTATTTCCTTAAATTCATCACCATCTCTGCTGCCAATCTATCTAAACATCTTCCCTTTCTATTTTTAAATTTCTTCTCTGCCCCATTCAATTCATTTTCTGTAAACCTAATATTTCCATTACTAAATACTTTCATGTTTATTATCCCTCTGTCCTTCACATCTAATACCTTTTCTATATCCATTAAATACTCATTTAAGATTATCTCTAAATTTTTCTCTAGAGCTACATTCTTTACCTCATCATCTAATAATACTAGTTTTCTTTTCTTACATTCTTTCTTTTAATGTATTTCCAAATTTTTTTACTCCCATCTTTTCCACTTTTATTAATATCCTCCAATAACTTATTATTTAATTTTATTCTCTCTATATAATTATCTATTTTAGCCAACTTCTTTTTTTAAATATTTTTCCCATTTAACATTAATATATTTTTCACTTTCTTTGTTCTTAATATAGCACACTTCTCTGCATGCTTTTTTTTCCCTTTTACTCTAACTCTCAGATTTCTTCTTCTTTTATTTTTCTGAATATTCTCACCTAAAATGGTATTTACCACTTTTTCTATTTCACCACACCAGCCCTTATATTCACCCCCAATCAACTTTTCCATGATTTCTTCAACTTTTATTTTATATTCTTTTAACTTATTCTTATCACTCATTTCCCATTCACATTTTTTTATTCATTCTACTTTTATTACTTTTTTCCCATCACATTACAAACCATTTCTATAATAAAGAAATTACTATCACTATTAGATACTCTCTCTCTCTTCATTAACAAACACTTTAATTTTCTGTATTTTATTCATTCCCTCTTTCTCTACAAATACCTAGTCTATTATTCTGAAATATATTATTTCTATACCATGTGTATTGTCTGTCATAAATAAATGATAAATTTCCAATGCTCAAATTTACTTTCTGATAAAAATTCTTCAAAAGCTGTTTATTTTTGTTATCTACATCATCAATTTCTTCAATATGCCCACTCATATTTCCTATAACAATTATTCTCTTTCTTTTTTCTTTGAAAGTTTGTATATGCTACTATTACACTCCATTTATAGCTTGACTATCTGCAGTAGTTATATACACTATAGTCACCATCCATTCTTGTCTTCCTAACCTTATTTCAAACCACAGATATTTAATCATTTTTAAATATGTTTTTAACATTACTCTTATACTTCCAACTCTCTTTTTTCTATTTATATCCAGACATACTAAGTCTTCCTGTATAGGTTATTCTTCTTCTTTTAGATGTGTTTCCATTACTGCTAGTATCTCAAGCTCTTCCAGCCACTTTTCTGGAGTTATACCCTTTGCATATTCACATATCCAATTTTAACAATTTTTTTTCTTTTCAAACTACTCTTTTTAATTCAATACTAGTGCTATATATGCATAAACACAAAGCTAATATTTAATGTCTTATTAAACCATAGGCTGAGTGCTTTCGAGAGTCACAGTTCTCATAATCATAGCTCTTTGAGAACTATGATTATGAGAGCCATGACTCTTGAAAGCACTCAGCCTGTGATTTAATAAGACATTAAATATTAGCCTTGTGTTTATGCATTTATAGAGATAGTATTGAATTACAGAATAATAATCAAATAAGCAAAGTTTAAAATTAAGTTTGTATAACTACTCTTTTATAAATTCTTTTGACTCTTTCTTCTCCATTACATTTATAAGTAACTTGCTTACCATTAATTTTACAGACCCATTCCCTCTCCAAAGTCAGCTATCCTTTGTTTAGTTTTTACATCCCATTCATTTTTCTTCTTTTTGGCAATACTGCAATTTAAAATGTCAACCACCTTTAGAAGTTTCCCAAACAATAATATTCTTTATAAATTAAATTCCCTAAAACCCTATTTTCTTGATTTCTAAGTGCAATGGCATCTTTACTATATAATTCCCTCTTACTAATAAAAAAATCCCACACATCCATAAACATAATATCATTTATTTTACACAATTTTTTCAATCTCTCATTTATAAATCACATCCTATCTAACATATACCTATTTTTGGATCTTGGCAATATTCCAATTATTTCTATTCTTTCTTTAATTTTACTCAAATTACTAATCAATTATATGTTCTCATCCATTACTTTCTCCAATGATTCTGACAAATTATTTGGCCCTACCAAAACATATACATCTCTACTCCTTTGTTTCTTTACCTTATCTGTAATATTCCTAATTCTAGCTCGATGTAAACATATTCTTACATACCTGTTTCTATTCTCCCTTGAAATTACATCTTTACATCCTCTAATTAGTAAATCATCTATGAATACTGTCTCATACTGTACTTTTACTACTTCATACATAACATTCTCTTCCATCTTATTGACTTTCTTATCTACTTTTTCCTTATCATTTCTATTCAATAATTCCTTTATCTCAATAATTTCTTTATCTGTTCACCCTTCATTTCCAATGATTTTAATTTTGCTTCTACATTCTTTACCTCTTTGTTTATCTTATTTATTCTTTGACTTACCATCTCCATTGCACTACTTATTTTGTCATCCATTTGTCTTGTCCCTTTACTAAAAACATATTCTATTTTATCTTTCTCAATTACATTTTGCCTTATTTATCTTGTCTTTCTCTTTAAACTATCTATACAGAAACAATTCTTTCATCACATTTACATATGTTCTACATAACCATGCATCTGTTACATCCTTCCTAGAATTATTCAAGCATTTCAAATGATAAACCTTATCACATATGGTAAAATCAACCTCAGCATGCCTAATTTTTTTCTGACCATGTGGGGTACAAATGCAATCAAAATTCCTTATTTTTTTAAGTCTCCTACTCTATATTTAACTTTATACTTTCTTTATTACTCTTCAAACTCCTTTATGCAAAATGAGAAAAACTTTTCTTTCTTTCAATGATGATCAATAAACAAAAGTTTTTACTCTTATGCCTCAAAAACATTATCTTTTTTCTCAAATAAATGACTCTCTTTCATGAATTAAAAGTTTTTTTAATAGCAAACCTACTAAAAAAAACAACTAATTTTTTATATAACTTATTTTTAAAGTCTTGCAGTAATACACACACACAAAATTTTTTTTTTCCTTTTATATCTAAGATGAATGAGATTCCAAGCACTCTATTACCTTATCATTTAATTAAGATATAAAATGTCATACAGTAAATAATTTATTTATATTTGAGGAGGTTTGTAAAACAGTGAATTCAATGAGAAAACCCATTCTGAAAACAATGATTCAATTACAACTGCTGTTTTTAAAACAGTACAAAACAAATTATATAAATTTGGACTGAGATGGTAGAATTAAGGAAAAGACAAAAAAATAGTCGCCAATATGGTTTATTTGAAAGTATTAAAATGAAATCAATAATAAATACAATAATTTATAATAAAAAAATAATGGGATGGTTTATTGTTTGGGGGGATTTTGTAAAACGTTCATGCACTTGTAGAAACATCTGGATCATGGTTCACATCTTTAACTCCAGTCCCTCAACCACAGCACAGAACCACACAGTGCAATACAGTGATTTGGTATAAAAGTAAACAAATAAAGTATCACCAATGTATCTTGGTTACAATTAATTATGATACATTTTTTCTCATGTGTCATAGCATCGGCTGGGAAGCAAACCCGCTAACCAGGACAACTGCTTGTAAGGCAGCCATGCTGACCTTTTGACCACCTATGCTTGACAAATTAAGATACATTTATATAACTAATAACAGCCCCTATAAAGAATTAGAAAACTAGGTATGACTAATAATTTTCTAAAAGCTGATTTTAGAAAAACATTATTAGTCAATGGTAACTTATAATTACACATAAAAACAATTTATAATCTGATGTAAACTGAAAAACTGTCTTATTTATTTAAATGCATAAAATAAATCTTATAAACATTTTCAGATGGCAACCTGCATTTTTATTTTGTCATCATTATTTATTTTAAATGATATTTCAATTTGTACCATTATTAAATCTTACAAATTCACTGTACCTGCTTGACATGAATTGTCTATTTCAAATGAAACATTTACAGCACATGCGCATTTGCGATTTAAGCACACACTGCCCGAAGTTTCAAAAGAACATTGATAATCTGCATCACAGCTCTGATTCAACTTGACTCCTAAAATTAAAAAAAAAAAGATGAGTAAATAAAATTTAACTAATAAAAGCATTAATATTATAAAAAGTTAATAAAATGTAGCTTAAAAGTCTTTAAATACAATTCTTCAGGTCAAAGATTTTTTTCCAATATTCTTCATAAAGTAACAGTAAAAACGTTTTTTTTTTTTTTTTTCATATTTGAGCTGGCTAACTGTATGAAAAATTTTAGGAGTCATAAAAAAATCAGTTTACTTGGCTGGATTTGAATATAGATTGGATATGCATTATTATCATATCGCAAAACTATTTTCTTTATATATACATATATTGTAGCAGATGGGATGATGCCTGGATATGTTCCTGACCACATGCCAGAGATAACAGACAAGAAAGTAAACTGGGGACTGATATGTTATGCAGATGTAGCAGTCTGGGACCTGTGATTCAATACACCACAATTGCTTGCCCCAGATGACACAGTCTGCAGAGTTCAACCAGGCTAGGAAAGGAAAAGAGTCACACCTAACTATAGTCAGACATTGATTCTTCAGGGAGGATCCTGATGAAAACTTGATGCAATGTCTAACCAATGATTGCATGTACTTTTAATTGACTAGCTCTATACCTATTTATTAATATCATGTACAATTTAGGTTAGTTCATCCACTCCTCACCCCTTTCCAATTTTGTTTTGCCTTAATATTCAAGCTCAGGGAGAATATTGCCTTTGGCTCCCTTAACTGGTATGATCAGATACATAAAGCAACTTCCACACCTCTATATAGGTTACAACTAGCATTGAAAAAACTTAATTTATCATTAAACTATTATATGAAAATGAAATAAGTGTGTGCATATTACAATTATTGGTGGCCTGTTGAAAGACATGACAACTCAATAAACCAGAGACTGGAATAATGAAAAACTATTTAACATTTATTAACAATGATAATATGAATTTAGAATAAAGTATTTAAACAATAATAATAATAATAATAAATTGGTGTACATGTGTCAAATATGAAGTTCATTATTTACAAAATCATGAAATATACAAAAAAAAATATTCATGATTTAAAATGATTGTGGTTTTGACTTACTACATTAAACATCTATTGCCTTATTTATAATAATATTGCAATTTATTTCTGAAAAAGCAATTTATTTGATTTAAATCCCACCAATCTAAATTTATATATATATATATGCCGAAGGCGGAGGGTGCTAAGAATTTCCTGGAGGCGGATCCAGGCTGCCATTTGATGATGACTTTTTATTTAGGTACTTACAACTGCAGATCACTTTCAAGTGAAGGAAGATTGCAAGAATTAGAAGAAGAACTCTCTTATATTAAATGGAACATTATTGGACTTTGTGAAGTTAGAAGAAAAGGTGAAGAGACAATTGATTTAAAAAGTGGACATATGCTCTATTATAAAGGCCCAAATATTGGAAATACAAGTGGAGTAGGATTCATTATAAATAAAAAGTGGAAGAACAATATTGTGGAGATTGATGGTGTATCAGACAGAGTGGCAAGATTAGTTATACAACTTAATAGCAGATATCAAATGCAGATAATTCAGGTTTATGCCCCAACAAGTTCTCACAGTGATGAAGTAGTAGAAGATTTTTATATGGATGTACAAAAGGCTTTTGATCAGAGTAAACAACATTTTAAAATTGTTATGGGAGATTTTAATGCTAGAATTGGTAAACAAATGAAAGATGAAAGTGTTGTAGGTAATTTTGGTTATGGTAATAGAAATGAGAGAGGACATAGACTTGTGGAGTTTGCAGAGAAGGAAAAACTTTATATTATGAATTCTTTTTTTGAGAAAAATGTTAGAAGGAAATGGACATGGAAGCATCCAAATGAAGGTACAGCAGAATTAGATTATATTTTGACTAACAGGAAATACATATTTCAAGATTGTAATGTTCTTAATAAATTTAACACAGGAAGTGATCATCGATTAGTAAGGGGTAAGATACATGTTAATGTAAAACTAGAGAGACAAAAATTATTAAGAAAAACTATATTTACAGTTGATATTCCTAATCTTCAGAAATATTCTAACGAATTTAAATTAGAACTTACAAATCGGTTTCAAGTATTAGTAGATTTTGAACATGATTCAGATTTGAATGAAATTAATATGAAAATAACTGATACACTTTTAAAAACTGCAACAAAGATAGCTGGTAGAAAAAAGCAGCAATTGACTAATAAAATTTCTACTGAGACTAGAGAACTTATGAAGAAAAGAAGGAATATGAAGATATACAAGAATGATGCATTAAAAAGAATTGAATATCTCGAATTTTGTAAAATGGTGCGGAAAAGAGTTGAAAATGATATAAGAAAGTATAACTGTGAACTAGCAAGAAAAGCTGTAGAAGAAAATAGAAGTCTTAAGAATGTAAAACAACATTTTGGTATTGGTAGGAAATTTATATCTGCAATAAAGAAAAAAGATGGAATTATTACTAAAAAGAGGGATGACATTATGAAATTGGTAGAAGATTTTTATCAAGAATTATATAGTAATAAAGAACAAGTACCTCCTATATCTATTACATCTTCCAAATTGCCCAGAATTTTAAATGAAGAAGTGAGAAATGCAATTAAATGTATGAAAAAAGGAAAGGCTCCAGGTAATGATGGAATTATAATTGATATATTAAAAGAAGCAGGTGAAGAAACAGAAAAAATATTAGCAAAGTTATATACCAAATGTCTAAATGATAAAGATGTACCGGATGATTGGAAGAATGCAATAATAATATTAATATTTAAAAAAGGTGATAAAGAAGATATTAGAAATTACAGACCTATCAGCCTTTTATCAGTTTTATATAAAATTTTTACCAAGATAATTACAACTCGACTACAGAGAACCTTGGATTTTCACCAACCAAGAGAACAAGCTGGATTTAAAAGTGGTTTTAGTACAGTAGATCATATTCAAGTATTGAGAGAAAGTTATAGAAAGGACAAATGAATATGAGTTATCATTATGTTTTGGATTTGTAGATTATGAAAAGGCATTTGATTCTATAAACATTTCTTCAGTGATTAAAGCATTGGATCATCAAGGTATAGATCCAGGATATTGTCATATTTTAAAGAATATTTATAAAAATGCAACAGCAACAATTAGATTACATAATGATACTGGTAAAGTCAACATTGAGAAAGGTGTAAGACAAGGTGACTCCATATCTCCAAAACTTTTTACAGCAGTGCTGCAAGAAGTATTTTGTGGCTTAAAATGGGAAATTAAAAGAGTGAAAGTAAATGGAGATTATTTAAGTCATTTAGATTTCGCAGATGATGTAGTTGTTTTTGCAAATAATGCTTTGGAGCTGCAGGAAATGTTGCAGAAGTTATCAGATGAAAGTAGGAAAGTAGGACTAAAGATAAATGTTAAAAAGACTAAAGTAATGTTTAATCGATTTGCTCAAAATATGAAAATAAAGATTGATTATGGTGAATTAGAAGAGGTTAAGAGTTACAAATACCTTGGTCAGATTATTAATACAGATGGAAACATAATGGAGGAAATTAATCATAGAATTAAACTTGGTTGGAGTGCTTTTGGTAGAAATAACTTGATATTAAAAGGAAATATGCCTATGTGTTTGAAAAGAAAGGTTTTTAACAAATGTGTTTTACCAGTTCTTACTTATGGATCTGAGACTTGGACACTTAATAGAAGATCAATACAGAGACTTCAGACCACTCAAAGAAGTATGGAGAGATGTATGTTGGGAGTAACAAGAAGAGATCGAAAACGCAATGTATGGGTAAGAGAACAAACAGGTGTTACTGACCTCATTGAAAAAATTAAAAGATTGAAGTGGAGTTGGGCTGGACATATTGCTAGAAGAGATGATAATAGATGGACAATTGAAATTTTAAACTGGATTCCAAGAGATTGTAAAAAACCCAGAAGGAGACCACATATAAGATGGATGGATGAAATAAGAAAATGTGTAGGGGTGATGTGGAGAAGAGAAGCTAAAGATCGGTGAAGATGGATTAAACTTGGAGAGACCTTCATCCTGCAGTGGATTGATAATGGTTGATAATGATGATATATATATATATATATATATATATATATGTCTATTCTTATATATATATATATATATATATATATATATATATAAGAATAGACACTGGTTGATTAGTCAATTACACTGAAAAACATATAATAATGGTTAATCAACAATATAAACATAAATATATGTTCATGTTCCTATCTATTTTAAAATAAGTTGGCTTAAAATGACATAAAAAATATTCTATTGAATGCTTATTCAATATTTTCCCCACATATTATATATGTCATAAAGGTAAAATTCATCCACACAATATGTGTTTTTACTTTTATACGCATGTGAAACCCTGCTCTTTAATTTGCTTCCTTAAAATAACTATTCATCAATATGACTTTAGTCCAACTCATTTTTGACTTGTTGTATAAGCAATTACGCATACACATACACCGTGACATGTCAACATATATATTATGTTAAAATGTATTCCTTTATATTATGCATTGATACATAAATCACATATATATTGTAACAAGGTGCGGACTGAGGAGGGCCAACGGTCCGCCAAAAGTTACAAGAGAAATGGATATAGATACTACTAACACTATTAACTAATAAAGTTATTAATAATTGTAAATACTAATATTAAATGGTGATGGGAATATTTCAAGATTAACAGTATATTATTCGTATATTTATTTGTAGTTAGTTGTTAGTTGTTTAATTTTAAAAGGGGGAAAAACATCGTAAAACTCGTGTTTTATTGGAGTGTTTGTGGCATGCGAGTATATATATGTGCATGATTAATATATTTCAAGTAGATGGCCAGTTAAAGCAAGATGGGATCTTTATAAAAGACAAATGCAGGTTTTGGTACAATGGCGACCGCAATGACGTAGTCATAGTCTAGTTGGATGACGCAACCAGGGAATTTCGCCGGATGGAATCACGGAAACGGACGAGAAAGGACGAGAAGAAAAGGGATATAAGAGGAAATAGAGAGGGGATATTTCTTCTTCTTGCACGGGTCCAGAGAGTTAATCAGAACAAAAAGCATATCATGCATCGAGTGGGGTAAAAACCTCAACTTGACAGGCGATGAAGGCCTGCCCCACGATCCAGAAGGTGCTGCAAAGAAGATAGTTAAAGAACGCTAAATTCCGGTCATCGACGGCAAAGAACAGTGATAGCTATGGGGAAGACAAACCATGAGATCATCCAGCTATAAAGCCTTTGACATTGTAAAACATATGCCTTTGAAATGCCTAAGTTCCCGGGAATGTTAAGGTAACATGAACTATATCATTTGCTTGTTGATTTACTATTAAAACACAATCCGAGTCTTAAACGGATTGCGTCATCCATCGGAACTTTGGAATAAATTAAATTTTCTCTATTTAAAACATGTTTCAATAAAACTTTAAAACTACAAAGTCCGTGGAAGCAATTTAGTAAATGAACATTAATAATGTGTTTGTGTTGCCTCTAAAGATCCAAGGAATAATCTGCTTAATCTGTACATGTGTGTGTATGCTTGACATTCTATGAAGCACGAGTTGTGAATAATGGCGGGTCAATTAAATGAATCCTAACATTTTTTTTAATTTTACAATAAATTGTTTTATATTAAAAATATCTTTGAATATTTTCTTTTTACTTTTTTATCTATATTATGTTAATGAAGTTCATAGTTATAGGGCTAAAGATTTCGTAATCCTAACATTTTTTTTTATTTTATAATAAATTGTTTTATATTAAAAATATCTTTGAATATTTTCTTTTTACTTTTTTATCTATATTATGTTAATGAGGTTCATAGTTATAGGGCTAAAGATTTCGTAATTAATGTAAAACAGATTTCGTAATTAATGTAAAACGTATGCTCTACCTTGAATAACCGGCATAGAGAAACTTAGTATAGGGTAGCGAGCGCACTCATCTGAAATTAAACGGGAATTTCCCTTTGCGCAGAGAAAAACTAATCGATAAGATTGGATTTCTATAATCGTTTTACGCAGATAGACAGACATTTAATTACGGATATTAATCCACCTCCAGTTAAAAAAAAGTAGTATCGGAATCCCCAGTTCCCGTCCATGGTCTATTAACCACCACTCCCTGAGATGAGCTAGGCTAATTAACATCCCCCCCTTTCTTAATTACAGCCAAGGTAAAGCGACAGTAAATATCTATCGAGTCGTTATCGGGGTTTATTCTGCATCGATAAGAGTCCCGCGGTGGAATTCTTATTTGTTCATCGCAAATAGGTTTGGCGCTTGGAAGCAAACACGCTATCCATAAATATGCCTGGGGATCATGCAGATAGGGGAATTATATATATACATAAGGTTAAATCTCAAGTTAACCATAGCCCTCTTTATGAATTTATTAATACGACCCTTCAGCGGGCAAAGCGGTTCGTTATAACTGGACGCTGCAACTGTGGGGCCTCTGGAGAGCGATGGGGAATAGGAATATAGTAGAAGGTTCAAATAAAAGAGGGCGCAACGATCAGTGGATTTGACACGAAGTCGGTATAGTAAACAAAAATCCGATACTTTCACGCATTTTACGAGGTTAAAGAAAAGAAAAACGGCAAATGAGTTAAATTTTTTTTTGTTTTTTTTTTTTAGGGAAAAAAAAAAGAGACGACTGGAATATATATGTCAGAGCAATAACACTGAGCCGTAGTAATACACCGGAAAGGAATATACATATATTTTTATACGTTATCTGAGTTATTAATAAAAACTACTGCTAACCCTAATGGTTTTCAGAGGTCTAAATAGAGCATTTAGTTGAATTTAGAAGAAAGTCAGCATAGATCGATAATAAAAGAATGGGAAATACGAATATGTAACAGCACATGGAAGTGTAGCACTATAGAGTAAAAAGAGTGAAAGCAAAAGCACTGGATGGAGGCAGGGTAATCAAAGCCAGTCAAGTGAAGGGAGATTGATAAATAGTAATGGAGAATAGTATAGGTAATGAGGCAATTAGGGTTCAGAGATTTTCGGGGAAGATGTGGGAATCCCCTGGGGAACATATCCGAAGTCTAAAAAGATATTTCTGCAGGTACCCCATGGAGGAAGAGGACAAAGTGATCATTGCAGCAAGCCACCTACAGGAACATGCCCAAAGGTGGTGGGAGGCATTGAGTGAACAACTGGGAGCCTTTGAGGGGTATGAAAGAGCTCTCAAACAAGCTTTTTGGAATATAGAAATCCAAGAATAAATATTCAATGAAATAAGTAGACAGAGATTTGGGGAGCCACACGATGAGTATACATACTTCTTCAGGCGACAAGTGGCTCGATTGCGAGAATTGGAGATGCTAAAACTGTCAGAAGGACAGATCGTGGGCATAGTGTGTAGGAATATACCACCTGACGTAGCCGCCATAGCCAGGACCGCTAAAAGGGGGCTAGCTCGAGATGTGAACTGGGCACTTGAACAAATAGTGTGCAGCCAGTGGTGAAGAGAGATGGAAGAGAAGGAACACAAGAGCGTGGAAGATAGATGGGTGGGAAATCTGGTTTGTGATGATAAAGACAGAGCCCCCAACTACACTAACCAAGCATGCCCTAAAGTGGAAGCACGCATTGCAGAAACCCAAGTAGAGGTGGTCATTGACTCAGGAAGTCAAGTTTCAGTATTATCAGAAAGGATATACTGGCAGATGATGGAGAAACAACCAGACATCAAGACACTACCCATAAAAGCTATACAAGTTAGGATGGCCAACAACAAAAGAGCGAAAATAGAACCCAGACAAGTCTGGGTGGATCTACAGATTGGTGAGGAAGTGATTCCACATGTGTTTCTGGTCATGAAGGGGTTGATACATGAGGTATTAGTGGGGGTGGACTTCCTTCATAAAAACCAATGTACATTGGATTTTCGCAGAGGGGAATTCAGATGTAAAGGGACACCCATCAAATTCATCACCACCAACTGGTGTGGACCTATAGGGATCAAGGAGGTAGAAGAAGTAGAGGAGATAATGGAAGAAAAAATTAAAGAGATTAGGATGGTTGGCGAAGACAAAGCGAGGGCTTTTGGGCAAATACTAAAAAAATATAGGGAAGTGTTTTCAGAGGTGCCCGGAATGATACAGGGATTTGAGCAGACAATCAAACTTAGGGAGAACCAGCCATTTCAGTCAGGTTCATACCCGGTCCCTTACCAATACTGAGAGGAGGTTCGAAGACAAATAGAGCAAATGGTGGATTGGGGCGTCATTTCCAAATGCTCATCCCCGTTTTGCAACCCATTGGTGGTGGTGAAAAAGAAGAACGGTGCGATTAGAATATGTCTTGACGCACGGCAGCTGAATCGGGCAACGATTCCCGATTGTACCATTCCCCCACCCATGCATGAATTATTGGGAAAATTCAAGGGAAAGAAGGTATTCTCAACGTTTGACCTTACCGCCAGCTATTGGCAGATTCAACTTCGCCCAGAAGACAGGCAGTACACCGCTTTTCGGTACGATAGGTATTTATACCAATTCAACAGGATGCCATTCGGCCTTATAAACAGTGGGGCAGGTTTGCTACGGTATCTTGACCAGACATTGTCGAAGGATATGAAGAAAGTCGCCACGATATATATTGATGACGTCGTGATAGCGTCAAGTAGTGTGGAAGAACACGAGAAGGAGGTTGAAATGTTCCTCAAGGAGTGTAAAGACAAGGGCATCAGGGTCAATTTGGGAAAGAGTAATCTAGTCAAAGAAGAAGTGACATTTTTGGGGCACTTGGTGGGCCATCAAGGACTAAAACCCCATCCGGACAAAATATCTGCCATCAGGGACTTTCCTATACCTAGGTCCAGAAAACAGATTCGTTCTTTCCTGGGCCTATGTAATTTCTACCATCGGTTCCATGAACGGATGGCCGAACATACTGAGCCTCTAGTGCATTTGCTAAGAAAAGATATCCCGTGGAAATGGAAATGGGCTGATGAGCAAGGGAAAGCATTTGAGGACATAAAAGCAGAATTTGCCAAACAGGTCATGCTGGCATTCCCGGATTTTACCAAGCCATTTATACTCTAGACTGATAGTAGTGGGTACAGGCTGGGCGCGACTCTGTCCCAAACGCAAGAGGAAGAGAAAATGGGAGTATTATATTTTATAAGCCGGTTGTTAAAAGGGCCGGAGCTAAACTATTCTGCTACAGAAAAGGAGGCATTAGCCATTGTCTGGGCCTTCCAGAAATTCCGCCCACTCCTGCTGCGGTCGGAGGTAGCAGTGGTGACAGATCACAAAAGTTTAGAATTTATCAACCATAGCTATCTTACCAACAGTCGACTAATCTGGTGGAGTTTACTTCTCCAAGAGTACAACTATACCATTCATCATTGTAAGGGGGTGGATAATATCATAGCCGACATTCTCAGTCGGAACCCGGTGGGGCACCAAGTGAAACATATGAGGGCAGAAAATGCATGCATCGCCAGTATGGACCTACAAATGAGCAAGGAGATAGAGAAAAAATTGGCACAGTTAGGTGAATGGCAATGTCAAGATAAGGACTTGGGACCACTGATCCAAAGATTAGAGGGGGGTATGGACCCTCAGCTCGCGAGTAAACACCGCATATGTCATGGAATCCTTCAATCCCTAACGTGTGGAGAAACAAAGAACTGGAAGCCCAGTGTACCAGGTCAGTTGAGAAATGAATTAGTAGCCTATGTTCACCAGATATATGGGCATTACGGGGCCTTAAAGACGGAACACCTAATTCGGAAATGGTTTTATTGGCCTGGAATCCACACCTCGGTGAAGGCCATAGTAGGAGAATGTAAAAGTTGCCAGAGAACCAAGCCTACAAACCGGGCATATGCAGCAAACCTAGTGCCTATCATCCCAACAGGTCCTCGTGAAATAATAGCCCTTGATTTTTACGGACCATTACCCACGTTCAAAAGGAAAAAGTATCTTATTGTGGCATACGACTTGTTCTCGAAACATGTGGCAGCATACCCCATCGCCCAGGCAAACACCAAATTCGCGATTAAGATGCTTGAAACCAATTACTTCAACGAAGTAGGAAAACCTCGGGTACTCCTATCGGATCACGGAACTCCATTCACATCTAATGAATGGCGCAAATGGATACAGAATCAAGGGATCAAACATTGCCTAACCTCGATTCGTAACCCTCAGTCTAATCCTTGTGAAAGGGTGATGAGGGAACTGGGGCACCCCTCAAGTAATTAACTTCATAAACTGGTCCGTAAATGAGTCAACAGGTCTAGCACCCTTCCAGCTTCATTTCGGATGCCACATACCTTGCCTTATTAAGACAGCCCTTCCCGGAATGGAAGAGGGTCCGGTAGATGTGGAAAAGGACCAAAGCAGGGCACGGCAGACCATGCAAAAGATGGGGCAACGGAGAAAGAACAGGCAAAGGAATCGCCCCCATTTATTCAAAGTGGGAGATTGGGTCATGGTGCGTGCCCAACCTATAAGTGAAGCAAGCAAAAACATATGCAAGAAATTCTGCAATTTGTACGAGGGACCTTTTCCGATTGTTAAATGTCAAGGAAACAATGCTTTCTGGGTAGATACGGGGTCGGGAATTAAAGGCTCATATAATGCACGAGCGCTGAAACCCGCACAAAGCCAAAGATCTCACGCCAATGAGGAATCCCTGGGGAATCCGGCAGCGGTACCCGCCGGCAGAGAGAGTACAAGAGAAGTAAAAGCCTGCCAAACCCGTAGAGCGTGTTTGAAGACTTCCAAGCGGGGGGCATTGTAACAAGGTGCGGACTGAGGAGGGCCAACGGTCCGCCAAAAGTTACAAGAGAAATGGATATAGATACTACTAACACTATTAACTAATAAAGTTATTAATAATTGTAAATACTAATATTCAATGGTGATGGGAATATTTCAAGATTAACAGTATATTATTCGTATATTTATTTGTAGTTAGTTGTTAGTTGTTTAATTTTAAAAGGGGGAAAAACATCGTAAAACTCGTGTTTTATTGGAGTGTTTGTGGCATGCGAGTATATATATGTGCATGATTAATATATTTCAAGTAGATGGCCAGTTAAAGCAAGATGGGATCTTTATAAAAGACAAATGCAGGTTTCGGTACAATGGCGACCGCAATGACGTAGTCATAATCTAGTTGGATGACGCAACCAGGGAATTTCACCGGATGGAATCATGGAAACGGACAAGAAAGGACGAGAAGAAAAGGGATATAAGAGGAAATAGATAGGGGATATTTCTTCTTCTTGCACTGGTCCAGAGAGTTAATCAGAACAAAAAGCGTATCATGCATCGAGTGGGGTAAAAACCTCAACTTGACAGGCGATGAAGGCCTGCCCCACGATCCAGAAGGTGCTGCAAAGAAGATAGTTAAAGAACGCCGAATTCCGGTCATCGACGGCAAAGAACAGTGATAGCTACGGGGAAGACGAACCATGAGATCATCCAGCTATAAAGCCTTTGACATCGTAAAACATATGCCTTTGAAATGCCTAAGTTCCCGGGAATGTTAAGGTAACGTGAACTATATCATTTGCTTGTTGATTTGCTATTAAAACACAATCCGAGTCTTAAACGGATTGCGTCATCCATCGGAACTTTGGAATAAATTAAATTTTCTCTATTTAAAACATGTTTCAATAAAACTTTAAAACTACAAAGTCCGTGGAAGCAATTTAGTAAATGAACATTAATAATGTGTTTGTGTTGCCTCTAAAGATCCAAGGAATAATCTGCTTAATCTGTACATGTGTGTGTATGCTTGACATTCTATGAAGCACGAGTTGTGAATAATGGCGGGTCAATTAAATGAATCCTAACATTTTTTTTTTATTTTATAATAAATTGTTTTATATTAAAAATATCTTTGAATATTTTCTTTTTACTTTTTTATCTATATTATGTTAATGAGGTTCATAGTTATAGGGCTAAAGATTTCGTAATTAATGTAAAACGTATACTCTACCTTGAATAACCGGCATAGAGAAACTTAGTATAGGGTAGCGAGCGCACTCATCTGAAATTAAACGGGAATTTCCCTTTGCGCAGAGAAAAACTAATCGATAAGATTGGATTTCTATAATCATTTTACGCAGATAGACAGACATTTAATTACGGATATTAATCCACCTCCAGTTAAAAGAAAGTAGTGTTGGAATCCCCAGTTCCCATCCACGGTCTATTGACCACCACTCCCTGAGATGAGCTAGGCTAATTAACATTCCCCCCCCTTTCTTAATTACAGCCAAGGTAAAGCGACAGTAAATATCTATCGAGTCGTTATCGGGGTTTATTCTGCATCGATAAGAGTCACGCGGTGTAATTCTTATTTGTTCATCGCAAATAGGTTTGGCGCTTGGAAGCAAACACGCTATCCATAAATATGCCCGGGGATCATGCAGATAGGGAAATTATATATATACATAAGGTTAAATCTCAAGTTAACCATAGCCCTCTTTATGAATTTATTAATACGACCCTTCAGCGGGCAAAGCGGTTCGTTATAATATAAATATCAAAAAATATTATTGAAATCTTGAGCAAAAATAAATTATATCAAATTTGATATGCAAAGAGATAAATAAAAAAAAACATTATAAAGCAGATATTCATAGGTTGCTCAATTATCGCACTGAATAAGTAACAGTAATAAAAACACATTTTAATATTACAATATATAATTAAAAAATATCAAAAGATAATGAAAAATTAAGTTTCATAAATTTTAAATTGTATGTGCAAATATTATTATGCAATAATGATAATAATACAATCAATAAACAAACTTTTAATGTTTCTGTATTAAAAGAAAAAAATGTTTGATTATAGAAAGAGCTTCAATGATTACTTTTAAATAAGCAAAAAAAAATTGTTAATCAAATTTTAAAATTACCTGATCCATTTTCAGTTCTTATTAATGTCCCAGGTTCAAATATTAGACCACTCTTTTATTTATAGCTTTGACTGTTTGATTTAGTGTATTTCTACCATTTTAAAAAATTATTTGCAGGCACTTGTGATAAATATGAAGATTTTTTTTTAAAAAAACCTGATTTGTAGACTAGTTGAGGTTGGTTGTATGGCTTTCATAGATCTTCTTTCTTCTCTTCTTTCCACTTCTCCCCCCTTCAAAGATGATGATCCTTTAATAGGCCAGGAAACAAAAAAAGTATCTCAGACAGCATATGTGGTTGGTGTTAAACTCAGCCATTCTTTGTGTATTAATGACTTATAAATGAGTCCACTGATAGATTAGTAAATCAACCCATATGGTAGATTTCAAGGAAAAAAATACCAAGCTTAGCAATGCATCTTCATTGTCTTATAGCTAGAAAAATATAAAACACCAGTTTTATTTTATTTCCATAGTAGCGATTTGTAGACTTTCTTTAGAATACCATTTTATTTTATTCAACTTTTTTCAGGGATTTAATACTTAGCTGTCATAGTGTTTATATATCAACACATCTTCTTTTATGCTGTTCAAAGCAAAAGCTGGACATTTTGCCCCAACTTTTTCTAAGAGAAAAGTTGGAGAAAAAAATCAACTCTGTTTTTCAGAGCTGGAAAGATACTCCCTTGAATCACCCTTGAATAATCTCCATTCTCTCTTTCTCTCTCAGCAGCTTTAAATATCTGCCAGTTTTGTCACCCCAAATCAACTCTGTTTTTCAGAGCTGGAAAGATACTCCCTTGAATCACCCTTGAATAATCTCCATTCTCTCTTTCTCTCTCAGCAGCTTTAAATATCTGCCAGTTTTGTCACCCCCTCAACTTTGTCCAGATTCAAAGTTTCTTCCCACAAAAATAAATGTCATCTTGAAACAAAACAGAAATCAGTCTGGTCAAAAACAATTAAAAGAAATTAATTAATAGTTCTATTGTCAAGCCATTTTTTTCCCTTTTGACAATTTAAACATTCAGAAAACATAAAAAGAATAAAATCTGTAATTTATGGATAATTGTAAATGTCTGTTTTTTTTAGTTACACATTCATACTGTCTCTATTTTCAAATACCAGAAAAATGTGTGCCTTACCGTCCCATCAATATATAGACCTTAGTGACCTTTTATCCATCTGTTTTATTTTAAAGAAAAACTAAGCTAAATAACTGATTGCTTTTATTTAATATAAGTCTATTGTAAATAATAATATTTCTTGTAATATTCACTTTTTATTATTTCCCATTAATAACTACTGTTTATTATCATCTACAATAAATACACAGACAAAGATATATTTTTTTAACTTCAGAATATATATGTGCGGGATGACATCCTATATGCACAATATATATAATAATTATTTTGCTTTTTTCCTCAGTTATTAATGACTATTTACTTTCTTTCTCCTCATGTGTGAATAGAGTTAATGTGTCTTAAAATGAAATAAAATATATGTTCTTCTTCAAATTGAATGGTTTACTTATTAATTTTGAAATTAATTGCTGGTTTGGCTTTCTAATTACTTCAGCACTATCCAAAATTTATTTCATTTCAAATATATACATCCATTTTATAGCATTTGAAATCTAAATATGATGCAGTTGACTTTTGTTTTGCAAAAGCATTATTTTAAAAGAGAAAGAATGAAGATTTAAACTATTTTTATACAATATTCAGTTTGAAAATGAGATTAATTCATTTCTGACTGTTAGTATGTTGAATCTTGTATTTCCTTATTAAATGGTATGATTTCCTACCATTGTAGTAGATTTTATTTATAGAAATTAGACTAAAACAATTATTTATTGAAGTTTTAATTTTGTTTCTACAGTTGGTCACCTAGTGACTGATTTGAGATTAGGTCATTATTTAATGTGTGTTGTCAAACATATTTATTATTGTTCTTTGTTTTAATCATTAATAAATCAAATGTTTAACGTATATATGTGAGTCCTAAAAAATATGCTAAATTGCTTAGTAATCTAAGGATTAGGCACATATTTTCCATGGCACAATTTAGTGATGTGCATTAATCTGAGATTGTGTGACAAAGTTGTAAGCTACCCTTACAATACATATCTAATATTTAATCTCTCTGTAATATAAAATACTGTCTTGAATACAATTATTTAATTGATTAGTGAAATATATGTATAGTGTATATACTTAACTTAAATGTAATTAAATGGAATTTGAACCCTACTTTTATGCCCTTTACAACCATCCACTCTATCCAATATAACCAGTACACATGACTAGATACATATGAAAAAGATAAATGATCACTGATATACATATTTCAGCAAATCCTGATATACATATTTTATTGCTGAACCAGCATTCATCAGTTGATCCGAAACATCATCTCCCATATATATATATATTCAGTGCTCAGTTTACATTAAGATAGCAAATTTTTACCCTTCAATGGACAGGCCTTACTATTCCCCACTCTCCAACTCTTCAGCCATTTATATCATCAAGGGCTTTGAGTATACCATTATCAGATTTCTAGAGATATGGATAGCTAAAGAGTTGAAAAGTGGAGTCTGTGATGATAAATTGACAATGAGCGTCATTTTACTGAATCAATGACAAGCTTATAAAATATTTACAAACAACATTTCAAAAATAATTATTTGCATTCTGATACGTGACAAAATAGTTCAATACATGGAATTAAATCTCATCTCTTAAATTTTCAATGGTGAATTTTTTTTTGTTCAAGGGCATTGAGATATATATATATATACTAAGTTGCATTAAAAATAAATGAGATTTTCGACTTCTATCATTTACAAAATATTTTTTTCAATATTTTATATAAAAAAAGAACACACATATTCTATGATATATTAAGCAAGACACAGAGAATGCGATTGTTTACAAAGTTAATCAGAAGAAATGAACAACGTTTCGTTTTTCTATTAAAAGATTACATCTGTATAATATTCCTAATGGATTTCTACTTGATTCAATCTATTTAAAAAAAAACAAATAACTTTTTTTTTTTTTTAACATATTATTGCAAATTTATTTTGAATTTTATAAATGATTAGTTTTACTTTATGAAACTTACGATTTATTCACAAAACATAATTTTAATATGATTTAATCAACTATGTGTGATATAAAAAAACTCTACTTTTATTTATAATTACAAAATTAAGATTAAAAAGTCTTAAACAGCTATCGATTGCTTATATTGCTATTGTTAAATATTGATATTAATAATAATCAAAATATAATAGCAAATACAAATCCCTGAGATGCCATTTGCTATTTTGAAATTACGCTGTACATTATTTAGCTATCAAATTTTTGTGTACACTACTATAACTAATTAAATATAAACCAAGAGTAAAGATATCAAAATATTATAATAAAATTATTATAAAACAATCCGAATACTTATAAATGTAGCAAAAGCTAATGTATCAATTATGCCACAAACAACAATTATACAATATGGATATACAGGGAAACAATTAGGTGAAAGAGAAAAAAAAAACATAATATTCCCATTAATAGAAGAGTTGATAAAATAAAATACATTATGTAAAAAATATAAAACCTTATAAATTATATTTAAGAACCTAATAAAAGGAAGATATATCAAACCATTTGCATTAATTACAACAAACAATTGTATATATAACATCAATTAATTTAATTAACATTTGACTAATGATAAATGAACAGTAAAATTATGTAATATACATTTATGTAAGGTTTTTTTTCTCTTCTTTGTATATATTGTATTATTGTTATAATAGGTTCTAACTACTTTTATATAAAAGAGATAGATGTCTTTATATATGCAATGTAAATTGAAATAAAATAGATCCAACACATTGAAAAGGGCAAAATAGAGAGAGGGAAGGGGAGAGGAAGAGAGAGAATTATTACTATTATATAGAGATATTTTATTTTATATTATATTGTATAATTTATTTACAAGTTATATAATATAATTTTCTATACATTTTTACTCAACCTATTATTTATCACTCACTCACTATGTATTTTGGTATGTGTGGTTAAGTTTAAGTTTCAACAACAAATTATAACTAAGATTACTTACCCAAACATTGGGATTGTCCTTCTGTTTTTAAATATTCATCACAATGGCAGTGTTGTCTCCAACAGTCACTTCCTTTCACCATGCAGTCTGTTGAAGTGTTACATGATTCACCCAAAGAGGAATTACCTTAATTAATTCAAAATAATTTTCACAGATAAGTAGGTTTTATTTACCAATTATTAATAAATACCATTTAACTTTTTTAAAAATTCTTATTCAATAAATCAATAGCAGAATTACAGGTGTCAGATAAATAATAAATTGCAAAATTTTCATATTTAAATTATAAATATGTAAGTTCTATGACTTATTATATCTATTTGAATTTTCAACTGCAATTTTATTTAAAATGCAAAACAACAACACAAAAATGCATATAGTTTTATTACCTTTAATATACCTAATCAAATTCACCCCTTTATTTAATAATATATATCAAATGTTTTGTTTTTCTTTTATTTCAAAAATTGTAAACTACAATTGCATCTTATGTATGCATGTGGGTGCTTTTTATTATTTGTAAATAATTACATCGAATGAAATATAGACATTCTTATACTAACAATAAACTATAATTCATACTAATAACAAGGTACAGATGTCCATTGTTTTATGTGTTAAAACCTGATCATCACATGTTAGGATTCCTAAGAGTCTTATCTCTACCTGACCACTGGGCTGCATTATGAAAATTTAACTCTTGTGAGATTAAAGGTCACTTAATTATGATCTAGTAAGATGAGTGAGGTTCAAAACCCCTTTCCTTATGTCTCTGGGTTAGCTTGAAGCAACTATACTTTTTGATCATTACAATATGTAATGAATAATGGCTAACAATCTATTAGACTTATATATATATATATATATATATATATATATATATATATATATATATATATATATATATATATATATATATATATATATATATATATATATATATTAATAAATTGTAAAACTTATTGTCTCAGTTTTTTTTTTATTAAATGTTTTATCAATTTTATACATGTCTTTGAATTATCCGAAAGGTCTTACCAATGATAAAGTTGGAAAAACATTTGCAAAAGATGGTACAATCTTAAAATATTTAAAATTCAACTTCAAAAACTTCTATCTTTCTTCCTTCACACCAGATGTAAAAATGTCAACAAATTGATATCTGTATTATATTTTTTTGCTTTCTTGATTGTATTGTTAAAACAAAATAAGATTTATTTTCCACTTCCAATCTTTAGGTCTTGCATTTTTCATTCTAGAAATGAATTAATGATACTAATGAGGTGAATATAGAAAAAGCAATTAGGCAAGGATGCAGTATGTCATTTGTGTTAATATTTATTTAGAAGACATGTTGAATAAATTGTAGACTGTGGAGGAGCAAGTGTTAGAGACAGAATGGTAAAATATATAAGTTTTGTAAATGACATGAATCTTATAGCTGAGGATAAAAAGTGTCTTCACAATATGTTGAGTGTATTGTAAAAAGTATTTATGGAATATGGAATAAAAATTAATGTTGAGAAAACCAAGTACACAAGTTGAAATCCATAATTATATAGTTCAACAGATAAATGAATTTAGATATTTGAGTAAATGATTGAGTGAGAATGAAAGAAGTCAAGATGAATTCAAAAGAATAATAGCATTGACAAAGGAGGCATTTATTAAATGAAAGAAAATATTTTGTGGATCTGTGAAACAAGAATTAAGGAAAATATTGTGTAAATGATATGTGTACAGTTTACCATTGTATGGTTGTAAAATGTAGGCAGTGAGTAAAAAAATAGAAACATTTGCCTTTGAGAAGTGGTCATGGAGAAGGATAAAAAATTAGGTACGTAAATAACTTGGAAAAATGAAAAAGGTTTAAAAAGAGTAAATAAAAAAGTCTGATTGAGAGAAAAAGAGCAACCGGATTGAACATATATCATGAGAAAAGAATAGTTAATGAAAGATATTGTGGAGACAATAATGAGTGAAAACAAAAAAAGGATGGAAATGATTGATCTTGATGAATAGTATGAAGAATGGGAAGAGGTGCATGGATGTGAAGAGCTGGGCAATGGGCGAATGAAATGGAGAAATGGATGAATTTGTAATGTGACTATTTTCTGACTACTTCATAGAACATAATACTATTCATTGATTGAGAAATAAATTAAATGAATGAAATTAGCTTAAAAAGTTAAATATTACTTTTATAAACAATTAAAAAACAATAAACAAAGATAAACTAGCAGTAACAAAAGATTCTGTTTTAACTTGCAGACCGTAAACATATTTAGAAATGAATAAATAATGATTACTGCAAAATATTATATTTTTTTATTATTTTTTTAAAAACATAATAATTTTATATACTCAACATCCTGTTTAAAGAATGAAAATTGAATTTATAATTATCAAAAACATCATTCAATATTAGAATAATGGTTTTGACAATATACTTCAGTTCTTTATTCTCTGGTGTAAATAACGTTTTTTGACTAATTTGTTCTAAAACGTTACAAACGCTTGACAAATTCTAAATATAATTAACACCTACATATTTAAAAATAAAAATTTAATAAAATTATAAAAATTAAATAATCAAAAGATCTATTAAATGTAGTCTAAACTTATTTTATCTTCATGTTATAAATAAAAAATAACGCAATGATACTGAAAGAACTATTCAATAAATTTAAGATTCACCTACTTTACATATGTAGAGCATAAATATACAAATAGTTTTAAAAAATACAATAGGAAATAAAAAAAATAAAAAATAAACATTTTCTTATATTACAGTGAATTCTTTTTTTTTTTCATTTTTATAAATTAATTTATAAAAATAAATATTTAAATAATAATATTTTTATAAAGCCAGTCAATATTGAAATAAGCGAGAGAGTGCAAATCTCTCAAGCGCTTATGACTACAACCAGCCAACCAAATCTTAAGCACTGGGACAGAGAATTTTAATAAGAAAAGAGTGGTTCCACTCTCTTCTTTACTTGTCTTAATATATATCCAAGCCAGTCCAAAGTACTTATACTTGAAAGCGTGAATCTTAAATATCATCACACTTAATTATCGACTGTGCTTTATAAAAATATTATTATTTAATATATTGCTGCAAATTTATAACATCGAAAAACTACGGCGGCGTAGTAAATCGAAAGATTTCACGCTGTATGTTTATAATTTGATTTCAGATAATTAAGTGTGATGATATTTAAGATTTATGCTTTCAAATATAAGTACTTTGGACTGGCTTGGATATATATTAAGACAAGTAAAGAAGAGAGTGGAACCGCTCTTTTCTTATTAAAATTCTCTGTGCCAGTGCTTAAGATTTGATTGGCTGGTTGTAGTCATAAGCGCTTGAGAGATTTGCACTCTCTCACTTATTTTAAAAATAAATATTGTGTTGTTATAATATATAATATTAATATATTTTTATTTGATTAAAAAATCTAAACATAAAACTTGACATGTTCATTTATATTGTTTTTTTGTCTTTTTTTTTTTTCGCCAGTTTTTCCAAAAACATGTTTTGCTAAGAAATCAGTTCTCAAAAAAAAATTTATAATTGACTGAATTTTTTTCTCTTCTTCTGATCCTTTTTCTCTCAAAACTAAATAAGGAATCGAAAAGACAAATAATACTAAAAGTTTGAAATAAACTTGTCAATGACAGGTAATAAGAGGTTTTAAATTACACATTGAATTTATAATAAATTCATTTTAAGTCAATATTTAGGTATTTCTTCAAATGAAAATAAACTTAAATTTATCAAGTAGTTATCTCTGTATTGTTTCATGACATCAATTTGCAGGGTTCACAAAATCACTAAATGTAAAATGGAACATAGATTTCCAGCCCATCATAATCAAATATAGATTACAATTTTATAATTTTAAGCTTTCTTTTGCTTCTTCACTCATCTCAATTTCACCATATCAAAACCATATACCACAATAATACTTCAAAACACTCAGTTTCACTATAAATGCATTTTCTGTAAACCCTTTACTCATCACATGAAATAGATATCAAAAATTTGAATCTGTGCATTCATGTTTACAATTTCTCATTACTTTATTAGATGGCTATCATGTAAAATAGAGATTGATTTCTATTCATTTTTAACTCTTTCTGGAAGGATTAGTAACCCTTGCACTGCAGGGATATTTTCAAGTTTTTATCAGACATCCATTATCTCAGCTCTTCCTCATCGCAAATGTTCAGTGGAAAAATTAAGACCATTCTCACTGTTATTATGCCTGTTTCCATGAACATCCATTACTCATTAGGTGATGAGTTGTCAAACACTTAGTTCTCCACATCCATGTTGTTAACTGAATATTTCTTATTACACCATTCTGAACCAAAACAATGATTGGTTTCTATACACGTTTAACACCTTGTGAAATTGTAAATAATCAATGTTATTTGGGGATGTTGCCAAATTTTTTGTGTGTTTTTATTAGTGTAAACTCATCTCCAACATATCACAATCATCCACTGGTGTGAAACTCTGACTATGCATACACTTTGTGAATTGTCTATGCTTAAATAAATTATCTATGTCTTATTTAAGATAAGACAAACACTGCTAAAGTTATTATTAGTTTATAAAAATGCATAATCTGTAGCTAATTATTATCAAGAGATTTTAAATGTTATTGGCTAGTGAAGATGTTAAAGTCTGAATACATATATGTGTGTAATATATAGAGTATATGAGCACAAACTTGCACATGACCCACCACTCTCCACACTATCTCATAACATGGATACAATTGAACACACACATATTGAAAAGATAAATAATCACCAATATATGTATTTCATGCTAAATCAGCAATCATCAATTGGTCCAGATTACCATCTCTACACATATATGCTATAAGTGCTTAGATATATATTAAGATAGCCAATCCTTATACTTTAATGGACAGGCTTCAATCTACTCCACACTCCAACTGTTCAACCATCCATCCAATTGAAAATCTGATGATGGAATGCTCAAAGTCCATCCTAGGCTGAGATTCTTGTCACACCCAGGTTCAATCTGACCCCTGTGGTGGAGAAATGTGCATATCATTTTTTTACTTATTATACCATACTGCCTCATTCAGAAAAAAATGTTAACTTACATATGATGATAGCTCAATCATGCATAATCCAAATAATCTGTTGTCAAGGCAATCTATAAGTAAAAGATATCTTTCATGAGCATGCAGATTCAACCCTTTTATATCTCTAGTTCACCTGATAGGTCAGTATTGTTTGCAAAGTGTATGCACTATGAAAATGAATGATCTGAGTTTTTTGAGCTGGCAGATAGTGCAATGCAAAGGAGATGAGAGATACAGTGATTAAAAAAAATTGAATATACATAAAATGAGGTGAAATGAAATTAAGTCTTCAATACGCTGATGGATATCTCATTTCTATACATTGCTACATTAGGAAACTCAAGTTAGGGATTTAAAAGACTTAGTAAACGACAATTTGTGAAGTGGATAAATAAGATACAGAAATTTGTTGACATACTGCCAGAAAAAGAAATTTTGACTTGATTAAACTTGAAACAATATTTATCCTGCAAATGTTTGATAGATTTGGCATCTAGACACTGTATAATTCTATCGAACTAATAAATGTGACTAATAGATTGTAAATAAACGATAATGACAAAACGGGGGGGGGGTTTAAAAATTAAAAATATATAAACACCAAAAGTAAAGAAATTTCTGGTATTAATTAAATAAACATTACCTGAATTAAATTTGCTTGTCGATGACAAAGAATTATAAAACGTAGTGGCACTTGTTAATTTTAATATGGCAAAAAACACGATCAGATTTGTAAAGATTTTTATAAACAGTTTATAGTGTTTTATCCACATATTAATAACGTGTAAATATGTAATTAATGCTTGAAATATAATTTCCAACTATAACGCACACTTAAATTTTTCAGATGCCATTTTTTATTGCTTAACATTTTGCAAAAAAAAAAGTAGTAAAATTCTAATAATACAACTTGTGAATAAATATTATCAGAGGTTAAAGTTTTAGATTAAAATAAAGTTATAAAGTTCTTTGGAACAAAACTAATTTCAGCGAAAATACAAAATGTCTGAATTTAAATATTTGTATAATTTAAAACGCTGCAGATAAAAAAAATCAACAAATAAAAAACGCTTATTTGAAACAATTGAAATATTTTATAATTATCATTATATTAGCTAATATAATCCCCTATATATAATAATAACTGTAAAATATTTCATTTATTCTAAATAAAGTTGTTGCTACATATAATATAATTATTCTTATAAATTACATGAGATCTATAATACGTATTTGTTTAATTTATAAAATCATATTACCTAAATATAAAGAGTGAGCCTAAAGTTTTTGATAGACCCATATGGATTATTGAGCCCAAAGTGTGCATATGCTCTAAAGCAGTGGTAGGCAAAATTTTTACACTTTCAATTCTCATACTCAGACTAAAATTTTACGTAACCCGTTATATGTTGTTACCATCCTATTACCAACATATAAGAATAGTAATAATAAAAGTCGGTTTACCACATATATATTATCTTTATATTATATTTCAGTACATACGATTTGATGTAACATCTTTGAAAAAAATTGCATATTATCCAACATAAGATTTTTCAAAACATTTATGACCCCCAACAATTTTTTTGTGAACCCTTGAGGTGTCGCGACCCACAGGTTGCTCACCAAAACGTCTACAACAGCTCAAAAACTTCATTTTTGTTTAATAAAAAGAAATCTCAAATTGCATCACAAAAATAAATAAATAAAAAGAATGATGTATTCTTGGGAGTTAATAAAAAGTTTAACTACCAGAAGAACGGGATTCAGCCCGATCTAGGGATATTGACGTTCAGAATCCATCACTCTACAATTAGGGCATTAAAAAACCAGTAAAGACATTTTCTGCATAACTGGCAACTTTTTTAAAGATATAAACCTATAAAAATTAACTTTATAAAGATAATCTGTTACTGTGATATAAAAAATGTGTTTTTTTGTTTACGATGCATTTTGCATGGAGCATCTATGATTAAAAACAGGATCAAAATTTAAATGCACGTCGAAAGAAAATTAAATAAACGCCAACATAAAATTAAAAAAAAAAAGTTGTCAATTTTATAGTGTATTAAAAAAATGTCTATGTGTTTGAAAAAGAAAGTTTTAACATGTGTTTCATCAGTTTTTATTTGTGGATCCGAGACGTGTATATTATTAGAACAATATAGAGACATTGGGCTATTCCATAAAATATGGAGAGATTGAGTTTGGAGTAACAAGAAGGAAATGAAAACATAATACTTGGGTGAATGAACAAACAGGTACCACTGACATTATTGTAGAATTAAAAGATTGAAACAGAGCTGAACTGGACATATTGCTAGAAGAGATATAATATATAAACATTTGAAACTTAAGTGATTCCAAAAGATTGTTGAAGACTTTAGACAGAGACTACATGTCAGATGGATGCATGAACTAATGATATTTGATGGAATGATGTGAAGAAGAGAGATTGCCAAAAACCTAGAAAACAATCATATGTGAGATGGATTATATGAAATAGGGAAGTTTGTTGGTGTCATTTAGAGGTGAGACTTTATGGTTAAAAAATTGGATTAAGCTAGAATATATATATATATATATATATTGTAACGAGACAGCGTTACATCAATATTAAATCTAGGATACATCGATAAACACACACACACCAGCAAGCAACATAAAACACTCGTAACTTTATTTCGTAATTAGTAATAGTTTTCTTTCTCTCATAAATACATTTTATAAAACACATTGATAAAATGCAGACGGTAAAACGTCTAATTAAATGATTAAAGCCTTTAGATAATAAAATTAATAACAAAAAATAATATGCTTTCCTAAAGAATAAAAAATAATACGCACTCCTAAAATAATAAAAATAATTATCAATCAAAATCACCACGGGGAATTAGAAATGTTTATTTTAGAAATATAATTTTAGCTAGAATAAAACTTATAGAAAAGATTTGAGGAAAAGATAAATGCTCGACTTCTAAATTTAAAATAACTTGTATTGTTCTAGTAAAACACACGCACACACGCATGCCTTCGAGGTGTGAAGGAATAAGTTGGTTGAGTGAGATTGCAAAATGAGATTGTCCCAAAATAAATATTGCCGTTAGCACAAAGAGTGAGTGAGCAGGTACCTCAAACGCGGACCTGAACGACAACTCCAAGAACAGGGAACTATGGGGGTAGATTGGATCCTAAGATATGGATCAACCCTTATAAATACTAGTCAAAACCTATTCATTAATTAATTGTGGATATTTGGAGATTTAATTTGAAAATTAATCAATTAATTTTGGAAAGAGTTGTTTGGATTCAGTTCGATTCGATTCATTTCGATTAATACATTTTCATTATTGTTTTTATTTTCCAATTCTCAGTACGCTGAATTACCACCTGTTCATTTATTCCGATGCTTATGCTTTATAGAATTGTTCTGAATTAGCTTGGTTATTCCTCAACTTTTAAAATGATCATCATGAAATTAATACCAAGAGCGTCGACTGTCATGAGGGGCTAAGAAACCCTTCAGTGACTGATCGGCGCTCCGCTACTGAAATATCTCCGAAGCTATGGAATTCTGACAACATCGCCATGTTAAGTGAATGCTCCTAATAAAAAGAAATGTTCCGTGAAACACCCAAACTCGTCCAGACCAATCGACCTTCGTTGCAACCCAGACAAATCCTAGGTAAATATGTTTTTTTATTCTGTTCACTCACTCAATTAATAAACTCGTAAGGCAATCTCGAAATTAACCAACATAAATTTACTCAAATAAATCTTAAAACTTTCCTCGTCATGATAGTTTATCTTTATTACTGAACTTTGTAAACATGAACTCTGAACTTAAGTGAAGCTAAGGAAAGATTAGATATTTATCAAATAGAAAAGAACTTTCTCGTCATTCAAATTGTGTTATGAATACTTATGATTCTCTGTGGGCGTGAATGTATGTGCGCGTGTGTGATAAATCAATTAATAATGTTTTGTAATAAATCAATTAATAATGTTCGTAATAAATAAATTAATAATGTTTCTTTTCATATTTAATAAACTTGTTCAATATCTTATCAAGTCGAGCATATCTCAAATCTTTTCACACACAATCAAAACCATAGTTACTTATTCTTTGATAACTTATCTTTGAAGTAGATTTAGTCAATTTTAATTTTCATTTAGTTATTTTATTAATTATGTCACCATCGTGCCGTAAGTCACGATGTTTCTTATTTCACCTTAGTTAAGATAGATTTAAGAGCGGGCGGGTCTATAATCAAAATAAACGTCAATAAATTATGTTATATACAATAAAGCGGGGGGATGAACTTGTAAGCCTTGTGTTCGGGGCGTAAGCGAACAACCTCATAGGTCAGTGATAACCAATAAACGATCCTTAAGCCGTGATCGACTTAGTAGAAAACCTTGCTGATTTGAATTAGCGGACAATGCGTCTTCTCCGGGAGGAATCATTTTAGAAATAAACATGTAACAACCTTGAGACACCTTATTGGTCCATGCTGGGAGTTTTGAGCTAGTGGGTGGGATTAGACTTTGAAATCGTTTTGACATGATGTAAGGTGATGCGAGTAGTTAAAATCAACTTAAATAATCGTATCTGGCGCCCCCTTATGTGGATCGTGAATAACTGTCGATGTAAGAAAAAAAATAAAGCCTTACGCTATGTCATGTTTGTTTCGAAGCCGTAATCTCGGAAGAGTGAGGGGTTACAGTTACATTGGCGCTTCCAACGTGAGGCTAGTATAAATGAAGCTTCTAAACATAAAGAAAAAGCAAATCTAGATACTAGCAAAAGCGGCCGAACTGGGAGAAGACGCGGAAATATTTATGAAAAAAAAAAAAAAAGCTTAAAAAAAAAAAAAAAAATATAATATATATAATAAACAAACGGAACAAAATCGCGGCGATGCTTAACATCGCAAATGGGTAAACAAAACATCGGAACCGGAGCAAAATAAACAAAACAAATAAAGCATAGCAGGAGATAAGGGAGCGGACGCCGATCGGTCGCTGTCACCATAAAACAAATAAATCAAAATAAAAGAAGAACTTATCACCAAATGGATAACAATATGGAAATCACGTGGGAGGAGACAGGGGAAAGCCCCATAACATTTAAGAAGGCCGAAGTGAAAGAGGAGGCCGAATCGGACATGAAAACCTTAATAAGAATGATGGGCCAGATGATGAAAGAGATGAGGGAGGGTAGAGAGGAACTCATTAGGGAGATCCGAAAGATAGCGAGGAGAAAGACCGAAGAGCCAGAGGAGGAGCAGGACAGAGAGGAAATAAAAATCACCGAGGTAGAAAATGAAATCACCTCGATGAAAATAGAAATCGACACGGCCAAGGCCGAAATAGAAGAGGTGAAAATGGAGGCAATAACAGCGAAGGCAGGGCTAGAAGACATCGCACAAAAGGTGGACGCGATGGACAAAAGAATGGAGGAAATCGAACCACAACGGAACGGACCGGAAAAAATCATGACCGAACGACTAGAGAAGTTGGAAGAGAGGGTCGAAAGGGAAATAAATAAACGGGAGCCAAGCCAGTCGTGGGCCGAAAGGCAAGTTAAAATCGAAACCTTCAGAGCAGGCGAGAACGAGAGCCCCATCGACCACATAGAAAGCGTACGGAACCTATTTTCGGAACCCTCGAAACCAGAACGGGACAAAATTGGTATTGCCAGCACGTACTTACAAGGACCGGCTCGGGATTGGTGGAGGACCATCGAATTCAAACCCAGATCGTTCATGGAGTACCGTGAGGAGATACTACGGAGTTTCTGGAACACCACCAGGCAAGAAGGAATCTACTTCCACATTACGAACGAGAAGTACGGCTCCAAATTGGGCGAGACTATCACCCAATTTTACTACAGGCAGGTGGCCGGTCTCCAACAACTGCCAGCATACCATATGACAGAAGAACAGATCGTCTCGATCGTAAGACATAATATGCCAACGGACATCAGGCGGATGATGTTGAGCCGGGACGACAAGGGCATCCACGAGATGGGAAACGCCATCGCAAGATTCGAGCGAGCAGAAGGAAGGGGGAGGCAGATAGAGAGGCCCAGACCAGAGCTAGAAAGGAGGAAACTACCACCAGACCGATACTAAAAAAAGGAAAAAAAAAAAAAAGAGAAGAACGCTGCCGGACCCGGACTCGTAACAGGAGCATGATTACTGGAGTACCATTAAGAAACCAACTAGTACTGTAGGAGAACGACCTCGGACCGGAAGAAACAAAAAATGTCGCATCGAACCACACACAAACAAGGGGGGAAGGGGGGTCAATAAACCATCGTTTCATTTAAACCAATAACTAACGCAAGAAAACTATTCACGTTAAATAAGTCAGTATTTCGAAACCATCTTCCCGAAAGCCATTTAGATCAAGGAACATCGCCCGCCGTCAACTAAAAATGTAGTAATCCAAGAAAAAAAAAAAAAAAAAAACACGAAGACTAACTAGAGGAAAAGAGAGCCGGATCACGAAAAGTACACGATCACTGTTCCTTCCCTCACCATTTTCCATTGTGCTAGGAGGTACAGAGCTCGGATATTTCGTATATTTATGTTCTAGATTGTTCGCTACCTCTTACTTGTCGTTTTTCTGCAGAGGGGACGTCGGAAAGGTCCATCCCCCTGCCTCCCATTAGATAGGCCGTAAGGAAAGGCCATGTAGAATCGTAACCTTGCATCGCGGGACCTCGGAAATGTCCATCCCCATGCCGCCCTTCCGCCCGGGTGCCTGTACCAGATTGGGTAGGATATACCAATTATGGCACGCCGAGCTGAGTTCGTAGAGATCGAATCCGAGCCTGACCACATAACCTGCCAATGTGTTTTCTTTACGTGAGGGAAAGTCGAACCACAGGAAGTGGCCCGGAGTAAACGAGGGGAAAGTCGTGAAGTACGGTGTAAGAGAAAAAAAAAAAAAAAATTAAAAGTGCGAAACCTCGCATTTTGATTTTTTTTTAGACGGAGCGCGGGGATATGTAACGAGACAGCGTTACATCAATATTAAATCTAGGATACATCGATAAACACACACACACCAGCAAGCAACATAAAACACTCGTAACTTTATTTCGTAATTAGTAATAGTTTTCTTTTCTCTCATAAATACATTTTATAAAACACATTGATAAAATGCAGACGGTAAAACGTCTAATTAAATGATTAAAGCCTTTAGATAATAAAATTAATAACAAAAAATAATATGCTTTCCTAAAGAATAAAAAATAATACGCACTCCTAAAATAATAAAAATAATTATCAATCAAAATCACCACGGGGAATTAGAAATGTTTATTTTAGAAATATAATTTTAGCTAGAATAAAACTTATAGAAAAGATTTGAGGAAAAGATAAATGCTCGACTTCTAAATTTAAAATAACTTGTATTGTTCTAGTAAAACACACGCACACACGCATGCCTTCGAGGTGTGAAGGAATAAGTTGGTTGAGTGAGATTGCAAAATGAGATTGTCCCAAAATAAATATTGCCGTTAGCACAAAGAGTGAGTGAGCAGGTACCTCAAACGCGGACCTGAACGACAACTCCAAGAACAGGGAACTATGGGGGTAGATTGGATCCTAAGATATGGATCAACCCTTATAAATACTAGTCAAAACCTATTCATTAATTAATTGTGGATATTTGGAGATTTAATTTGAAAATTAATCAATTAATTTTGGAAAGAGTTGTTTGGATTCAGTTCGATTCGATTCATTTCGATTAATACATTTTCATTATTGTTTTTATTTTCCAATTCTCAGTACGCTGAATTACCACCTGTTCATTTATTCCGATGCTTATGCTTTATAGAATTGTTCTGAATTAGCTTGGTTATTCCTCAACTTTTAAAATGATCATCATGAAATTAATACCAAGAGCGTCGACTGTCATGAGGGGCTAAGAAACCCTTCAGTGACTGATCGGCGCTCCGCTACTGAAATATCTCCGAAGCTATGAAATTCTGATAACATCGCCATGTTAAGTGAATGCTCCTAATAAAAGAAATGTTCCGTGAAACACCCAAACTCGTCCAGACCAATCGACCTTCGTTGCAACCCAGACAAATCCTAGGTAAATATGTTTTTTTATTCTGTTCACTCACTCAATTAATAAACTCGTAAGGCAATCTCGAAATTAACCAACATAAATTTACTCAAATAAATCTTAAAACTTTCCTCGTCATGATAGTTTATCTTTATTACTGAACTTTGTAAACATGAACTCTGAACTTAAGTGAAGCTAAGGAAAGATTAGATATTTATCAAATAGAAAAGAACTTTCTCGTCATTCAAATTGTGTTATGAATACTTATGATTCTCTGTGGGCGTGAATGTATGTGCGCGTGTGTGATAAATCAATTAATAATGTTTTGTAATAAATCAATTAATAATGTTCGTAATAAATAAATTAATAATGTTTCTTTTCATATTTAATAAACTTGTTCAATATCTTATCAAGTCGAGCATATCTCAAATCTTTTCACACACAATCAAAACCATAGTTACTTATTCTTTGATAACTTATCTTTGAAGTAGATTTAGTCAATTTTAATTTTCATTTAGTTATTTTATTAATTATGTCACCATCGTGCCGTAAGTCACGATGTTTCTTATTTCACCTTAGTTAAGATAGATTTAAGAGCGGGCGGGTCTATAATCAAAATAAACGTCAATAAATTATGTTATATACAATAAAGCGGGGGGATGAACTTGTAAGCCTTGTGTTCGGGGCGTAAGCGAACAACCTCATAGGTCAGTGATAACCAATAAACGATCCTTAAGCCGTGATCGACTTAGTAGAAAACCTTGCTGATTTGAATTAGCGGACAATGCGTCTTCTCCGGGAGGAATCATTTTAGAAATAAACATGTAACAACCTTGAGACACCTTATTGGTCCATGCTGGGAGTTTTGAGCTAGTGGGTGGGATTAGACTTTGAAATCGTTTTGACATGATGTAAGGTGATGCGAGTAGTTAAAATCAACTTAAATAATCGTATCTGGCGCCCCCTTATGTGGATCGTGAATAACTGTCGATGTAAGAAAAAAAATAAAGCCTTACGCTATGTCATGTTTGTTTCGAAGCCGTAATCTCGGGATAGTGAGGGGTTCCCGTTACAATATATATATATATATATATATATATATATATAATCTTATAATTGAATATTTATAAATACAGTAATTAGATATATGTAAAGTATAACTTTAAAAATTTTATCGACTTAGGAGCACATTTGATTATTCATCCTCGTAGTCTTTATCAACTAACACTTTGAAAGGCTAACCTTCCCACAATTCCATGATCTTAACATTTGCTGCCTGTCTGTTAATTAAGTCTTGTTTGTATTTGTATATGGAAGCTATGCTAATATACAAATACAAACAAGACTTAGTTAACAGATAGGCAGCAAATGTTAAGATCACGAAATTGTGGAAAGGTTAGCCTTTCAAAATGTTAGCTGATAAATATGAGGATAGTCTAAAGCACTCTTAAGTGAATAAAATCTTTAATTTATACTTTACATATATCTAATATTCAATTATAAGATTACTGTAAATTGATTTGAAGAAATACAGATAACGAATTATAATATTATATATAATCTGCAAAGATTATTAATGGGTTGAAAATAATGCTGACAACGCTGAATGGAAATAATACATAAAAATTTTCCAAAACACACAGTCTTTTAATACACAGCCTGTTGAAAAGTCTTGCTGCTTAAACTCAGAAGTTAATAGTTTTAATCATTTAATAAAAATTCCCATGATGCATTTTGTTTATAAATAAAGCATCTTTCATTTATGCAGTAGCATTTTTATGTTGATACTGTAAATAAATTATAACAACATATTTTAATACATATAATAATTACAGCTATTTTTTTTTTCAATTTTATATGTAACCCTCAATATCAATTAATAAACTGAATGCTGTTGAAAAATACTTAAGCATCATCACTGTACTAGATTCTTCAGCCAACACAAAATGACCTTTGTATTAGCTGCCCTAGATATATATAAGAATTAGAAAATTTACTTAACAATCAATGGTATTCTATCTCATGTATGGACTCAGAGAGTAATCACATCACCAATTCATTCATTTTCCCACTCAATTCTCTTCACTGACCAAGCTCTTCAATTCCACTTAAATCTTCCCATCTCTTATAATGTCAGTCTTTTTGTCCTTTCTTCTTGTTTCCACACACTATTCCCTCCCCAACATCTTAAATTCAATTATATTTTCTTGTTAATATATGTACAATCTGGTTTCTCTTTCTATTTCTAATTTCCCTCAATCAATCTTCTTTTTTCATTTACTCTGTTCACAACTTTTTTATTTTTTTTATTCAACCAATTGATTTTTTTTCATTCTTCTCCACAATCATATCTCAAGAGCTTCTAATCTGTTGCTAATTCTATTTTTCATTGTCCATGTTTTACAACCATACATACTACATTCCACATATAGCATTTAATTAAGCTTTTTTCTTAATTCCCTCTTCAAAGGTTCACAAAATAAACAAAGAAGAAAACTATTACAATCCCAGATGCAAATACAGTCTCATTTAAATATACACTCATATATGGATGAATGTGAAATATAAATTCAAATACACATATGTACATAAAACAACAAATAATATAACATTAAATACTAGCTGTAAAATAAATTTATACTAAAATACTTGTATGATCATGGTTTAGGCTATTAACAAACAGATGTTCTCAAGTGAAATTCAACTAGATACAAAATGTTTATATAGATATATATTGTAACCTCATATTTTGGTACAAAATATATATTTTGGTGAAACTTATTTAAAATTTCTCTATCCTCTTCTATGTGATTTAATTACCATAGTTAGCACTTTGTGTATACTTGATACTTGTATTCAAGTTGATTCAATAATGAGTGTATGTAATTTAATTTTTTTTGTTACTATTTTTTTTCCCTATATTGGTTTTGCCCTTTTCCAATCACTGAGGTGAAAAAGCTGTGTTTAATCTGCAAAACCAACAGCATATTATATCAACTTTAGTAAGATATAAATAATAATAATAATAATAATAATAATAATAATAATAATAATAATAATAATAATAATAATAATAATAATAATAATAATAATAATAATAATAATAATAATAATAATAATAATAATAATAATAATAATAATAATAATAATAATAATAATAATAATTTGTTTCTCTTTAACTAATTGTAAAGATTAACTTTAGTTAATTAAAATGATTTATTTAATTTATCTTGAATTAGTCAATAGAATACAATCCATATTTTTTTCTTACTTCTTTTATTTTAACAGAAATATGTAAATGAGGAGAAATGTAATTGGATAAAAGGAAAAGAGAACGTTCAGAGATTTTTTTTATTATTAACTGGGATAGATGATGAGTCTGTAAAAAATTTTTACTGTTAAAAATGTAACGATATAAAAACTATTCCTTAAAATTAAAAATAAAGAAATTAAATTAAGATTTTTCTTATATAATTCAACTTGTGATGTTATTATGTGTTAATAACAATATGAGTGGTTAAACATAAACAAATCTGTTCAAGTCTGCTTACTGAGAATCTAACTGCTGATTATCTTCCATAACTTCGATAATTGAAATGTACTGATATTATCAAACATGACAATAGGAATAACAGTCTTAAAGGTCAGTATATCTGTAAATATTTTTATTGCTTACAGACTATATTAACCTTGGATATAATATTTTATTTTTATGATTTTAAATTATATAATTACACCATATATGTGTGGAGTGAAATGCTATAACAATTTCAAAAAGACAGAACGATAAAGATTTAGCTATATCTCACTTTGAACTTATATAAGAGATTACACCCATATGTGAGTTATCATCTTATTGTTAAAATAATAATATAGCTGTTGAAAGAAAATAACAGCTAACCAGAAAATTATTTTATAACTGTCGTGACAATTATGGGATAACTGTTTGCTTGCACAATCATTCCTAGTCTTCACTCACTAAATTAAAAGTCATAAAATATTTTAACTTTGGAGTAATGCCTCCATAGAAGTAATGAAGTTTATTAACTTTTGAGGAATACTCTAGTCTTTTTAAGAGAATGTGTTATTGATTTCATTGATGAATATTTCAATATACTTGAAATATTATGTATTTTAATTTAGTGTAGATATTTAAATAAGTATGTATTTTATTTTGGTTTCTATTGTTATATTATCTTATATGTGTATGAAGTGTTATTGCATACATTAAATTGTGCTTAAAATAATTATTTATCATTTATTGTCAAGCATTGGTGGTCAAGAGGTCAGCGACAGCTGCTTTACAAGCAGTTGTCCCGGGTTAGCGGGTTTGCTTCCTGGCTGATGCTATGACACACGAGAAAAAAAATAATAATTATTTATCAATGTAAATTAATTGGATTGAACATATGGTATAGGGATTGAAGAGAATCAATTATTAGAGAACAGCATTTGCATAATGGTTTAACGATTATTTAATGAATCTATGACATGCACCAACACTATATTGCTTAATCCTGTATGTCTGTCGAGTTTTGTGCCTATGCTTATATAATATTTACTATGTATCATTATTCCACCCATGTTTTAGGCAGAGTCGACTGTTATCTCAGTTATTTCCCAAAATGACTTTTGATCAGAGTAAAGAATATTTTAAAATTGTTATGGGAGACTTTAATGCTAGAATTGGTAAACAAATGAAAGATGAAAGTGCTGTAGATAATTTTGGCTATGGTAATAGAAATGAGAGAGGTCATAGACTTGTGGAATTTGTAGAAAAAGAAAAATTTTATATTATGCTTTTTTTTTTTAGAAAAATGTTAAAAGGAACTCGACATGGAAGCATCCAAATGAACATATAGCAGAATTGGATTATATTTTGACTACCAGAAACTTATTCCAAGATTTTAATGTCTTTATAAATTCAACACAGAAAGTTATCATCTGATTAGTAAGATGTAAGATAAATGCTAATGCTAAACTAGAGAGACAAAAAATATTAAGAAAAATAATATTTACAGTTGATATTCCTAATCTTTAGAAACATTCTAATATATTTAAATTAGAACTTGCATATAGTTTTCAAGTATTAGTAGATTTTAAACATGAATCAGATTCTTTTTTCTCATGTGTCATAGCATCGGCCGGGAAGTGAACCCGCTGACCCATGACAACTGCTTGTAAGGCAGCTGTGCTAACCTCTCAACCACCAACGCTTGACAACATAAATCAGATTTGAATGAAATTAATAGCAAAATAACTGATACACTTTATTGCTTTCATGGTATATTAGTTTTATGAAGCCTTTAATTATTTTGTATTATTTTTTATGAAACTCGAGTTATTGTGAAAATTGCATTTACAATGATTTCATAAAAACGTAATTATATTTCAGAAGTCACCAGAATGATTGTAATCATTATATGTAATCAATTAATAATTAATTATGTAATAAATAAACTGTGGTAGCATTTTTCAATTATTAGTACATAATCATTATCAATTGCAAAAAGTAATAATTGCTAATAATTATATGACAGTAAATGAATGTATTTCTGCAAATTATTTATTAATTAATGCTTTAACACCTAACCAGGTTATGTTTATTCATATTTTATTTATTATGATCATAATGTTATCAAAAACTTATAAACATTCAATCTGTGAAATTATACATAACTCGAAATAATAGACAACTGGTTTGTAGGCAATTTAATTTAATATCATCAAGTCGATTTTTGTTCACAAATGAATCTTCTCAAGATGCCATTTTCAAGTTATGTATAATTTGATTAAGTATTTATTCTTATATAAATAAAATTTATTAATAACCTGATTATTAGAAAGTTTTTTTTTTAAAAAAAAACTTTCTAATAATCTCTTAACATCTTTTATAATAATATTGTCACACCAAAAACATTTTCACCACTTTCAATCATTATTTATTCATAACATGATATAGGACTCTCCACATTAAATTCTGTTTTTTCAATTCATAGCTTCTCTTCTCCAAATTATTTATAATCTCACATGTGGTTTCTTTCTATGTCAGTTACAATTTCTTAGGATCTAGTTGGCTTCAACTCTTCATTTATTACCATTTCTTCTAACAATATGTCACCCTAGTTTCATTTCACTCTCGTATATCTTTCAATAATATTAACTATAATTATTTGTTCTTTCATCTATATACATTATAAATTAGATTCTATTTTCTTATTTTTCAATGTAATCTCTTTTTTTTTTTCATATATCAAATGCATTGACTGGGAAGCCAACCTGGGACAGCTGCTTGGGAGGCAGCTATGCCAACCACTAGGCCAACAACCCTTGACACATAATCTCACCTTACTTTGTGATAAGGCCAATTAACATGATCTCTCCTTACTTTGTTAATTGGCCTGATGTCTCTGAATTCTTTTTCTGTTAAATGTCCAAGTCGAAAATTGTAAGAACTTGTGAAATATTTTTTTAAAAAAAACTTACTTTTCAAATACATAGAAATATTTTTCTTTAATATTAAGATTAATTCGGCCATAAAATACTACATCAATGTTTAATTCTATTATTAATTTCATCCATTATGCTTCCAACTATATTAATAATCTGAGCAAGGTTTTTATCATTGTCAACTTTTAATTTAGGATTATCAATCCTTATTTGCTTCTGAGAAAATCCATTGAACATTACTTTGTCATTTTAGCATTCATCATTTTTCCTATACTCTTATTTAATAACTTGTTTACATTTCCTAAAGCTCTGGAGCATCTGAAAAATCTAGATGGCTTAAATAATCTTCACATGTTTGTATTCCCTTAGTTTTCCATTTTAAGAAACAAAGTATTTTTCATGAAAATGCTGTAAAAAGTTTTTTGAGATATGGAATCTTCTGTTCTATATCATTATCAATGTTAATATTCTGACACTATGTAATCTAATCACTACCATTGAATTTGATAAATATTCTTCAAAATATATTAATATCCGCAATCTATACCTTAATGACCCAAGACATTAAGTACTGGAAATTTTTATACAAGCAAATGTTTTTTTTATTAATCTACAAATACAAAACTTAATGGCATTTCAGGTTTACTAGTCCTTTCTATATCTTCTGTGAATATGAAGTTGTAAATTAATGTGCAAAAACTACTTTTAAATCTAACTCATTTTTTAAGTTGGTTTGTATCCAAAGTTTTCTTTTCGCATGTTGTTAATATTTAGAAAAATATTTTTTGTATATAATTGATAAATGATGATCTGTAACTTTAAATTATCACATGACCACCACTTCTCATAGTTTTGTAGTTAAGGGGAGATAAAAGGTGGCTGCTGAAGGGTTGTATTAGATCCTAAGATCTAGGTGCAGTGCTCTCAGATCCAAGACTCCTCACTGACAAAGGCCATAAGCCAGAAACTAGTCTATAGACATTGAATGAGTAGGCACTGGATGAGGATTTTATGCACAAGCCTTCTGGCATCCATTGATTACTCTAACTTGCTGTGTGTGGCAATACATATAGTGAGTTTTGCCTGTTTTAACTTTAAAATATTTTTTATCATCACAAACATTATCATTTTCATCCATTATCAGTCAACTGCAAGATGAACATCTCTACAAATTTAATCCAGTTTCTCTGATCTCTAACTTTCTTCTCCATAACACATCAGCAAACTTTCTTATTTCAGACCACGTATCTCATATTAGGTCTTGCATCCAGTTTAAGACTTCAACTATCCATATATAATCATTTCTTCTAGTAATATGTGTAGCCAAGCTCAATATTAGTACCTTAATTTGTTCAATAATGTTAGTGGCACCTGTATGTTTTCTTACCCATGTATTTTATTTTTGATTTTTTTGTTTTTAGTTACTTCTAAAATAAATCTCTTTACTTCATTGAGCAATTTAAAGTTTCTAAATTGCTTTTGGGTTAAGTGTTCAATCTCAGATCCATAAGCAAGAACTGATAAAAGCCATCTATTATTTTTTTTTTTACAAACATATAATGATAGTGTAGTGAAATGACAAATGGTTTGAGAACACTTTTTTATGAAAATGAAACAAACAAGTTACTAATATTTTGAATAAAGATTTATGTTTACAGGAATTAGGAAAATAAGTTTCAATATAAATATTCTAATTAATCTATTCATCACATGATCACCATTTCCTATGCTTGCTTATAACTTATTAAAACAGGCTAAACTCTCTATACATATTACTACTCAATGTAAGCCAGAGTAATCAATGGATGCCAGAAGATATTATGGTGTTTTAAATTTAAGACTCATAGTTTTGTAGTTGAGTAGAGATAAATGGTGACTGCTGGAGGGTTGCATTAGATCCTAAGATCTAGGTGCAGTGCTCTCAGATCCAAGGCTCCTCACTGATGAAGGCCACAAGCCAGAAACTAGTCTGGGGATATTGAATGAATAGGCACTATATGGGGATTTTATGCACAAGCCTTCTGGCATTCTTGCATTGAGTGGCAATATGTTTAGAGAGTTCTGCCTGTTTTAATCTATTCAGTCAGTATACTGAATGTTTACTATAGTAAATAGAGGGATTTGAACTTAGAATTTTGAGGTTATATTGAACTTAGAATGTTCAGACTATATTTATTTTTCATTCCATCTCAAACAACAGATAAACATGACCACACGCATGTGATAAAAAGTAAATGATATTCAATATACTTAATTCATGCAGAACCATCAGTTGGGCCAAATCATAATCTCCAACACATATATACAATCAGGACTCAGCTTATATTAAGATAGCAATTCTTTAAACTTTGATGGACAGGCTTCAAACTTCTCACCCTTATACAATTCAACCATCCATTTTATTGAAAAACCAATGATGGAACTCCCAAAGCCCTTGGTAGATTTGATATTGTATTCGTAGTCAAGTCATGCAAACATTATGTCAATTTAATCCCTCATATTATCGAACTATTACGTATCAATTTATATTAATAGGAGAAGGATGGGCTGGTCTTAGTAAATATTACTTATGTAATAATTATTCTAACTTTTAGAATAATCTATAATTTTATACAATTTCTTTTCTATATATTAAAGTTTAAATCAAACAAGTAAAAGATTATTTCCTTATCTGCAAAAGATAAGATTATTTTTTGTAATGGCAGTAAAATCGCGATTTTTACTAATTTATTTTTTACTAATTTATTTCAATGCTTTAACGTCCGTTTTTGTACAAGCTCGAAACGATATATGGAAACAAGATAATTTTTTAGATTCAGTTCCTCCTAAAAGAATTGCTGTTTCATTGAAGAAAAATGAATTAGAAAGTCCTAAAATATTTCTAGACGTTAAAGGTAAGAATATAATTAACTGGGCGCAAATCAGTAGCAATAAAACAAAACACCTACAATAAATTACTAAAAAACGCAGCATTTTACATATTACAATATTTTATAGGGATCTCAACCGAAATATTTATCTGTTTACATTGACTTTAAACAACATATGAAACATATTATAATTTTCACTTGGCGATAATATTTTTAAACCCAAGCTTACATAGAGATATATATGTATACATCATAAAACTTTTAAATATATATATTCGTTTATTGTAATTACAAAACTTTATCAAAAATCAAAAAAATTATTCAATCACCTAACTGTATAATTCTGAAGTTTGGTTTATATAAGATTTCACAACTTGTAGTTATAAATTCAACTTTCGAACGCTTGGACGCTGTGTTAAGAAAAGTTTGTAATAAATGCGTTTTAAATTTTACATTTTATTAATAACTAATTTATATACATTGAACCAGATCCCCTGAATTTGATTTGTTTAACTGGGTTTAAATTTTTTTATAATAATTTTTGGAATCTAAACATTAATAAGTTTAGACATTTATCTTAATGCTATAGGAATGGATTGACCCTTTAAGCAGAGAGGTAGAATACAATTGATAGATGAATCAGCAACCAAATTAACATTATACAAAGCATAACATAAAATCATATTTTCAGGCTATATCACTTCTCGACTGCTAGATTCAAACTCCTGCCATCCAAAACATTTTATTTGTTTTGAGGATCAACCCCGGGCACTAGTCAATCATAGATTATACAGTCAGCATGCTTCTGATGACAGGCACACAATCCAGTGCTTGAAACATCCCATGACTAGCTCACACCTCAGGGTCCAGCATATTTAATTAAACAGGTAAAACATTTGTAACTTTAAATTAATGATGATGCAGTGACAAGAGAGAAAGAGAATAGATCAAATAATATTTAAGCAAACATTAATATTTATTCATGCACACACATATTTAATATAATATAAAATAACAGAATATAATATTTACATAAAAATATAAAGGATTACTTTCAGGCTAAAATTATGATAGTCCTCCATTAATTAAAGTTCATTTAAAATAAGTATAAAGTGTCTATAAATAGATATTAAATGTCTTTATTTAGGTTTTCATGATTGTCAGTTTTCAACTGATTGGCTTTTTTGTTCTCCATTTGTGGCCTCATAGTTTTCTTTCCAGGTTTCTGTCAAACAATTACAGAGAGAAAGAGACTATGAGGCAGTTTCTATTTCACAATCTCAGTATTGGTTCCAGATATTGATTCAGCCAGGATAGTTTATGGCTGGGGATTGGGACATGAAGCCCTGTTAGACATTCCTATGGCTTATATGGGTTCTGCATTAATGTTGCCCACAGTATAATGACTAGTTTACTACTGCACTAAAATTTCTGAATTATGCATCAATATATAATGCAATGAAGATCAGAATGATTTACAGACTCAATATTGGAACTCTGACAAATTGCAGACAGGACTAGTAACAAATTGACAACTGGAATAACTTGATCACAAAATGCAGACAAGTCTGATTTATAGATTGTAGATCAAACTAATTCTATCACAAAATGAAGGCAGAAACTTAAACTGGACTCAAACCAGACTGAATTACAGATTAAAGAGTGGAATGATCCAGTGCAGGGGTGGGCAATTGTTTTGGCTCAGAGGCCACATAGGTTGTTGGAGGGCCACATCAGGGGCCACTTTGTGGAAGTGAAGGTTAGTGGAGGGCCGCACCTTTTTTCATGACACAATAAACACACTGCTTTATTCCCTGTATTACCAAAGAAATATTTGTTTGTCCATTCTTCATTAAACGCATGACATTCATTACTAATTTTACATTTTTTCAGAGCATTCATGGTTTCTCTAAAGTTGGAAATGTATATATTTGCTAATGCAAAGACAAAATTGAAATTAATCAGATCAACTAAAAAAAGCACTGCATATCATATCTACACTGCACATGTGCATTGATGTGGCCATCCTAGTGGAAAATACGAGATGAATATTCGGTCATGCAATGGGCAGGAAATCTCAATCCAAGGTGGATTTTTCTGATTGTCTTGGCAGGCCACATAAAAATTCTTAGCAGGCATTGGCCCTCGGTCTGCTATTTGCCCACCCCTGATCTATCAGATTGCAGCCCAACTGAAGAATCAGAATGAAGATGTAACTTTTGTACTTTTTCTCTGTCATTGTTTAATTCCTTATCATAGTTTTTAAATTTTGATCTTAAGTTTCTTTTTTAATTATTTTTACATTTGCTTTAGTCTAATCTTTTGCTTAGATTAATATACTCGCTCATCGATAGTTTACATAGTTTTCTAATTAATATAATTTCAATATCACTATCCATCAGAAATTTATTAGCATTCCAAATTAATTAATTAATCTTTGAAACCAAATGCACTTTTGAAAGTTTTCACTTTTACAAACTGATTTTAACTTTTCACATTCACTTATTTATTTTTTATAAAACAAAGAGTGCCTTCTTTACAAAGAGAGAGAGAGAAAAAGTTTTAAATGTCTTCTCCAATTCTTCTCTCCATCACCTTTTTTAACAAATAGTTTTATTATAAATATATGCAATCTCTTTATTTTACAAAATTGCATTTTCAGTGCCATCTCATATTGCTGACCCATCTGATCACACACATGTTGGAAAGATAAATAATCACCAATATACATATTTCATGTTAAAGCAGCAGCACTGATTATATATATGTTTGAGGATAGTAATCTAGACCAACTGATGATTGCTGGTTTAGCATGAAATACATATATTGGTGATTATTTATCTTTCCAACATGTGTGTGATCAGGTAGATCAGCAATATGAGATGGCACTGAGAGTAGTGGGTCGTGTGAAAGTCTGAGTTCGAATCTCGGATACATTACATATATAAATGCAGGTTTAAGCCTGTGCAATGTATTAAAATTGCATTTTAAAAATCTACTTAACTAATCATATATCTTTTTTAAAAATTATGAAACATTTAATGCTCTATATATGACTTATATATATATATGTCTATTGCTAGCATTACAACATATATAATGATTTTTTTTTAGTTACAAGAAATGTTGCAATATTTTTGAAAAAAATATACATTCTGCATACAAAATCAAAGATTCAAAATAAAAATTAGTACACATCCTATAGGATATCTACTAAGATAACATAATACCTCTACAATGTTTATCTAAAATAGTATTACACTAATGTAAGTAAACTGTAAGCAAATGATAATAGATAATTATTGCTTTAAATAATACGATTGCATTAAATGCTTTTCCTCTGGCTTGTTAGTTAATAACTTTGTTAGTGAAAAGAATTGAGAAGTTAAAATAGAGGTAGACTGAACATCATTTTTAGAAGAAATGATAATAGATGAACAACTAAAAATTTTAAATAGATACCAACAGATAGTAAATGATTTATAAAGAGACCTATGAGGTGGATGAAGAAAGAAATTAGTTGATGGAATACTATGAATTGAAGAAACTGTATTAAGCTTGGAAATATCTTTTTCATGATACTAGTGAATAATAATGACAACAGTTACTAGAGATTGAAAATCTAATATAATAGATTTGTGGGCCCACAGCTTTTAGATTTCAGGGTAACAAATGCTGTAATATGTGCAGCACATATCTTAATTTACCAAAGGCCTAAATAATAAAGATGTAGATTAACTTTATCTTTCATATTACATTGGCAGGTTCTGAAGAAGATTGCTAGAGCAATCAAAACTGTCAATAGTGTATTGTAAAAAAAAACATTGTAAAAAAATAAATAATATTAATATAATATGTAAAAGGTTATTGAGAAAATGCAGCAGTAATATTGATATTAAAGAAAATGTGATAAAGACAATATTAGACAAGATCAGTCTTTTATTAGTTCTAAACAAACATTTGACCAACAATTGCAACTTGTCTACAATTAAAGGAGTTCTATTCTAATTAACTAAAAAAAATAAGATGAATTTAAAATATGTAGTGAATCATGTTCAAATACTGAGAGAAATTGTAAAAAGAATTTATGGATATGAGTTAAAATTATGATTTGGACTTGTAGATTGTAATAAGGCATTTGATTTTATAAATATTTTTGTGATGATTAAATCTTTGGGCATTTAAGATATAGCTTCAGGATATTGTCATATTCTGAAAAAATATTTATTAAAATGTAATGGTGATTAGATTATATGCTGATACTAAGAACATTATCTTTAAGGAAGACAATAAAAGCACCAAAAATATAAAAGCAACATCTTGGTATTAATAAAAAAGTGTTTCTGCAATAAAAAGAAAGATTACTTAAAAAGAGTGATGACAACAAGAAATGTATAGCAGATTTCTATAAAGAACTATATAGCAGTAAGGATCAAATAAGCAATGTGTTAACTATAATTACTATGTCTGTCGAATTGCCCAAGCTTTTAAATAAAAAGGAAAGACATGAAATTAAATTTATGAAAAAAGAAAAACCTCCAAATAATGATGGAATTATAACCTGTATCTTAAAAAACACAGTGAAGAAATAGAAAGATTGTTGGCAAAGTTGTATACCAAATATCTAAATGATAAGATATTTCAAATTATTGGAAAAATAGAACATTAACATTAAAATATTAGAAATTACAAACCTATTTGTCTTTTATTAGTTCTCTACAAAATTTTTCCAGGATAATTACAACACATCTACAATGAACTTTGAAATTTACCCAATCAAAGGAACAAGCTGAATTTAAAAGTGGGTTTAACATAATCGATCACATCCAAGTATTGAGAAAATGTACATAAAGAACCAATGAATATGAATTGCCATTAGTCTTTGTATTTGTAGATTATGAAAATGCATTTGACTTTATAATCATTTCTTCAGTGACTTTAAAGCTTTGGATCAGCAAGATATAGATCCAGGGTACTGTCATATTCTGGAAAAATATTTATTAAAATGAAACAACAGTGATTGGATTAAATGGTGATACTAAGAAAATTAACATTGATAAGGATGTACATAGGATGGATCCATATCTCCAAAAGTCTTTATAGCAGTTTTCAAAAAAATATTTGTGGACTAAAATAGGAAGCTAAGAAAGTAAAAGTAAATCAAAATTACAATTTATCCACTACTTTGAACACTTTTTAGCAAAAATCTTTTATTGACCATTATATGTTTTGACTGTCATGCAGTCTTCTTCAGAGCCACTTTTATTTTAATTTTTTTAAAAGTATAAAACGTATTTTTACTTTTAAAAAAATTAATACAATAATGACTCTGAAGAAGACTGCAGGAAAGTTGAAATGCATATAAATCTATAAAGGGTTTTTGCTACAAAGTAGTGGATAAATTGTATTTATATAAGATATTACAGCAAAATAGATTTTGCAGATAGCTGATGCTGAGGCAGACCTATTAGACATCTCTAATAAGGAGCTCATCAAGGTCATTCATCACAAAGTAATGTGGCTAATCATGATAGCTAGTTAATATTAGAATTTATCCTTTGCATCCCATTGCCTGCATTTTAGTGCATTTAGACATTTTACATGAAGTAATTGTTTTTGCAGAAAATGTTTCAGAGTTTCAGAAAATGTTGCAAGAGTTATCACATGAAAGTAGGACTTAAAAGACTAAAGTAATATTCAATGGACTTTCTCAAAAGAAGAAAGTAATGACTTAAAATGATAATTTAAAAATTAACAACTACAAATAGTTTGGCCAGATTATCCATACAGATTAAAACATCATGAATGAAATTAATGATGAAATTCAACTCAGCTGGAGTGCTTTTGGTTGAAATAACTATATATATATATATATATGTGTGTGTGTGTGTTTAAAAAGGAAGATTTTTTGAAATGTGTTTTACCAGTTTTTATTTATAGATCTAAAACTTAGAAAATTAACAGAAGAGCAATGAAATGTTTCAGACCACTCAACAAAGTGTGGTGACATGTATGCTAGATGTAACAACATGGGATTAAAAATGAAATATATGGATGAGAGAATAAACAGATATTACTGACATCATTGAAAGGATTAAAAGACTGAAGTTGAGTTGAACTGAGCATATTGCTAGAAGGGATGATAATAGTTAGACAGTGGAAATTCTTAAACTGGATCACAAGAGATTGTAAAAAAAACCTAAAATGAGACCACATAGATGATACAATGAAGTACGCTGGGGTGATATGAAGAAAAAAGGCTAGAGATTGAAAAAACTGGATTCCAACATGAAAAGATCTTCATCTTTGAATGAATGCTTAATGACTGAAAATAATGATGAGGATACATTAGGGGGACTTCATATCTCCAAAACTTATTAAAAAAACTTTAAAGTAATGTTTTGTGGATTAAAATGGGTAGCTAAGGGAGTAAAATTAATGAAAATTATTTAAGACATCAAGATTTTTGCAGATGACATCGTACTTGTTGCAATATTTCAGAGCTTCAGGAAATATTGCAAGAATTATTAGATAAAAATAAAATTGTAGAATTAAAAATAAGTATTAATAACCAAAGGTAATGTTCAATAGAATTTATTAGAATAAAATAAAGATGAATAATTACAAATAAGTTCATGTACCAAAAGTGTAGGAACTTGAATTGATTCCAATACCTTATGCTTTAGAATCTGATACTAGACCACAACAGAATAGAACCATGAATTAGAAGAAGATAACAACCTACAAATACATTGACCAGATTATTAATACATATGAAAACATAATGGATAAAATTAATCATTAAATTAAATTTAGATGGATTGCTTTTAATAAAAGAACGTAGTATTAAAGAAAATATGCTTAGGCATTTGAAACGAATAGTTTTAACATATGTATATTATCAATTATTACCTATGGATCTGAGACAAGGACACTCACAGAAACTTCAGACTACTCATTAATGTGTGATGTATATTGAGAGTAAACTAGAAGAGATCAAATGTAAAACACATGACTGACAGAACAAATGAGTGTCATCAAAGGAATTAAGTGAATGAATTGAACTGGACTCGACATATTGATAAAAGAGATGATAAATAGGCGGACAGTTGAGCTTTTAAATTGGAAAGCAAGAAATTATAAAAGATTTATAAAGAGATCATATATAAGATGCATGGATGAAACTGCTAAGTTTAATTGTGAGATAAGAGATGTGAATCAAAGATTATGGACAAAAACTTGTTTGGAGATATTTATCACATAGTAGGTCATTAATAGTTGAGCAAGAATATATATTTTAAATCATTAAGAACCAATTGCTCTTACATTATGACATGCAAATCACATCACATCCAATACTTAAATAAACCAAAAAATATCAATATCTTTGACATCAAGGCAGCATTGAAATTAGGTAATAAATATTTGTTGCCTTGACAACAGATTGTTGATATTCCACTTGTCTACTTAAAGAATGGCCAAGGCAAAATTACTTACATATATGTAAATAGTGATAATCTAATGGAATTTCTCAACATATTCTCTTAATTTATAAATAAATATTTCTAAATACCTTTGAAATTTTTTTAAAATTATATACATACTTGTTTACACTTTTCAAGTGCTGGACATAAACACGAGTTTGCTATTATTTTCTTGCTGTGTGATATAATCATGTTTGAACAACGCTTCCATTAAAATACATATTGACAAAAAAAATAAGTTAAAAAAAAAACACAGTTGGTGTTCATATATTATATGTTAATAGAAATTTTTGGCAGACCGCCTAGCATAGCAGAAAAATAGAACAACATTTTTAAGTCTATTTAAGTCAGTATTAAATCAAATGCACAAGTTTTCAAATGAAATAATTATATATAATCATTTTTTCTCCTTGAAAATATTTGAATATATATATATTCCGCGCATAGCCAAAATCTTAACCAAAATCTGCTCACAATCCCATCGAATAAGATTTCGCACTCCTCTCTCGACAAATAGACTCATAAACAATTCGAAAAATAAACTCTCTGCTAAACAAATGCCTCAAACCATATGTAAGGTAGCATGCACCCAACCTGGGTGCAGCATATACGGTGAATCCCGAGCCAGCCTTGTCATAAGACTATCACAACTTAAATATCTCTATAGAAGAATAAAAAATAACCCAGAGAACAAGTCTATTTTCTTCCAGCACCAAAACATAATGAGCCACATATTCGAGCCCACAATTTCCAACATCGGTGCAAAGAGCAAAATGAATGTCAAAGTGCAAGATTAAAGAAGCATGACATATAGCCAACAATCCGAACTCCATGAATAAGGAATCTAGCTTCCACCTATCGAAAAAAGGGTCATATAGTTTGAATATATTTGAATAAACTTATTGCATATATACATACAGACACCCCCCATCTTAACTGTCAGTTCTATGAATATGAGGCCATAAGTAGGCCTCGAAATCACTAAGCTTGATTTAATATTTTAGGTTTTAATTTTTTTATTTATAGTGCATATGCTAATATGCACTGAAAAAAAGTGTATTATACGCACATTCAACAACATCAAAAAATAAATACTGCCTACTTTTATACTAGTAATTATTACATATAATAGAAAATCATATAACATTGCAATATTAACCAAAAAAAAAAAAACAATTTTTATTAAAATTCTTCCACAACTATGGTTTTATCTATTAACAAATAAACCTTTTCAAGTGAAATTCAATAACGTAATATATATATATATATATATATAACAAAATAACCTTCCCATCATTCATTTTAAAAAACAACTTCCATTTCTATTAAAAGAATTTTAATTAGATGGATGGTCTCAAATTCAAAAAAATTATCTTAAAAAGTTTTTTTTTTGATGATAAATTTTCTTGAATCTGAGGCCATCAATCTAATGAAAACATCCTTTGATGTAAAATGAAGTTGGTGTTTGAAATGAATGGTGGGAAGGCTATTTTGTTTTATATGTATATGTTGTATTTTGTTGAATTTTATTTGAAAATGTCTATTTGTTAATAAATGAAACCTTGGTTGTGAAATAATTTTAATAAATTTTTATTTTTATTTTTGGCTATTGTAATGTTGTATGATTTTCTATATTACATATGTATGAGTATGTATTCACATTTATATATATGAATGGTAAAACAGATAACGTTTGTTATTATCAACAAAGCTCAGGTTCCATAATATGGCATAACAACAAATATACCATGGTTATGGGGGAACTGTTGTATTCAGAAAATTTAAAATTTTTAAATGTGTTTTTTACTTCTATAATGTTAACAAGTTTTAGATTTTTAAATAAAGATTTTTTTAAAAAATGTAAAATTATCAACAATAATGATTTGGTTTCAAATTTCCAAAAATTTCTTTTAACAAAATAATTTATATTTGTAAAAGTTTTTGTATCAACACTAAATAAACATGATTTATATGTTTGTTTGTTTTTTTGTTTTTTGTTTTTAAACAAGATGTTTAAACAAATTAATTAATTGACATATACATGTAATAAAAAATAATAATAACAGAGATTATTTTAAAATGTAGGCAATTAAGCCATTTATCTAATTTCTTTTTTTTATATAGATAATTTATTACTTTCTTGTAAAACGGATACTGACTGTAAAAACATTACAAGAAGCACGTGCCAAAACCATACTTGTAAATGTCCTAATAATCTTCCTTATTTAAAAGATTCTGGCTGTTATAAAGGTATTTTTAAAACTTATTTATATGTTTACATTATCCGTAATTAATTATCAATCTAATACTTCTTTTTTTTTTTAATTTAAAAATAATAATAATAATCGTTATTCAGGAAATTTGCGTTGCTGGAGAACCTGGAAGTGACATCAGTGAATTCTTGGTCCAGGAATCTTTGTATTTTGAGTTGTCATTCCACTCTTGCATAAATATGGACCAGATTTTTTTATTTATATAGTAACGGTACAATCGAGTAAGAAGGTGCTATTTGATAACTGTAAATAAATCAAGGCACTAAAAGATAAAGGAGATTCAATAAACAAGCTTTCTTTCTAAAATGCAAATTTGTAATGTTGAATCAAAGACTCTTAATCTAAACTAAAACTATATAGCAATACCAACATTCAGTTATTCACCAACTAATGATGACATAAATCTTTGCTTAACCTTGGAAAAAAACTATACATTCATGATATCCGTACTATTGCATATGAACATTAATATTTCTAATAAATCTCAGGATTTATACAGCATTTCTGACATTGTATATGCTAATAAGTATATAATGATTTCTTTAAACTTAATATCGCAGTCACCAAAATATTATATATATATTATTTCTCAGGGTTTTTAATATCATAAAGACTCCGATATATTTTATATAGTAAAGTTTCTTAGAATAGGACTGAACACAAATGGACTTTTTGTGATTGTATCCAGTGCATATCTCTTAGCATATAAAAAAGTTATTAAAAGTGTGAGGCTGAGTTTTTGCGAACTGTTTAAACATAATCAATATTCATTTAATCGATGTATTAACAAACTCCACCTCTCTCTTTTCATTTTTCATATAACTAAGTTATTTAAAATATGACTAAAATTAGATGATTAAAATTTGTGATCATACCAATAAATGAAAATTATGATGATAAATAAATAAAACACAAAGTCAATATTTTAAAACAGCAATTAAATAATTTTATTAAACAAAATAAAAATGCGTAAATATGGAAATAAATGGGATATAACTCTATTAATATGTCTGTTAATGTTCTCTACATAAATGAATTTGTTTATAAGCGCTGTTGAGATAACAGGTATATGCAATGATGTGCAACTTTGTGTTGCTTACACAAATACCAAATTATTCAAGAAGGTTGCCAATATACAGGACTTAAATACATCCTTATTTTATTAAAATCTAAAATAGAATAAGAGAGTTATCTACGTTTTACAGATCTTAAATATTTCCCCTATTGGAACACACATTATCTAGAAAGAACACATTTCTTTCTAGATAAATATAATGTCAACATGGCCAATGTACAAATAAAATTAAAATTGTGATTCTAATATTTGGAAAGAGTTCTTTCTGTGTATGATGTTAATTACAACATTTTAAGCTAATATTACAATGCATTGTGGAAATGTTATGGTGACTCTATACTTTTGTAAGCCAGTACATTTTAATAAAAAAATGTTGCTTTCTTCATCTCAACCTCATAAAGAGCATGTGACAATAATATAGAATCATCTTATTCTGATTGATAAAAAGTTATTACTAAGAAAAAGAGTCATATTTGATCCATAAAATCAATAGTTACATTTTTTACTAATAAAGTACCTGCTGAAATTTGACGCTGAATAAAGAACAGCTTTGCAGTGGGGGGGGGTAGTATACCATTAACTGTGCATACCAGTCCTGGTATTATTTTAATATATTTGGTTTAATTCTGGATTTATTACAATACTAGCAAGATTTTAAGCCAATAAACATCACATGATCACCATTTCTTATGCTTGCTTATAACTGTTATTAAAACAGGCAAACATTGAAGGCTCCACACTGACAAAGGCCACAAGACAGAAACTAGTCTGGGGATATTGGATGAGTAGGCACTAGATGGGGATTTTATGCACAAGCCTTCTGGCATCCATTGATTACTCTGGCTTGCACTGAGTGGCAATACGTATAGAGAGTTTTTCCTGTTTTAATACTAGCAAGATTCTCAATAAATGACATTAATTTTGGATGTACTGTTTTAATTAGTTGGTTGTATGAGTATAAATTTATGGCAGTATGAAGTTGACAATGGAGTCTAGTATTGTGAGTAAGATTTTTAATAGCTGTTAGGTAATTGATTGTGTTTCTGCCTTACTTCGTTGCTGTTTTATTATGTATTGATTACTGATTTTCATTGCCTCTTTATTATTTTATGAATTTAGCAGTTTATTGTGATGTGGAATTATACTTGTTATTTTTTTAATAAAATAACATACAAATGTTATTATTCTTCAAGTTGTTAAAAGAGGAAAGAAAGCAGTGCTACCACTTTTTGAGGGAGGCATAATAAAAGATATAGAACTGTGAACATGAGCATACATGCTCAGATACATGCTATCTAATTCTTCTAAAGAATAAACAAAGGCTGTTTAAAAATGCATGCATAGTAAAAAGGGGTGATCTTAATGTTAATGCTGATGGATAGTTGGGGTGTGGCTAGAGTTGAGAGGTGATTGACATAACCAAAAGTCCTATAAATTGTTATAATTATTTATTTATCTTTATAACATTTTTAAAATAATAACTACACATTATTTTGAGTTTTTATAAAATATTTACAAGAGTAATACTAAGGTTGTCAAAGCAGAAATAGGTGATAATTTTTATAACTGTTTAAATTGGTTCCAAATTGAGAGTTTGTTAGAGTTGCTTTTTGAATATTTGATGATCAAATTCTTAAAGTAGTGTATTAAAGATTAGAGCCTCCATTCTATATGAGATGTTTTCCATCTTCCATGTCATTGGCTTTAGTCTATCTCATGACATCTAGGAAGTCTTCTTGTATGAGAAAACTATTTTGTATTAGATGCTTACACTTTTACAAATTTAAAAGATGCTCTCTATTGTAAGTACTTTTTTTTAGAATTTAACATATAGAATATAACAATTATTCATATTCTATGTCATAAGTTTTCCATAATTGTAAATGTGGAGTAATTTTTATTCTGGATCTATATATAAAATCATGGTTCTTAAGAAAAAAAGCAGCTTGGGAAGTAATAAATACAGCTTCAAACAGTGATTCAAGTATCTAAAAAAGCTATAACATAGACAACCCATAGTTAATTAAATGAGGCATTTCGATATTTGGTAGTAAGTAAATGTAGAGTTATTCTTGATTAGAGTGTAAATCTGGACTATTTATATTTTTAAATCTGTATATAAGATCAAGGTTCTTAAAAAAAGCTGCTGGGGAGATAATAATTGCACTTCAAACAACGATTTGACCACTTCTAAATGTTATAATATAGACAACCCATAGCTATTCCAACTAATCCATTTTTACATTGGTCAGTAAATAGATATCTAGTTATTTTTGATTAGAGTGTTTAACGTGAATGGAAAATTTTTCAAATATTATCCACCTGGAGATTAGAAAACATGAAAAGTAGTGTCTTCTTTTTCACTACTCTTATGTTAGGGCTGTGTAATTTATTTCAAACATAAGAAACTTCTCAAAACTGTAAACAAATAAAGCAACAATCAAAACCATTGATTTTAAGTATTGATTTTGTTTAGATTTTGATATTATATTAAAAATAATGAAAGAAGATTTGATTTTAGAAAATGTGACAATCTCATATTATGATTTTTTTTAGGTAGCAATGGTATTAATTAACATAAACATAACTTATAAACAAGGCAAAGCAAAACTCCATATAGTAGTGCCACCTGTGCTAAACAGAGTAATCAATGAATGCCAGAAGATTGTGCATAAAATCCCTATCTAATGCCTACTCATCCAATATCCCCAGACTAGTTTCTGGCTTGTGACCATCATCAGTGAGGAGCTTTGGATCTGAGAGCACTGCACCTAGATCTTAGAATCTAATGCAACCCTCCAGCACCCACCTTTTATCTCTACTTAACTACAAAACTATGAGAATGAAATTGAAAACCCAAAAATATTTTCAATCTAAGCTTAATAGCTTATATAGTCATATGGGTCTGAACTCAGTTCAGCACCCATACATTTTGGTAACAACCATAGCCACCACTATCCTATTAGGCAGGATTGGTGTTAAACCATTAAGCATCACATGATCACTATCTTATACTAGCACATAATTGTTTATAAACAAAGCAAAACTAATGTGGGTGCTGGATGGTTGCGTTAGATCCTAAGATCTAGGTGCAGTGCTCTCAGATCCAAAGCTTCTCACTGACAATGGCCACAAGCCAGAAACTAGTTTGGGGATATTGGATGATTAGGCATTAGATAGGGATTTTATGCACAAGCCTTCTGGCATTCATTGATTACTCTGGTTGGCACAGGGTGGCAATACTGTATGGAGAGTTTTGCTTTGTTTATAAACAATTATGTGCTTGTATAAGATAGTGATCATGTGGTAAACATAACTTATGACATTTGTTAAAAAATCATATAAAAGTATATGGACAATGTAATATAAAGGTAAACAAGAATTCAAGTCAATAGCTTTTTCATCATCCATAATATTTAAAATATATCTAGAATAAGATTTTAAAATATAGAAAAAAAAATTACATTATATTGTACTTTGCTGATAATCAAATAATTTCCACTCAGAATCCTGATGCCTTGAATTATATAGTTCAAGAATTAATGGAGAAATATAAAAAGTACAGACTGGAATTAAATAGAAAACAAAAAATATCTGTTTTAAGAGAACACAATGAGATGTAATATTTGAAAATGGCCCATGAATTGGATAATATACAAAATATAAACATCTGTATATGAAGAATGCGCAAGCAGAATAAAAGATGAAGTTATAAGACTGTAAAACGTATTTGATAATAAAAAAACCTTATTGTAATATAAAATAAAATATGGTCAGAAAGTATCAAAAGTCAATAATGCATGGCACAGTATTAAAAAGTAACATTATATATGATAGTGAGACTAGAAAGTTGAAGGAAGAATTGAAAAAGATATTAACAATGGTAGGAATGGATTGCTGGCATAAATCTGCAGAAAAGTTGAGCTCGAGCAGCAAATAAGAAAATATAAAAGATGATAAATATTGATTTCATTTTTGTAAAGAAATCAGAGTAAGATAAATTAAATAGTATAGACTACAAAAGTAAAAAAAAGGATTACTAAAGCAATTATTAAACTGCTCTTTAAAAAGGAAAGCAGGAGGTGGGGGGGGGGGCTAGGAATCACTCCCCCCCCCCCCCCAAAAAAAAAGTTGGTGAAAATAAGTAGCGAAATTAGAAAAAAAATTAAAAAGATTTGTAGAACAATAAGAAACAAGAGATTGGGATTTAAAAGATATTATAGAGAATTATAAACGATAAGAATAAAATAAATTGAAAAGTAATGTGTTATTTAGTTTGCAAAAATATGCTAATTATTTCTTATATTCGCCGGATTTAATGCTTTGCAACTGTGTGTTTCAAAAAGGACAAAAAGATCAGTTAACCGGCTGGCGTTTAGATGATAATAAATATGACATTTTGCTTTAAAAAAGATTTATGCAAAACATTAACTAATATCTCTGTCAGGAACCACCCCCCACCCAGATATATTTTAAGTGCTGGCTCTGGCTAAGCATTTATCACAAAGCTTGTTGAGGAATTGGCAATCCTCATCGTTTATAACTTACAAGCTTAAGAGATAAGGTCATGTGATCTATGACTCTTATTTTGACTATTAATTAATGATTGTTTTTTTATAATAATTCGATTGCCTGTCTGTCTCATAATGCATCTTCTCAGTCATTAAAAAAATAGTAATTTTTGAAATATAAAACAACTATTCCTTAAAACTTTTCAGTAAATGTAAAATTACCAACAATGTACTGTTATAAAATATATTTATCAAAACATCTTGAGACATCGAATTTGTCAGTTCATTATTAGAAATTTATCTAAATATGAAAAGATTTGAAACGTCTATAAATATTCTATAAATATATGTCATCGCCTCTTCTGGAATCAATTCAGGAGGAATTCTCTTCCAAATTATCAATAAATCTCTGAGACAATAGCAATAAAAAAAAATTAAAACATATATATATGATTATAGTGTTCGTCACCCCAAATGCATTCAACTAAATAAAGGAAAAAACGGGGGGGAGGTCCTGCTTCTTGAATGTCACACACGTTACGTACGCAGAAGAAGAATTACATATAGAACAAAGAGCAAATTAATATAATACGATGAAATAAAAGTGGAAGTAAACATTCGAAAACGTCAATGAGTATATAAAGCCTTCTACCTCTTTTGTCAAAAAATTCATTTACTGTTAAAGTTTCCATTTTTAATAAAGATAAATTTTTTGACATTTTCTGAAATTAAGGATAGAAATTATATTTTAAGATGTAAACCTGGTATTAATAATTATGAAATCACAATTAATCAAAAGACAATGATCCAATCATATTTTTAGTATTTTTTCTCTTACTAATTAGCTAAAATTAAATAAACTTAAATAATAACAAATGCAAAATTAAACATATATATGTCATTCTCTCTATCATTTGCTTAATTGATTATGATTTCAAAATTATTAATTATCATGTCTAAACATGTTTTAAAATGTAATTTCATTTATTCTTAATGGTTTTTCTGACAAAAGAAGAAGGTTTATGTATTTATGACAGCTCTTGTGATGTGATGTGATGCACTGAGACATCTCCTTATACGGAGTTAGGAATCTCTCAGTAATAATGCCCAGAGAAACCTGTTAGCCACTTTGGCATCCCTTTCCATTCCCCATTCCAAGTTTTCCCATATTCTTCTCTATTCTGCTCCATCCCATTTTCACAACATAATCTTTGTCAACTCCATGGCCTTTATATCTAAAAACTGCTTATCTTTTCCCAAACCCAGCATAAAAACCAATAAGACACTGTCTGCATAATCACTTTGTTCATATTTATTCTTCCACAACTTTATTATTTGTATCCTTTCTGCTTTCAGACATTTACATTCAATTAATAGATGTCTAATGTTTTCTATGCTTTCCTTAAACAACTTGCAGACTAAATCCCTCATATTATTTGTGTATATTCCCTTGTTGCTAAAGATCCCGTTCGAGCCTTAAACATTAAATGACTTTCCTTGCTATTATCATAAATTACATCCAAAATTCTGTTTACTTCTATAAGTATCTTTTTACACTCCATACTAGCTCTCCATCTCTCCAACTCCCTATTCTTTATTAATGCATCTATTCTTCTATCCCATTCTTTAACACTATAATACTCAACAATTCTCTTGACACAATCATCCCATCTTTTGTATAAGTATACTGTCATAAATTCTTTATCTAAATCTTCTGCATATCACATTAGCTTTCTCACCCATCTTGTTGCCTGCCCTTTATTCATAATCCAAGTAAATACTATTTTGGCTATTCTTTTATTATCCATAAACTGCAATCTACTGAACATTTTCATTTTACTTTTTCTGTCTCTCATATAAAAACTTGACCATCCAATTCCTCTTTGAATTGCCTCCTTTTTCATCTACATTTCTGCATCTTATGCATGTCTTCCTACTTCTCTTTCTACTTTTTTTAAGTGCTAGTCAGATTGATGCAGCACCCTCTGAAGTAACAATTGAAAATAAATTGTTTTCACTCTTTATCTAAGCTTTTATATGGAGATTTAAAATTAGATAATAACAGTAAAGAATGTGAAGTACAAATCAGTGATAATATCAATACACCCTCTTCCGAATCAATTTATAATTTAATTTTCAAAAGCAAAATTAGTTATTGTTCATTTAATAATCTTATAAACAATCAACAACCTATCAAATATGTCAAGTTGAATTAATCAAAGTTAGCAAAATCAAATATGTCAAGTTAAATTAATCAAAGTTAGCAAAATAAGCTGTAATTAACTCTACCTTTGTAAATTAGATTATAAGCTGACTTGTGTAAGGCTTCATGATTGCTGCATTTAATTTAAATTTCACACTCACTAGCATTGTTGATTTATTTAAACATCCATACAAATGTTAGGAAAAAGCCCCAAAATAATGCATTTCCATTTTTTATATTGATAGCTTTGGCCCTAGAGAACATTGCATTGATATAACATGCTTAAAAGTTAGGTGATTATTTGTCTAATTAATATTACCTATTATTTACCACTGTTTAATTTAACATTACATATGCCCAAATTTTCAGGTGCTCATATTGGTCAAGTATGTGACAATTTAACCATATGTATAACTGATTACACCATTTGCAATAGCATTAAAGTTTGTGCTTGTGATATCGACCATGGCTACCATCAAGAATTTACTTACTGTTACAGTGCAGGTAATTTATCATTGTTTGTTTGCTTTTTTAAAAAAACTTAATATAATTATATTTTATTTCATCAGTTTTTTATATAATACATAAATAATCAAGTCACTTATTTCTGGAGAGACCGTAAAAAGTCTGAGTGCAAAAAAGGAAGTGTGAAAGCTGTAATCTATGTATGTTGAATACTTGTACAGTTTGTTTAAACAATTTAGGAGACTTTTTATGTTATAGAATAACCTTAAATGAAATGCCAATCACCATCTACTGTGTGTTTAAAGTTTTCTATTTATAAAAAATAAATAGAAGTGAAATTTTGAAGTAGAACTTTTCACATGAATATTAGTTTTATTTGCATAATCTACTAGCAACAATAAAAAAATGAATCAACTGATTTATTGTTAAAAAATTCATATGATGTTTGAGCTCTGGACAAAATATAATTGGACTATGATTTTAGTGCCCTGAGTTTTGAAGTTGCCACTCCACTCTTTCACTAACCCACCGGTAAAAGACTTTAAAATTGAAAGAGTTACCAAAATTATTCAATAGATTGAAATTATGATATGCCTTGTAATAATATACTCTACTTCATTTATACACTCTCCAATATATATTACAAGAGACTTGAACTCAAACTGTCAATCTCCCTACATCTATCTAATCTATTTTATACAACTGATACACATGACCATATACATGTAAAAAAGATAAATAATCTTCAATATGCATATTTCATGCTGAACTGGTCTAGACTACCATCTCCCACACATATATACAATCAGTGCTCAGTTTGTATATATGTGTGGGAGATGGTGATCTGGACAAACTGATGAGTGCTGCTTCAGCACAAAATATGTACATTGAAGATCATTTATCTTTTTCACGTGTATGTGGTCATGTGTATCAATTGTATAGTATAGATTGGATAAATATAGGGAGACTGAAGTTCGAGTTCAAGTCCCTTATAATTACATTATGTTTAGTATAGACAATATACATATATTTAAATATTATATATGTAATATAATAAATATATGAACTAACTAAAGGAAAAGTAAAAAAATAATAAAAAACAACACACAGTTACTTCTCTATAAAATTGCTTTAATATTTCAATCATCAGAATGTGCTTTCTGATGGAAACTAATCTGCTGGTTGAAATATTAAAGCAGTTTTATAGAGAAGTAATTATATGTTGTTGTTTTTTTAATGTAATATAATGGTACAGAAGATTGGGATAAATATGGGCCAATATCAGTAAATGGGAAACTATCATCATTCTCATTTAATAGTAACAATCATCAATGATTAATATGAGAGACTAAATTCTCAAATATATGGAATAAATATATCAGAATAAATAAGCATGTACACATGTACAAATGTGAGTTAGCACAGTAACTATACTTATAATGAAAAAACTATCCATGCATTAAAGAGAAATAATAATTAACTCATCAATCAATAAGCCAATAATCATAAAATCAACAGTCAATCTTGTGACTGAATTTAAGATAAGTACCTATAAATTAGGCTACTTATTTAGCCACTGCCAAACTCAAGGCAGGATATAACTTATACTTTATTTGGATGCACATAATTAAACACTAAACTATCCATAAGAATATAATAATAAAATAATTCTGGGATGCTGATACATGTTGATCATCATCAATGCTCTCACCATATAGTACTATTAGTGTATTGGCCAACTATAAACTTAATTTCTAATAAAAAATGTAGTGAATGGACTTTAAAGGTGATACATTTGCACCATCCAAAGTTATTATCTGGATGTCCAAACACCAACATAAACACCTACATCCATAGAATTAACTATTATGCTCTAAATTAGATCAGGGGCAAGAACTCTGGGAACTGTCACTGTGAACAAAAGATAAATAAATATAATAGCTTACACTAATAATTACACTGGGATAATTTTAGAATTCTTGAAATATTAAGCTATGTTGAAATAAAGTCACATACAGTGTTACTTTATGAAACAGATAGTTGGAGAAATAAATACATTAACACTAGAAAATTTTTAATAATTGATTAATAAGTAAGGAAAAAATGATAAATGATATAATAATTCAAATTTATACATTTTATCAAAAATATAATATCATAAAATATATGATTAACTACTAAACTTTTATTCATTAAATTAATTAATCTTTGCATTAAGTTATTTTTTAAATAACAAAAGTTAGAAAACATTGTTTTTTACAATTGGAGATAAAAACATTTTGACTAGGTTATCTTTTGTATAATTTTTATTGAGGGGTGGATAAATATAAAAAAAACATGTTTCAAAAAAAATCTTAAATTTAATAAAAATTAAATTCTCTAAAAACTCTTTATAATTTTGAGGAAAAATAACTAAATGAAGAAATCATGTTTCAAAAGAAAATGTTAGCTTAAAAAATATTCATTATGACTAAGTATTATTTGTAAAAACAAAAATTTATCTAACAAAGATATAATTTTAAATCGGCTAAAATTCTTTCAATTTTAAAGGAAAAATAATAAATAAAAAATATGTTTCAATTGAAAAAATATTAACAAAGTTAGGGATAATCAATTATTTCTTAATTAAAAAAACTTCATTATGAATTTAAATGTAATGTGCACATTAAAGAAAATACTTTGTACCATTGTTTAATTTATTTCTGAATCTTTCATTGACCCTTATAATTTCCAGTTTCCATGTAGATTTTTTCTTCAAGGTTTTTCAATTTCAGGCTGCTAATGTATACAGTTAATTTATTCACCTTGCTGTACTATAGTTTCAGGCTAACACACAGATTCTTTTTTCATTTTTCTTTCTAATAATTTTCCAGATCTTGTTAACACATACAGACATGCTATTGGTTGGAGACAACATTGTAGATTACTTCAGGGGTAACTTTCTTTTATATATATATATATATATATATATATATATATATATATATATATATATATATATATATATATATATATATATATATATATATATATATTTTATTTTTCAATGAAGCAGATTACTTGGAGGTGGATGATATTTAGCTTTTAGCTAAACTTAGCACATATTTGTCTTCATTCTTGAAAACATTTTAGGCTACACTTCTGCTTTCTTCTTTAGCAGTTGAGTCATGTTTGACTGCCCTTTTCAACAATTTGGTTGAGGTTTCTATTGTCTTCAACATCTTAATTAAGAATTCTGCTTTTCTAACAACTTGATTAAGAATAATCTCTTTTTACAAAATACTAAGACCTAATAGACCCCTATCATTGGGACAAACCTGTTTTCCTCAAATAACAATCCTGTTTCATACATGATAAAATTTACTATTAACCAATTAGATCAATTTTTATAAAAACATTGTATAGATATTTTTTTTTAACTGCAAAACAAGTCAAAAACTCCCCTATATTTATTTTTTCCTTTTAATTTAAAAAATTACAATCATAGTTTTAAAATTTATCTTGAATTATTTTTTATACAAAAAACATGATAATTATTGCATTATCCAGATTTGATAATCACTGTTTGTTGTATAGAAAAAAGATAAAGAGAGAAAAAAACCTCTGATCAGTTAAACAAAAGTTTAACAAACTGTTAAAATCTTATTTTTTTCTCTTTTCTTTTAAAACTTTATTTATTTATCTCTCATACAAATTAAAATTAAAAATTGTTAAGTAATTATCTGAAAAGACTTTGTCTTACTATATTTTCAAAGTTAGACTTAAACCTGGTAACTAATTATAATTACTGAAAAAAGACAACATAATTTATTTATATGATTTTATACTAATTTCTCTCTTTTACAGATATTTATAGAAACTACTAAAATAATCATATTATTATTAAAAAATTCACATTGGAGAATTTTTATATTATTATTTTAATAAAATGTAAATGTTAATGTTTGATGTTATAATAAAAATAATGTATAAGGAGAAAATTAAATATTATTCCCTAACCCTTAATATATTTTAAACTTAAGGAGCTTGTAGTAATATCATAGTTGCATTAAATATTTATTTTTAATACAGTAATGTAGCTACATGGCTACAATATATTTAAATTAGCATATGTTTATTCATCTGCATAATGAAGGGTTTTTTCTTCTTTATAAACTAAAGCTGAGGGCAAAAAAACATTAAAATTCACAATTTAATAAATGTGTTTTTTCATGGTGTAACTTATGTCATCACATTTATTGATAACATTTCATCAGGTTATATTGAAAGTGTATATGTTTTAACCATAACTTATTTAATACTCTCTGAATTTAATATGGTACAATATTTCAGGTAATAAAATATTTTCTATGCATAAAGCTAAAAATGTTACAAAATAGTGACAGAAAATCAAACTAATTTTTTATTGTATCAGAAAACTTAAAGTTTGAAGAGTTTAATTGACAATGTAAAATAGATACTGACAAATAGGGTTGACTGTGTGAGTTTCAAAATTAATGCAGACTTACAAACATCGAAAGAACTAGAAAAATGGTTGTGCTTATAATGAGAGTGTTATTAAAGGTTCCATAAAGGAAAAACATTCTTTAAGAAAACAATATAATCCATAACATTGTTTAATTGTGTTGAAAGTCTGATATTTGACTATTCAATATATTATGACTTTTTTCTTTGTATTTGTAATAAATTAACAAAATGTTTTTAACATTCACAACCAAAATAGTTTTAATCTCTTCATGTAAATTACTTTTCTTTTTTTAGACACTGAGCATAAAATGTTGTATATCAGAATCATAGTTTTCACTGATTGGCTAGATATGCTGCCTATTTATTGAGGAATAATATTAGTCAATATATTTAAAAAACAAAATAGATCTATCACTTCCCACTCTTGTGGTCTTTCAGCAATGTGACTTTGTATGGTGAGATAGTCTGAATTTAACAGCATAAATAATAGATTGTGCTGTCAAATTCAGACAGTATTTTTATTTACAAGGTAGCAGTGCTGAAAGACCATAAGAGTGGGAGAGTGATATATATATATATATATATATATACATATGTGTGTGTGTGCGCGCGCATGTGTGTGTAGTTCAGTACATTTTTTTTATTACTTTTTTGGATAAATGTGAATGAGTGAACTCACACATATGGTTAATTTATGTGGAAATGTTCTCCCTCAATTTATTATTAACAATTGCATTATTACATATTTAATTTTGTTTATACTTTATAATCTTAATTTGCATATGTCTATTATATACATAACAAAGTATCTACATTACATATATATGTGAACAATATTTATTCTATTTTAATCAATGCTTTTCAAAAAAACATAAACTATTACAGATAATGTATGATCGATGTAAAGTGAGGCTTGGAACAAAACAAAAAAAACAGTGGTTTCTGCACACATTTTCTGCTGTGCATTTAATATTTAATTATCTTCAATATAAGAACTATAAAACAGGCTGTTTATACATAAGTATATCTGTAATTTATATTATTGAAATAATTTTATTTTTATTCCCACCAAAATAAAATTAAAATATTGGAATGCTGCTAATAATTTTTATTAGTGATTCATTAGACTAGAGAGTTAATGATTAATATTTCTATAGAATCATTTTCACTGTATCACTCTCATAAAAGGTAGTGGCTATTTTCTAGCCACTAACCAATTCCTACCTTGTGTGAGAATGGGTGTAGTAAAAATTACACTATAGAAATAATATTAATTAAGTGGATAATCTCTAGTCTAATGAACGACTAATAAAAATTATTAATATACTTCCATTAAGTGATTTGTGTCAATGTTGCAAAGGCAGTAATGTTTACACATCAAATTCTCCAAGTGTAAGCCTTTGAAATCAATGGATTCAGGAAGGTTTGCACATAAAATCCCTATTATCAACATTCCTAGACTAGTTTTGAGCTTGTGGATTTCATCAGTGAAGAGAGCACTGCACCTAGATCTTAGGAGATAATGCAATTCTTTAGCAACTACCTTTTACCTATTTGGTTAACTATAAAACTAGGAACTCAAGATGAAAACACCATAATGTTTTTTTTTCAAACCAAGCTCATTCATTTGCCAGTCATATAGATCTGAACTCAGTTCAGCATACATACATTTTGGTGTCTTGGGCAGATTCCTCACTGATGAAAGCCACAAGCTTGAAAATAATCGAGAAATGATGGATGAGTAGGCACTAGATAGAGATTTTAATGCACCAATCTTCCTCTATCCATTGATTACAAAGACTTGCACTTAGTGGCACTACTATATGTAGAGCTTGGTACTCTTATTAACAGCATGTGTAAGCATATGAAATTGTGATCATGTGATGTTTTGATGGTTTTAAAGTATAATAATTGTCTATTTATATATAGTGAACAATGGAAAAGATATGTGTTAGAGATTATAATTTAGAACAACTGATGAATGCTGGTTTAGCACAAAACATGCATCTTGGGGGTCATACATCTTTTTCACATGTCTTTGGTCATATGTTTATGATTACATTCTTTCACAAGATATTAAAAGTGGATAGAAACCAGCCTCTAACTTACATGAGTATATTGTAGTGAAAATTATTCTATAGATGTATTATTTATTGGAAAACTCCAGTGTGAAATAATAAACTAAAAATTAATATAAATTAAAATAATAAAATCTTCATAGACCCCTGTCAACATTACAACAAGAACATCTCAACATCATTATTTGTACAGGAGAGCTATAAATAACGATGAAAACAGATCCATATTCTTCGAGCACCAAAAAACAACAAGCCACGTGTTCTAACCCACTATGGCAAGGGCACTATGCACTGAACGTAATGATATGAAATGAAAAATTAAAGAGGTGTGCTTTGTTTCAAATGACAATTGTGCAATAAACCAGAAAGAATCGTGATTTGCAATCTCCAGAAAATGGTGGTTATAAAATTTGCATAAATTTTACATAAACCACAGTTAAACTTCAGTTAAAAGTAGGCTATGATTATGGAGACTCAAAGGCTCTGAAAGCACTAAGCCATATAAGTTTTTAATAAGATTGAGACAAGCTGAACTTTTTTGCGTAAAGCGCAATCTAAATTACTTAATAATATTTAGATTTATTAGGTTCTACATTAACATGGTGCTGTCATTTTGATTACCATTTCAGTTTTTGAAATGCAACAAAAATTAATATTTTGGACATAAGCAAGAAGGCAAAATAATCATATTTACTAAATTAAGAAATATATATATATTTTCTATATCAGTTGCAGAAAATATTTGTTTAAATAAAAATGTTCACCTTATTTTTACAATAAATAATCATGTCTTCCGATGCTGATATTCTTTAAATAAAGAAACTTGCAAATTAGAAATTATCGTTAAAATAATAATTTTAATACACATGCATGCACAAACTTACACATATAGCATAATCCATTTTAATTCTCAAGATCAGGCATGTCAAACTCATTCAAACAATGGGCCATTTTATGCTACTGGTAAGATTCTCATGGGCCACATCACACAAATTTTCTTAAAATTGTATTTTGAAGTGAGAATGCAGGAATATAGATAGGGTAATTAAAGCATATTATGTAGTTTAGTGAATTCACTTCAATAATATACAATTGATATAGTATTGCTTTTATTTAAACATTTATTTTATCTGATTACATATTTATAAAACTACAATTTATTGTTTTTACTGGAAACTTGCCAGCGTTTTCCTCTTACTAGTTTTTCAATATCTGGATTCAAAGACTGAGAACAAGCAATTTTCATTATGGCAGATAGATGTTTATCAGTTAATCTTGATCTGTAAGCTGTTTTATTTAATTTCATGCATGAAAATAATTGCTCACATAAGTATGTACTTCCAAAAAAGCTTAAAATTTGTGCAGCAAATTTTTTAATTTCTGGGTATCTTTCACCTAAATAGGAATATATTTTGGGAGTTCCTACTTCTCGATATTTGGTTTTTAAAATCGAATCATTCTGGAAATCAATTAATTCCAGTTGTATCGAAGTCGGAGCTTTTTCAACTTCAAAGGCAAATGGTCCTGTGAAAAGAGAAAAAATTTCTTCGAACTCCTTGAAATCATCAAAACGTTTATCGAATTCGTCTTTTATTTTTTCAATTTTTGCAGAGTGTTGTGAAAACGAGCAACTTTGATTTTGTGCTTTTAACTGCTCACACGTAGGAAAATACGTCAAAACGTTCTTTTGCAAATGATTTTTAAACAAATTCAGTTTTTGTACAAAGCTTGCAACTGCATCATACATATTCGTTATCAATTGATCTTTGCCTTGCAATGTAATATTAAGATTATTCAGATGGCCTGTAATATCTATTAAAAATGCTAGGTCTTGTACCCACAATGGATCTTTTATAATTGATATATTTTCGTTGTTTTCATCTTTCATTTCAAAAAATAATATTATTTCCTCCAAAAGCAGATAGAAGCTCTTTAAGACATTGTGGCAGGACAACCAACGAACTTCTGTGTAATAAGGAAGATCTTCGAATTCGGATTCTAAATCTTTAAGGAACGAAGTAAATTGGCGATGGTTAAGTGCTCTTGATCGAATAAAGTTGACTATCTTTGTAACTGTTTTAAGTACTTGGTCCATTTTTAATAATTTTAAACAGAGAACTTGTTGGTGAATGAGGCAATGAAAAGCTTTGATTTTCGGTTTATCTGGATATTCATCTTGTAATTTCCTTGCTAGTCATGACGCAAAACCTTTAGTTTCACCTGTCATCGATTTAGCACCATCAGTTGTAACAGAAACAAGCTTGTCAAGAGGCAAGTTAAGTTTTTCTAAAATGCTCCATATGGCATCAAAAATATCTTCACCAGTTGTTGTTCCGTGAAGAGGGATGAATTCCAACAATTCTTCGGTGATCCTCATGTTATTATCGCAACCACGAAAAAAAACAGCAACTTGTGCAACATCTCTTATATCCGTACTTTCATCAATCGCAATTGAAAAGAACTGGATTTTGGTAGATATTTCCTGTAGTTGCGAAGTGATGTCATCTGCCATTTCAGTAATTCTATCTGCCACCGTATTTCTTGATAATGAGATGTCTCGAAATGCTTGTACTTTTTCTGGACAGACAAATTTGGCAGCTTTTATCATACATTCCTTGATTAAAGAACCATCGGTGAATGATTTTGAATGTTTTGCTAATAAATAGCTTATTTCATAACTAGCTCTTGTTACTGATTCATTACTTTTTATAAATTTTGTAAGCACTCCTTGCTGGCTACTTAATGAATTCTTCATTGTTTTTAATTTTTCTTCTCTTATTTTAGCTTCAAAACACGAAAATTGTTTTTCGTGATTAGTGCTATAATGTCGCTTAATATTGTATTCTTTAGCAACACTAATAGTTTCTTTGCAAATTAAGCACGTAATCTTATTGTTCACTTCCACACAAAAATAATTCAGTTCCCACCTTTCTTGAAATTTTCTTCCCTCATCATCAATCTTTCGTTTTTTATTTAGCGTTGGAAGTGGCATTTTCTGTAATAAAAATAGAGCTTTAGATTTAAATTTTTAAAATTTAAAAAATTACAACTATGTTTATGCTAAATACGCTTCGTAAAAATTTAATGCTACTCTAGTATTTAAATGTAAAGAGAGCGCTGCTATCGATTTTCGCTCCTGGAATTATGCTCGATAAATGGAGGTAGCTATAAAAGGTACAGATTATGTTTTCTCTCTCTCTCAGTCCAGACTTCCCAGCACGGAACAATTAAGATAGAGATGTGACAAAGAAGAAAGCTGTGCATAAGGCCGTAGATTAGAAATGGTCGAAGCCACTAAAGTTCCCCAAGGCCGAACATACACTGGTAAAATTGTAGAACTTTTAGTGTTTTCCAAACTGAATTGTAATCGTTACTAACTTATATGTAAAATATTATTGTTTCTCATGTTTGATTATAATTAAAATATTATATAACAAAATGTCAAATGCATGCTCGTTATTTCTTATGCTGTCTGACTAGTTTCAGAAAGGTAGAAACTCTCGGATATAGCAGTTTACTTATATTTTTTGAATGAGTTATAAAAGGAAACAACCCACAAATTTTTAACACACCAATCCGGATAAAGAAACTAGCGCAACTGCCTTTTGTTACAATTCTAAGAAAAACCCAACATCTGCAGATAGGATTGCTACGTTGGTGGCGCGAATAGCTGACTAATGTATTTATGTTCTCGGAAGCACAGCAGCACATTATCAACGTTGCCAGCTTTGGTATTCACATATCTCAAATGCTTCATCATCATAAAGGCATGTCATCAAAAATATTTAGCTATGCATGTAACTGAGAATTATAAATTAGCTATGTATGTAGACAACAATTACTGTATATATTTTAGTTCATGTAATTAAATATAAGAGCTTTTTAAAAAAAAAAAATTTATTGTTTGCAACATATCGTTCTGTTTTCATTTTATTGCATAGCATCTTAGTCGAGGGCCATGAAAAATCCTTTCGAGGGCCGCCAGTTTGACATGCTTGCTCAAGATCATCGATGTAAAAACATTTACTTTTAACTGGGTGGAGAAATTATTCTTTGGTTATTGCATGGGGATTAACCATGAAATAATTCCTCTAGCCAGTTGAAAACAAATGCTGTTTTTCAAACTAATTACTCTTTTAATATTTTTATTGATAGATATCCTAAAAAATACCTATTTTACAATTTTCAACTATTAAAATCTTTATTTCAGTATATATATATATATATAAATAATAATTTACAGTACTAAATATATATATGTGTGTGTGTATTATTGTGGAAGCAACTACTCTCCACAGTGCTAAAATTGACATGTTCGCTCCCATCAAAAATTATTTAAAACTTATATGTGGTTCACCCATGATTAGAACTTGTTTTTTAAGTAAACCAACAATTATTGACCATGCCTAAATTAGGGTTTGAGTTTATTATAAGTTTGATTTTTAAACTGAATTTGTGCACGTAATATGCTAATTTAAAAATCAAGCATATAATTATAAGCTCAAACCTACTTTAGAACCAGTCAGTAATGTACATTTATTTAAAAAATAAGCTCTAGCTATGGATGGACCACTTAAGATTTTAAAGCAATTGCCGATAGGGGAATGAGTGTCAATTTTAATGCATATGTGAAAAATAGTTGCTTTAACAATATTACAAATATATAAATCGCTAGATTATTAAGTATTACATATATATTTAGCAATTTTAAATTTTAATAATAGTAAATAATAAAGAGTAATATTATATAAATTAAGTAGATATCCTTTGACTACTATATAATCATTATCACTGAATTAACAAAGGCAAAAGCAGACTTCTTTTTCCAGAACAATGTAGGTTATTATTATCAAAATATTGTTTATTATATAATCTAAATTGGTTTATAAAAATTGCCTCTTTAATTTTTCTTTCTATCATGTTTTTTTTTCTTCATGTAATATTCTTCTTAGTGATCTGAATTAAAGATAATTTTAAAATTGTAAGATGTTTTATTTTTAAAGAGATTTGAGGCAGTATTAAACTTATTATTTATAGCATTTTTACATGCTTGTTTTGCAATTGTTTTAACTATTTTATATCTCAATTTACCAATGTAATCCACATATAATATGACATACAATTTGACAAATAAAATAACTTTTTTTCCTATTTTTTATCTTTTTTTTTTTTTTTTGGTTTATTTGTTTTAATAATTTTTTCAAATGAATGATCAAAGTTATGCATTTTATATATATATTATTTGTATATATGTTAAAGAAGGCAGAAAAAGTGTTTTTTTTTTCTTTTTTGAATAATATTATATATATATCACAAAGACATATGCCCCGTCTTGCATTGGTGGTCGAGAGGTCAGCGCGACTGCCTTGCATTTGCAGGCAGTTGCCCGGGTTGCGGGTTCGCGTCCCGGCCGATGCTATGACACTTAAAAAAAAGACATATGCCCGTAATTGCTTTATCAAATATATATATATAAGAAAGACATGTTTTCAAAATCTATTTTAGAAAAACAGTTATTTATTTTATTGAAATGTGTTCTTTTAAATATTATATAAACCAAAAGTTTTGAATCATATGTACATACATTATAATATGTAAAAATTATTTAAAGAACATAACAAATATAAGTACTAAACATTTGAATTCTTAATATTTTCCGATAACATAGATATCAGGTGTCTGAAAATTTACTTTAGAAAATGGCTATTGTTTTCTTCAAAATCTACTATATAAAAAGAAACTTCTTTTTTTATTGAACTATATGGTGTTTTTATTTTTTTAAAAAGATAACTATAATATAACTTATTTCTCATGCTGAATTAAATAAATGCCGATAAAAAATAGATAATAATTACATTTTCACTTGTTTTCTTCCAGTAATATTTTCAGGGTCACAAACCAAAATATCCGCTATATATCTAACATGTATCTAATGTTGTTTAAATTATCAGTACGTAAAATAGTCTCTTCATATTAAGATAATACAAAGCTGAAAAATTGGGCAATAATAAGAATATTCCATAGACCTGTCTTTAGCCATTTTGTAATATTTGTCATTAAAAATCACAATAGCGTTATCACTTGTAAATTTTAGTGAGTTTACAATTCATGTTTTAAAATAAACTTTATTGTAATTTTTTATCTAATAAGTAAATTTACATTGCTTTTGCATGAATATAGAGTTCTTATATCGGTATCTTTTAATTTATAATGTAAAGTAGGTAAGGAGATGTGGCCACAATGAGATAACCTTAATGAAGTATTGCTAATTGTATATAATAAATTGTCTTTTATTTGAACAAAATATAATATAGTCCTATGTAAAGTTATAAATTTATTGTATATATATATATGATAAACAAAACAAGTTATAAATTTCATAACTTGCTCTTAGCTTGCATTTTATGATCACTAGATGGAGCTTTGCCAATAGCCCACTATCAAGCTTTGTTTTCATAAACGCTGAGAGAGATAGAATTCAATATCTCTTTCAAATTGCCTCCTACCTTTAAACCATGGTTTCGAGCTAGTTGGCTCATGTCAGTAAAGGGTAGGAAGACTAGAAACTAGATCTAAACACCAACTCTGTAATCAGCATTTATGAAACACGTTTCTATCAGCCTGAAAGCATAAATTTTTCAGATATGTAAATATCTTCAAATCCAGTCAAACAAACTATATATATATGTGTGGGTGTGTGTGTGTGTAAAAAATAATCAAAAGAATTAAATGTAGTCTAGTTAGAATTTTCAGTTCACAAAGAGACTGTTAATCATCATTTCAGAATGGAAATGTGATATAAGATTATGAATATAAGGTTTTTATCTTTATGAAAAAAAAAAAAAAAATTCAAAATTGTTACAGATAACATTTTTTTTAAAATAAAAGTACAGATCACATTCAAAAGTAAAGGTTATCTTTATCATAAATTAACTATAAGAATGTTAATTGGCCTGGACTTTTAGAAATTCAAAATTAATTTTCTTTGATTGTGTGATCATAGATAAAATTGTAGATTTGAAACACCCAATTATTATTGGACATGATATGCTAAGCATTTCCATAAAAGGAGGAAAAAACAAATTTAAGTATAGATGAGATGAAACATAAATGAAATTATCAGGTTATGTAAAATTAAATTTATAAAAGCAGTTAAGTAGATTTTGAAGTTTAATAAGCATATTATTGAGGCATATGCCAGGGTAGCTAAAACTATCACCTATTGTAAAGAGATTATTATGACTATAAGAAATATAATATATATTAATCAATCTTTTTATAATCCTATGGAAACTTGTAAAGAGTAATGAACAAAAACCTATTAATGGAGATATATTGCTTGTATTGCCATAATATTGGGATATTTCACTAGTGTTTTTTTAAATCACAATGTTTATGTATATTTTATTATAATGTTTTCATTTCAAAAAAAGTCTGAAGATGGCAGCATAAATGCAAATGTAGTGACTTCAAAGCATTTAGTCATGTCTTGATGTTTCTTTTATTGTAATCATATTTCCACATGCCTTGTGAGATTACTTCAAGAAAAGTTTTAAATTAGCTAAAAACTTCATTTTTTGTGAAGTTTATTAAGTTTAATTATTATTTTTGCACAATGTTTGTGTAATAATTATTAAAAATCCAAAGTATACTTGATTACACTTTTATTTTACATTTATATGTTTTATTTTTAAAAATAGAAAGTAATATGTTCTATCAAAATGTTAATAAAGCAAATTATGAATATTCCAATAAGCAGGCATTTTTAAATTGATTGCTAACATATCATTACTGACAGTCTATTGAAATATATTGCAATATCATAAAAATTATTTTAAAAAATTAATATTTTAAAGCATAATTTGATATATTTATTGAATATTGTATTTATTTATTCAAATTTAAAACCCAAATGCCATTTGTTAATTTTATAAAATCAATCTGCTATTTTAGTCATTGAATAATGAAACAGTTTATTGGTTTTTTTATTTACTGTACCAGTTTGATTCTCCCAACCACCTTATCTGTTTAATATATATATATATATATATATATATATATATATATATATATATATATATATATATATATATATATATATGTAACAGTCAGATTCATCTGATTAGTTAACATAGTGCAGAATTCGACCACCACACAGAACTGCCGCACCATCTAGGTAGCGAAGCCACCCATAGTACTGAGTTCAAACATAGTTTATTGGTTCCACAATACAATCTACGAAACAACACATCTGATGCTACATTAGTAAATATTTCTTTAGGCATGGTGGTTATGGAGATGCAAGAGATTCAAGAATTTATTTTCGAGTTAGCCAATAATAACACTAATATTAAACACTTATATTTTATAGAATCGAAGAAATATATTGTATGGGTATCGAATAAATAAAGACATAACGGCAGACATATAGTTTGAAATTATTTATTTAAAATATTTTATACTAAATCATCTAATTAATAATATTTTATTATATTTAAATCTCAGTAACAGTATTTCCAATACTGTTATATTTTACAAAGATATTCATTTATTTATTTAAAATATTTTATATGAAATCATTTAACCAATAATATTTTGTGATATTTAAAACTTCAGTAGCAGTATTTCTGATACTGTTATATTTTACAAAGATATACATTTATGTGGCTGATGTAATCTAGTTATCTAAATTCTTGAGCAAGTAATTCATGAGCATGCCTTCGGGATTTATATCTTTGCAATGCAAGAATCTAAAGTAGAATTAATAATCGTAACGGCGGACACATATTTATTTAATTAAATAAGATATTTATAAGTTACTATGGATAGACATTTATTTGAGAATGAATTATGTCACTAATGCATAGATGGAGTTATATATTGAATAATAGAATTAATAAGAAGAAACATGAGGTACGTCTAGAAAGGCGATATGAGGGTGGCAGTATATTGAGACTGCGAAGCCATAAATGAGTTTATAACAACTGTCTGGCATTTGTCATAGGCCCAAAGAGATAAGGTGTCACATAAGTATAACCTGGGGCAAGTGGTTCATGCTATGCTTACTTCCTGACTGCATGATGGTCATCAAGCCCTAGGGGAAGATTTATTTGTATGCTTGTGTAGGATGACTGGGATTAATTTCAATCCTATAGAATCCGAAGTATCCAAGGCTTATTAATAGGTCATCATGTCTCTAAAACATAACTCATGTATAACATACAGACTATTCCATTAAGATTTAAATATATTTTATAACTTGGCCCTACATCATCAACATTTAATAAAGAACGTTTTTGACTCTCAAAGAAATGTGATTTATGAAATTATTACTTAAAAACTTAATAAAATATAAAACAATAGGTAAGCTGGGTGAGTATTAATAACTAATATGTCAGCCATTTGCTAAGTAGTAGACCCCTGTATTACAATAAATGAAGCATTGAATGTGTGTCGATTTATATGGAAATATTAAGTAATTTATAGAAGTAAATATTAATGAGGATTTGCAGGACAAGCATCCACTGTTTCAAGCAGTCATGAATTCGCATTTAGAAAATTATGGAGATTTCTGAGCTGACCAGCCAACAGAAGTATATAATGAAATATATTAATAGGTTGCTAGACAAGATGGCAACCATCTTGATTAAAATCTATATTTAAATTGGGTAAGGTCCGGTCGGAAATCTTATGAGCATGCTATAATTAGATAATAAAATTTAAAAATATGTACCCAAGAAAAGATAGAATTAGGCAAGCTAGATTATTAACGAAATTTATATAATAAATTAATAATTTAATTTATAATTTTACAATTTATAATTTTACAATTTATAGTTTACAAGTTATATAGAGAGTGAGCTATAGTGTGATCATTAATTAGAGTACTCTAAGAGACTTTGGTACAGGTACCTGTTTTATACAAAGTTTTCATATTCAGTATTCAGTAGCAAATTGTTCATGATTTCAGAAATAGCCGTTCTTTCCAGCATTTAGGTTATTCATTTGTTTTAACAGCAGCAGCAGCTTTCTAATTGTTTGGGCAGCAGATCTTCATGATTGACTTTATGGAGGGCATATGTGAAGGTTCATGGCATACAATTGACCATCTTCAGGAGGAGAATAGTCCGAGTGCTTTCTACTCGAACATACTGTGGTAGGTAAATTACTTTATGATTTCTGGAGACTCTCAACTGATCGAGAGCACAGCTAAAGTCTCACTAAATATCTGAGAAAATTCAAAATGTCCTCCTTTCTTTGATCTTATCTTTTCACTTTTATTATATTTTATTTTTGGATACACTCATTTGGCCCAAGGAGAATCTATGCATTCTTGTACATTTAATTTATATAGAAAGCTGCATTTCTATTGTTCAAGTTTATTTTTTACCTTTACATTTTGTAATTAAAGATTTTAAGGAATTTTTCTTTTTAATTAATCTATTATCTCTCATCACCATTACTTTTAAAATTTCAAAGACAAAAGGGAATATATACTTATTTTTACTTTTACTTAACTTACAATCAGATTTCTAAAATTATTATTAAATATGAAATTTAAACACAGCAATAAATAACGAACTTTATAATTAAAAATGAATTGTTAAAATTATATATTTTTATAAAACCAAAAGAGAAATACAAACTACATTAATTATTTGTATCTATTGCTTTAAATTTATTATCGAAACGTGTGTGTGTTTATGGTGGATTTTACATATAATTATACATTTTTAATATAGCTACACACACATTTTGACACCAAAAAAGTTTAAATTTGGGTAGGAGATGGTGGTGGGTGAGAGACGATAGAAAAGGTGAAACTTAAGATTCGAATGCGAATCTTACTATATATATATATATATATATGTCATGAGCATAAATAACATAGACATTCTAGTTGGAAGATTGATAATAATCTTCAGTAATACTCTAGGATAAATACAAATGAGTATTACTTTAAGAATTATTAGAGAAAAGAAATTCAATTTAAAATTAAATCAAAATTTTCCCTTGTTAAACTATTTATACTTTCATCCTTATATATGTCTACCCATAGACATTTTTTCTTGCTCTTTGCTTACCTTTGAAATTATTGTGCTAATTGGACAACCTTTGTGTGCCACCCCGATCGATAAAAGAAAGTAAAATGTCAAATAGTTCTCCCTTCCTTTTCTTATCTACCAAGAGAGTATGCAAAGAGGTATTTTGATTGTTGTTGAAAATTATGATTTTATTTGATAAAGGGTAATTGGGTCAAAAGTAAATTATAATTCAACTTTCCGATATACTATCGCAATGACTAGATCATTTGTAATCCCTACCTCAGTTACTTTGGGATAAGTAGTTCTACATTTTTTATAGCCATGGTAAGCATATATTACAAATAGGTAAATGTATTCTATTATACAACAAAACATACGATAAGAAAATTAAATGTAAGATAATACTATTTATTTAACCATCTTCCTTCACTACATATACATTTAAATAATATAAAATTAAATCATAAATCCATTACATGGATTTCTAATTTAAATTTTGCTATTTTACACATAATATAAATCATGCAGAGGTATTTGGACTTTATATTAAAGATATACATTTATGTTAAAAATAAATAAAAAATCATTTTCTATCTTATATGCAAGTTAACTTATTTTGCCCTAAAATATAAAATGATCAAAGATGGTGTCTAATGAGTATGGTCTATACTCCCTTCTCCCTGCACAAAACTATGAATGCTTTATTTTATAAATTTAACAAAATAATGACTAAAATATATATAGATCTAAACATTTGAACTTTCCTCAAATGCTAAAATAAACTTTTAGGGTTAGATAGACTTTACCTTTAGGTATATAAAGTTATATCTTACTCATTTCCCCCTTTTTTAAAAAAAATGTGTAGGCTGACCATAGGACACTTAACATGAGGTGTAACCACCATGATTAAAAATAAATAAGACATAAAGGCAAGAATGAGGAAAAGAACAAGTAAATGAGAATCCTACACTTAGTGGATTTAAGTGAGACCTATGTATATGCAATGTTTTTACAATATTATACACAAAGAAAAAAAAGATCACATCTAATAAATTTAGTACAATTATAAACTTATTATATCAAATCTAATAATACAATAATAGAAATAAAAAAATTATAAATATTTTTTTTTTGTTTGTTTTACTCATCTCTATTCTGCATTCTCTCTGGGTTCAAACTTCTGGGCAGACCAACTAAACTACTAGAAGGGACACTAAAATTCACTTTAACTTTTTTCCATACTTTTAAAGTCCTTCAATCAGGATACACTGGATCTATAGAACACACATCTTGGCGATTAAAGATCTGAATGGGCGGGTGCACTGCTATGGTTATTCTACTCCATAATTTTCCGGACAATTAGATGAAACTTGGTTATCATTTTAGGGATTTTTTTACTGGATAACTTAATATAAACTACCAATTCATGTGACTTTCATGGTAAGCTTATTTTCCATGAAATGGATTTACACCTTCATTCTTTACGTTCTTCTTAAATGTGATTTGATGATAGTATGACAAAATTTACAATATCATGCTTCCATTACCACTTTAACTATTAGAAATTCATCTCTAGTAATTTCAGAATTATACCCCTAGGTGATTCATTTCTTATTATTTTAGTAATGGCAATCCGAAATGTTGTTTTTATTATTGCCGAACCGCGGATGATTAGATGATTTCCAAAATAATATGAGGGTTGGTAGCCTTAATTAATATCTATGCAAACTGTGAAAAAAAACATTCAACAAGAGTCTATATCCACTCCATAACTGGCAGATCTCATAAGCAAAAATATGGGCGACATCACAAACAGCAGGAGAATTTCCATCAAACTCTCTCTCAAACTAAAAAAAAATATTCAGCAATCAAACAGCATAATGAGCCAAAAAAATAATAATCTAATCCCCACACCTCATAGGTATGTTATTATATATCTCTCAGACCACCCACAAGTTGCAATTGCTTATATCCCCCTTCAAGATATTGCATCAGATAATTTTATTTTAAGTACATTCTTTTACAAATTTCATTTCAAAGTCCTTCTTTTTCTTATTTTTTTTTCTTTTTAGGAATTTCAAACTTCATATTGGAATAATAGACCACCAACATTCTTTAGATAAAATGCTTTTAATTTAATTTTACAAATTAATTAAAACTACTCTATCTGATTACATACAAAAAAAATATAAATAGAAAGACAAAGATTGATTAAATCCACCCTTTTAAATGGCAGATTTCTTTCACAAAAAAAAATATTTAAAAAAAAAAAAAATTTTTAAAAACTATCAAAAAAAGAAAATAATAAAAAATTAAATATACAGAAATTTTTATACATACACGTATTGGAACATTTGCAATAAATATGATACACATACTAATAAATACACACAAAGAGATAAATACATAAAACATTCCACTACATAAACAAATGTTAATTCTTTTATTTCTTTATATAAAGTTATAAATACTTTTATCCAAAGGATATACATTCATAGTATGTGTTAATTAGTCCAAAATAAAATAATATATAAGTGTTAGTTATGTATGTAAGGTGGTGGGAATCTAGTATAGACCAACTCTTATTGTTTATTCAATGCATTGAATAAAGTTAGCTGTGCCAAATTGTTGGTTACAGCATCTTGTGCATGGACGTTCTACAGTCTGGCACATTACATTATTATTTTTTCAATATTTTGCAAAGTTTAAATATAATTTTTTAAAGTTTATTTCATTTGTAAATATAAATGACTAGCAAATCAAATCCTACTTATTATATTCTAATATAGAATAAAAGTTTAATACTAAAATCATATGTTGAAAACATAAGAAAAATTGTCAAAAAACAATTAAATATGTCACAATACAGAATGATTAAAATAATATGCATTCATCAGAAGTGAGAAAAAGTGAACTATTAAAATTCAGCACTGTCACACAGAATAAGATGAGGTCAATAAGACTTTCAAAGTATTTTCATTATATCATATCCATGTTAAATATTTGAAATCCAATGAAAAAATGTAAAATGCATATTAGTACTATTTTATTTAGCTTTGAAAAATATATTCAATGTGAGAGAATCATTAACAGTATGTTATTTAACCTATCTATTATATCCTCCTCAGAGTCTATTGAGGTCTAATTTTATGACCCAAATATTGTACCATCTATACAATTATCTATGATTTAAGTATTATTGCCTTTCTTGAAATCTATTCCACATTATCAAACATTTCAATCTTAAGATGTCGATAATAATACATGAAAAAAGAAATTGTCTTCCTAAAAATTATTTGGGTGTGGCCTGAAATTTGACCATAATATAGAAGAACTGCTGTTAATACTCAGAAGGTATTAAACTGCTAAGCAGATTAAAAAAGTATTACTTTACAATCTGTATGAGAACTGTTATGCATTCCTGATATAAAATTCCAAAGTAAAATGTCATTGTATATTTCAAATTTAGCAGAATGGCACATTAACATTATATATATATATATAAATTTATAAATAAATATTAAAAAATACAGTACTTAAAAGTTTATAAAAAATATATATCTATAAATGTCACTTAGGAGTGCTTTCAACTATCCTTGTAGTTTTTGTCAACTAATACTTTGAAATATCAACTTTCCCATAATTCCATGATGTCAACTTTCCCATGATTTTGTGATTTTAATGTTTTCTGTCTGCCTATTGATTAAATCTTGTTTGTATTTATATATTAACATCGCTTCCTTAATTTTTCTTTTATTATTATTTCTTTCAGTTTCCAATATTTTTACATTACTATAATTAAAACAAAACCATGTATACATGATTTATTATGGTCATAAAATGAAAGCTGATAAATTATCATTACTTTTAAAATTTTGTTTTGTATTTTGAACCCTTTTTAATAATAACAAGTGCTCTTTTGTTCTTTTTTCCAATGTGCACCTCAACTCACCTATATATCCACTGCCACACCTACATGTCCATTTGAAAATGATACAATTTTTATTTGTCAATAAGGTTTTATCTTTAAAGGTATTTATTAATTTATTTAATGTAGGTGGTGCACAAAATGCAATGTCACATATATCTTTATATATTTTCTTAATGAAATTTTCCTGTTGATTCAAAATATATGGTATTGATATCCAAATTTTTTATCAGAAAAATTAACATTATTATTATTTTTATATTCAGAATTAAAATTTTTAATAGTATAATAAACATAATCATAACTATATCCAACATTTAACAATTCATTATAATAAATTTCAATATTTTTGTTTTTATCCGATGAATCAATGCCCAAAAGATAATAAAATAGTCAAGCATCATGACCTAGTGGTTAGCATGGCTGCCTTCCAAGCAGCTGGCCCAGGTTCACTTCTCAGTCAACCCATTTGACATATGAGAAAAAAAAGATAATAAACTAATAGAATATACACTATTTATTTTCAACACAACCTCTGACAAATTGTGGGAATTTTTTGTTGGGTTTGTAGTGCTGTAAATTATATATATATGAAGAGTAAATATTATACTTCTTTTATAGATCTTCCTTAAATAAGTTATGCATTAATGAATTTAAATTTTAAAAAAATAAACTCTTATTCAGTTGAACTTTTATTTAATAACTGTTTCAATTATACGAATCTCTTGAAGCATATTAAAAATCTAATTCTTCTCCAAGCTAAAATAATGGTTTTAGATTAATGTGTAAAAAGCATCATGGACTCCATTTGTTTTTGTTTTTTGCATGTGAATAAAATACAGTTGGATTACAGTCTTAAATTTTGTGTTACTAAACTTAACATATGATTGTGAATAAATCAATTTACTTACATTTTAAAAATAAGTAAATTTTAAGAAACCATTTATATTTTAAGCCACTATCAATGTTTTTAAATTATCAATAAAATTATATCTCTAACATTTCTGAAGAGAATAAATTGTAGTCAAAACATCTGTCGTGTGAGATTTCAGTCTGTTTTTTTTTACGTTGTGCAATAATTTTATGTACTTAAACTGTTACCGTTGTAAGAAAGAACGCTGAAATTCACTCTGTTTATTACAGGCCTTCTTCTTCTGTTATTATATATATTCTAATAATTTTAATAAATCGGTAAATCACATAATAGTGATATATAAGCTTGTTTGCACAAATTCGCACACTTGACTCACCGATAGTCATTTAAATAAATTTGTACAATGCCACTTTTTGTGTATCAGTGCTAATCTGTTAATAATGTGATTATTTTTATCTGATCTATAGTATTGCTTCAAGAAAATGATTATTTGCAAATTTATTTAAATTATTTTTTGGAAATCTGTCTTGTAAATTATTATAGCATTAGATTCAGACTTATTAGTTATACCACTAAACATCACATGATCACCATCTCATGTTAGCACATAACTGTTATTGAACAAGTAAAAACTCTATATAGTAGTGCCACCTTGTGCTAACCAGAGCAATCAATGGATGCCAGAAGGCTTGTGCATAAAATCTCTATCTAGTGCCTACTCATCCAATATCCCCAGACTAGTTTCTGGCTTATGGCCTTTGTCAATGAGGAATTAAGTTCAGACCCATATGACTATATAAGCTATTGAGCTTAGATTGAAAATATTATTGTGTTTTCAATTTCATTCGCATAGTTTTGTAGTTAAGTAGAGATAAAAGGTGGCTGCTGAAGGGTTGTATTAGATCCTGAGATCTAGGTGCAGTGCTCTCAGATCCAAGGCTCCTCACTGATGAAGGCCACAAGCCAGAAACTAGTCTGGGGATATTGGATGAGTAGGCACTAGATAGGGATTTTATGCATAAGCCTTCTGGAATCCATTGATTGCTCTGGTTAGCACAAGATGGCACTACTATATGGAGAGTTTTTGCCTGTTTAATAACTTATTAGTTATGTGAATTGGCTTATATATATTTTTAACATGTTTTTTTTTTAGTTTTTAAATATGGACATATGTTTAATGTCCCTAAAGATAACCTGTATATAAGAGGTTAAAATATAATAATTATGGAATAAGAATTATATAAAAGATAAAATTTCAGTGTTTTTAGCAATAGATGCAAACAAAGGTAAACACATAATAAGAACCAATAACAATAATAATACATTTAAAATATCGCTTAGATTGAAGCAAACCAATAGTTTGAGGGAAATTAATAAAAATCAAATAAATATTCAAATAACTTTATGCTCAAGAGTTTATAAAAAGTTTGAGCAAAGGAAATATTCGCACCAGATTTGATCTAGGCTCTAATACTTCATAATATGGCACACTGCCATGGCACTAAACCATACAGAATAAAGGAATATATATATAGTCAATATAAACCACAAATAATTAAAAATTATCATTATTATATTACATTATATATGCATGTGATTCATATATTCAGATAATATATGTATGTATATTTCATTTATATATTTAATTATTATATACTTATGTACGATTTATATATTTTGTTATTATAAACACACATACATAAAATCCACTAGAATAAAACTACAAAATTTTTAAAAATGCATATATAAAATTGAAGATTAATATCCTTTGCTATAGCCAGCTTACAGCATATTCCACAATCTTAAGTAGCAATACGTTAATATTTAAATCTTATATATATATAAATATATTTTTTTAATATTATAGTTTGACTACTAATGCTTTTGCTATATTGTACTGCTAATCTATTAATATATAGTGAATCTGAATTTAGTTCAGTCCCATATGGCTATTGAGTTGGAGAATTGGATTTGAAGGCATATAGACGTCTGAAAAATTCAGATTTTCTATTTAATAGTTAAGCATTTGATAAATGGTAAGCTTGAGTTTGTATTTTGGATCTGAATTCTTGTCCTAGCTTTTCTCTGATGAGAGTCATAGCTTAAAACTGGCTTGGGGATGGGGATAAGTCTAGGTAGAGATTTTGAGTGTTTTCTCTTGCTGTCTTTATTGGTAAAAAAAAAAAAAAAAGCTTGTTTAGAGCTATTAGCATGCTCTTTATATTACATTTCTAAATACAAGCTAAACAAGTCATTTAATGTATGACTTGATATCATTAATATATATATATATTGAAGCATTTTGGCCATCTGACTAGGTCTCTGTTACAGATAAAATGTGTGAGTTGATCAAATTATGGAAAAAGAAGAAAGTTTCATTCCTATTTCTAAAAGCATAACTATATTTCCTGATCAACTCTATCTAGTAATTGTTACAACTTATGCTATCAATGGAATCAGCTTTTATTTCTTTTATAAGGGCACCAGGATTCATATAAGAATCTGCCAAAATCTGTCACATTGCATCTCAAAAATTAAAAAGAAAAATGTTTTTAAAAAAGTTGGTATAATATTTTACCATAACTAGAATTATTTTGTAAATATTATTATTCATGGAGCTTAGTCAACACATATCGGCAAAAGTAAATTATATTTTCTATTCTTACTAAACTAATATTAATAAATTTAATAATAATCATCAATAACAATTATTAATAATGTACAAGGAAAAGTTGGTATTAGAAATAAATATTTTTATTCTAACAAATTAAAATATAAAAAAAAACACATTATGATTTAATTAATTGGAAAGATTACACACACACTAATCCAGATATGAATCAATTAATTAAAAAAACAGTTCAACAATTATAGTTCTTAGGTGAACAAGAGTCTCTTGAAGAATAAAATTTAAAGTCTTTATCGGGATTATTTTAATCTTATTTTTAAAAATTGTTTGCAAACTTTGTCACAATCGGAAAAAGTTACTCTTAACTTACCGGTAAGTTTGTGTAGATTTATGGGATCCTGAGCTCATAGGAATTTCCATTGGTCTCTCCTGCCGGCATCTTCAATTCTTGGTCCATTCTATAGCTAGGGAAAAAGCATGGTTGTGATGACCTTTTTGTTGTAAAAAGTGGTATTCACAAAGCTCCATTTTCATGCTTGTGTGACAGCTCAGTACAGCAAGTGGCATACCTGTGCAGAAGTATATTACTGCCACATGTTATGCCCGCAGAAACCCACAACTTTACAACATGGAACCAGAGGTAAAGGAAGACCTAGATTGAAATTGTCCTTTTCTTTTTATACCTCAATCCAGTTTTTGAAACTTCTGTGCATCCTTTTGTCCTTTTATCAGCACTCTCTCTAAATTTAAGTTACAAAGTCTTTATTTATTTAGCATAATTCTGCCATCTTTAATTAGTTAAAATATTTTTCTTTTAGCTTATCTGGATTAGTAATTTGTGTGTTTTTTGTTCTTTCTAATTTTTACTTTTATTTTTAATTAGATAAAACAAAATATGGATGGAAAATTTATAACTTTCATTGTACGTTTAAAAAAAAATTATACTAATCAAAAAAAATAATCTAAATTTACTTTTTTTTTAGCTTTTACCAAATGCCAATATATTTGTACCATATATAAATAAACGGTACAATATATATATATATATATATATATTGTGCCCTTTTGTATGGGTCTCCATAAATTGTTATATCAATTTGTTAAAAAAATTTTAAATTTAAGATATATTATAGCTATATGATGTTGATTTTATTTATAATAATCTTTCAAAAATTTAATTAAAGTAAACTATGAATATTTGATATGTGAAATTGTGCTAATATTTGAGGGAGACGTTTCAATAAAAAAAATGATAATATTATATGGTTGGGAAAACTGGCCATGATCAATACTGCATTAATAAGTTTTGTAAATAAATGTTTAAAGCTAAAAGTTTAAAAAAAGACAAGTTAAAATTAAATGCATATATATTTATTATTGATAAAGATTAATATTTAGTAAGTGAATATAAATATTTTTGTTATTAATAGTATATAATAGAAGATTAATATTTGATTTTATAATATCGAATTATTATTTTAAAGTTGTTATAGTATATTATTTGTTTTAAAAAATATTTATTTTATAAAATTGAATTGTTAGTTTATTTTTAGATAATTACAAGCGTTTATATCTGTGTTGTAAATCAGGTGACAGATAGACATATGTACACATATGCTTGTAAGTTTTTTTAGTAAAGTTGCAAAACTGTTTTAAAATTCTATTATAAAATTTATAAATATTATATTGGCTATCACGAGATAAAAATAAAAATAATTAGTGTGAAATATTAAATCTGATTTTTAAAATACTGTTTAAAAAATATAATGAATAAAAATAGACTTAGTTTGTTTAGAAAAATAGTCTTATAAAAGTTAAAAGTGAAATAAAGTAAAACATATATTTTTAAAAAATGTTTAATGGATTTAAATAAATGATAAAAATTAATTTAAGAATTAAATAGTGTAATAAATAATAAATATTAAATAAGTCATTATTTATTTTTAATTTTGTATTGTTGGTAAGATATGTAAATAGGCAAGCAAGGTGATTGTTTAATTTACCAATCAAGTGGGTAATTTATTCTGGTATAAAAATGGAGGTTCAATTGTTCAGGAGGGTGATTGTGATTTCTTTAAGTGAAGTGTGCTATTAAATATAGCTAAGTAAAAAATTATAGACGCTCTCGTAATAGTTTCTTAATTTATAAGAGAGTAGTTCTAAATAATTTTATAAAAGTTTACCGTTAAATATGCAGTGCTAATTTATTCATAATTCCCTATTGATCGTCTCTATCAAGGCTCAATTTTACTATCAAGTAATCATGAAAATATTGTATAATGATAAAATGTGTTGGAAACTTTATATTAAAAATATAGTGAACGCTGGATTAACTAAGAGAATTACTAGTTGGATAAAAATAATATATTGGACCTTATATGAATTTAAAAGTTGATTATAATTAATTTTTATAAACAAATATTTTAAAGAAAGATAAATACTTCTTTATGAAGAAAGTATTTTAAATTATATATTTTAATATATCTTTTGGTAAAGATATGGAAATTAATAATAATTGCAGAAATACTTGCCTTATTAAGTCTTTGTTATTTAAAAGACTATATGTTGATAGCTTTTAAAAAAAACTGATAATTCGGAAATTTAATTGATAAATAAATACCTATAAAAAAAACGTTATAATATTTAAATTCTATATGCTGGTTATATAGAAAAATTTTAAAAATGTTTTGCTGAATATTTTAAGAAATGCGCATAGAAGTATACGTGGATATCCAAGTCAATTTTTATAAAAACTTAAATTAAACATTTAACTATTGATTAATCCTAGGAAGATAATAACTTTTAAATAAATCCGGATCCTATAAACTGTTTTAATTATTATTTTGTTTCTTTATGGTGGAACTTAGTTTATCTTATTTTTTTTTAAAAAAAAAAAACGTTTTCATTTATTTCATAAAAACTGTTTAAACACGTGATGTACCGGAAAAGGATGTGATGTTGGTAAAATGTTGTGCCTAGGAAAAAAGAACAATTGTGGGTGGAAAGAAGACACCGTTGGATTTTATGTAACATATTTTGTTTTCTTAACTAACATAGATATTTAATTATTTATTGATCTATTAGAGATAAGAGAGGTACATTTTAAAAGTAACTACATAATAATATAACACTTAATTTCCTAAAGTTTATTTTTTTATATAATTTTACAACACGTAATATTTTAAGAATAATTGTTGAGTATAAATGTGATATTATTTTGTAAAACTATAATCCTGGAGGACATCGTTTGGGTGATTATAAATTGGAGTATCATTTATGGTAATAATTATATAATATTAATAATTTAATGTATTTTGCTTTGTTTTCTTTAGATAAACCAAATATTATTTGATTGTTGAGTGAATGTATAAATATTTAAAGAATATACACGCATAATACTATCAATAATAGTTTTATTTTAATATGCATACTTTATTTTACAATATAAATTTATTACAACGTAATAAGAGTTATCCAGAAATAATTATATGATTCTTTTGTGAATACACTTTAATGTTTTCTGTTACAATATTAGGAATTTGATTTATTATATTAGTATGAGTCATTTATATTTATTTTTAAGTTAGTAAGAAGTAAAAAAAAAGAAAAATATATATCTATATTTTTATTTTTTTTTATTAGACAAGTTAAATTAATTTTATATAGAAATTTATATTTTGTTTGAAGGGTTTATCATATATAGATGATGAGATATAAGAGAGTTTGGATAGTCTTTTTTTTTTAAAAAAAAAATTGGTAAGCTGATACTAAAGTTAAATAAGATTAGAATGATATTTGAAGATAGGATTTTATTAAGAGGGAATAGGAATAACAAGTAGAGAAGAATAGTAGTTTAAATGGAAAAGAATCATAGAATTTTATTTTAATATAATAACTTTATAAAAATTGGTAATTTATAAATAAAAAATTTTGTCTTCACAAAATTGTTGAATAATTTTAAAATATTGTTTTAAAAAAAGAACATATATGTATTGCATATTTTGGTAAGACATATATTATGAAATTACATCAGAATGAAGTAAATAATTATGTAATCAATAAATGTCAGATAATATTACAAAGTTATATCAATCTATACATTAGTTGATATTTAGTTAATGCTAATAATAAATGTAATACATAATAGTTATATTATAATAGAAATAGCTATAATACTTAAGTGGAGTAGCATTTTAATTGTTAAAGTTTGTTTATTTTACATGTGCTACATAAATGATATTGTACATAAAAGCTTTTTATTGTACTAAGTGATTATAAATGATATTTAGTAAAATATAAGTTCATAAACTCAATTAAATTTTACTGATAAAACATTTAAGAAATGTATGGATTATTTATTTTGGATTATGGAAATAATAACAATGTAAGAATCTTGTATTATTATTTTTCTTATTTTTATTTTCTTGATTTCCACTTGTAATGTAAATAATGTATATAAGTTGTTTATTAAAGTTGATGTAAATAAATTTGTTTAAGTTGTTTTAAAAGTGTGTCGAATTCATTATTTTGCACCACAGCATTTGACAACAGATAATTTGAATAAAACATAATATTTGCACAATATGAATTAAATTATTATTATTTTTTTTAAAAAAAAAATACAGTATTTTCTTAATATAATTTATAAAAATTCATTGACATTAACATATTATGTTATAATGGTCATAAAAATAATTATAATGCACAATATAAGAGTATAATATTATTTATTGCCACATATTATTAAATTATAAGATTTTATTATATTCTCAATTAAGATACTATATGAAGATGAAAGATATGTAGATGATTTACTTGTTTTCTTAATGATTAGTAGTATAATAAAATAGATAAGGTTAACTTATACACTGGAGATTGTTATTATTAGTTATTTATTATTATTATAAGTTAGGTGTAGTTAGGTTTAATATTAAATCCCTTATCATGCCTATCTGCAAGAAGTATTATTACTTTAAGATAATTAAAAGAACCTGAGATTATTTAGTTATATTTCTTTGATAAAAAGATTGAGATTTATTTATTATTATTATTGAAGTTAGTTAATTTTTATAAAAGACATAGGAGTGCTATAGATGTATTAGTGAGATAATAAAGAGGTAATAGTATTCTTATGCCATTGAGATAATATCTTAGAAGATATGGCCTCAATGTAAATTCAATTACCACTTGTAACTTCACTTCATAGTCTCATGATTTAATAAATACTTATTTAATTAGTGCATGATATTGAACCATAGTAATTTTCTGTTAGTTGTAATAAATCTGATAAGATATAGTATTATAAAAATATATTAATAATAGTTATTCATATTTTAGCCGAGCATAACGATTTAATTGAGCTAGTCATATTTTAAGTTATACTATATATTTCTGGAAGTGAGGATATATATATTGAAACAGACACATTTCATATATCCTGAAGTTAGTATCCTCCCTTCCCATTTTAAAATGGTTTGATTTTAAAAAAAAGAAAGCTGACAGTTATAAAAATAAAATGTGTAAATTTGAGTTCTCAGGGAGAAAAAATGAAGAGAAAAATCAATATTTAAAATGTACAATTAGAAATTAAATGACACATTTAATTAACAAATTTTTATCATTAAAAATCTGTTGTTTCAAATTTTACCAATATAATATTTTTTGTTAGAGCTGAATATATATGAATTACAATATAGAAATGATGTAATGTGTTCATAAAAAATATAGTGTGCCTTTCGTACTTTAGGCAAAAGAAGTCAACATGTTTTTAAAAAATATGTTGATCAGCATGGGTGAAATAAAAAGATAAAAAATCACAGGAAGTTGAAGTATATAAATCAAGCAATCGATCAATTCCAGGAGTTGCAGTTGATTGATTGTAACAGTTGCTTTGCAGTAAATAGCAGTTCAGTATTTACTCCATGTATAGTTTGGAGCTACCATGGCCAGTAATTAGAGAAGTGCTGCAGTTAAAGGAACACCTAAGGTTACCATAAAACTATAATATGAAGAAACAGTTTATTTATACTGTAAACACTAGAATGTCTGGTTAATAAGAATAGCTTGCACTCCTTCCCACAACCTGAAGAAGTCATAATGATAAAAAACATGCCTAAGTGACCACTAAAGAAAATATATACCATTTATCTCTAAGACAAATCCCTTTTGAATGTGAAGATTTACCAGCAGTGAATCACCAACAGTTAAATTTAAAGACAAGAAAACTCTAAATAACATTTGAAATATTTAAAGGTATTTATGAAAATACTGTAAGAAAAGCATTTTGAAAAAGATAAAATGAAACCTGGTTATTTAAATGATTAATTCAACAAAATGATAAAATGCTATATACCAAAATAATTTGTTATGGAATAATATAATTGTCATTATTGTGAAAAAGTAAATTGAAATATATTGACAGAAATGGTGAAACGCACTAATGAATTCATTGATTTTTTATTAAGTAATGAAACTTATAACATTGATTCAATGTTAAGCTTTATAATAAAGAGTATAAAAAATATGTCAAATTGTTACAGTTCAACATGCTAAATGAATTAAACATGTGTCTATATAAATGAATTAAATATGTGTCTACATACAGGAATTTAACATGCATCTATATATATATATATATATATATGAATTAAATATATAAATATATTCAAATATAATTATTGGCTACTGAATGATTAGATGAAAATGATTAATCCAAATATAAATCAAACTTATCTAACAGTATATGTATATGTGCTCTGCGCACAGTTAATGAAGCTATTAATAAATTGTCAAAATTTTTACTGCCAAGCGCTTTCGGGACAGTCTACAGTCCCATATTCATGGCAAGTTATTCTGTTAATAACTGTAAAACTATGCAAATTTTATGCAAATTTATATGCAGATGTTACTTGGACCATTTACGAGATAGGGAATAGCAGGCCTCTCTTCTGTTGATTGCCGATGGGTCAGCCGCAATGAAGTAAGCTTCCCTAACTTTATGTTTGGTGTTGTTTGTTTCAGAGCAAATGATACTGGCTGTGGTAGGTAGAAAAGCATGTCCAGAGTTTCTTTCATGTTTGACAAAAATCGAATTACCTTCATACTTTGTTTTGGTTTTATTGTAAAGGCATCGGTGTTGAGCTACTCTGGTGGCAATGTTAGTTTTAGTCTCTCCATAATATGTTGCCATGCAATTTCTTTGGGGGCAGGTAATTTTGTACACAACTTGAGGGGTGAGTTCAGGTTTGATCCTGTCTTTGGTATTATTTATCAGTCTATTGGTGTTGGGAGGTGAACAGAAAGTGACTTCAAAGTCACATGATAGTTGATTGATAAGGCTTTTAGCTGTAGAGTGAACGTATGGGATTAAGATTCTTGGTTTGTTTTCTTTCTTGTGGTTGTGGTTTATTTTATAGAAAAATTTGTTGACTTTTCTGTTGATGGATGAATAAGTGTGTCCAATTTTCCTTAAATCAGTTATATAATTGATGAGATTTTTTCTTTTATCTGCCTCATATTTGCACAAGTTTTGGTTCTTAAACATGAATGAAGAGAGGGCTGCAAATTTGTGTGAGTGAGGTGTGTAAAAATTAGGGTTTGTCAAGCCTCTTACTTCCAATTTATTAATAGCTTCATTAACTGTGCGCAGAGCACATATATATATTAATTTATTTAAGCGTTAATGAAGTAAAATCTTAACTAACAGTATATAGTAATTGGGAATTATAAGATATGTATACAAATATGCACATATGAGGAGAATATAAACTCACAGAGGAGAATTTAACCTCAAGAAATGATAAGAAAGGTATCTGTCATGTACACAGATATCGAAACAAATCCCTACTATGTGAATGCTGGAAGAAGAGTATTATGGTGTATAAATTATGGACACTGTATGATCATCAATGATGGGACCAAGCATTAGAGAAGTTACTGATGAAATGGACTAACTGATCTATGAAACACAATGTGCAATGAACTATTAGAAGGAATGTTGTCCAAATACTGCTATTTAACTAAATTGTGTTATATAAAATAATATATTTGATCAATTTTATTTCATGTCATTCATTTTTTACTTACTTGTTTACAGGAATCTTATGTTTCCTGAGCTATGTTTGGCATAATCTGATCAGGGTGAGTAAGGTTGTAATAAGCGGAAAAATTTCTAGATGTTTTCAGTCTTTTTAATGCTACACCCTCTGATGAGCAGGAAATATTGTTGTAGGGGGAATGAGTAATGTCAGCATTGGGCAACACCAATCATTCTTTCTTCCTACAGTATGCTCATCCAGAAATAAATCAACAATCAGAGGGGATGGAAACCCAAGTCGAGTTACGTTATATATAATCATCATTACCCAAATTTAAAACTAAACCAGACTAGTCAAAGAAATAAACTCCAATGGTTTCACATCTACAAGCCAGACATTTTAAATGACTAAAACATAATAAATTTATACTACAAATTACTGATAATTCCCACTTACATCCACACACCCTTAGTATTAAATGAACTTTATGAAATAAAAAGAATAATTAAAGAATTTTTATTATTAAAAATTTATGATTCTGAAAAAATTAACTTGTTTAAAATTTCTTTTAATATTAAGAATGTGAGAGAGAAGAGTGGAAATTGTGAATAATATATAATATAAATTTGTTGTTATTATTTAGTCCTTTCCACTTGAGAAGTCCACTTATAGCAATGAAACCATTGGTTGTGATTTAGAGTTTAGTTCTTTGACTAGTCTGGTTTAGTTTGAAATTTGGGTAATTTTGATTCTTTTATCACTTTCCAAATTAGCAAGTATTTTTTGCATTGCATGATTTAAAAACCATGAGAGAGTCAATTGAAATATTAAAGAGACCTACTGGTTTAAATAGGGCTGAAAAAGAACAACATATTCCAGATATGTGGAAACCTCTCATTTTATCTCTGACTTCTAATATTAACTTAAAATTAATAGGTGAAAAAAACTGAGGAAAATTAACATTTTGATAAGCCTCATATTTTGAATGCTGAACTACTTCAAGCTGAATCTCATTTCTCATCTCACACTTAGTCATATTACTGTTTGAGATCTAACAATTTTTCTTTCAAAAGTTAACCTTGACAATGGCAACCCGAAAAATAATAATTTATATATAAGTGTAATAATGTTCAAAGCTAAATATATATTGACAACAGTTTGAAATTGATAATCGTCATTAATATTGGAATTGTCTAAGTGTTGAGTGGTTTTTAATTATATATATATATATATTGTAACGGTCAGAATCGTCTACCTCGCTAACACACTGCATAATTCAAACCCCAGACACTAAACTGAACATTCTAGGAGGGGTTGCCTTCTAGATATACGAAGTTCGAATCTAAAGTCCAAATTTCACAGCGCCACCTACGTGATAACGCATCTGATGCTACAACTAGTATAACCTTTTACCGGTGCCTGGTGGTCAGGGAGAAACAAAAGACTCTATACTAAAAGAAGTTTGGGTGGCTAATTAACGTCTATGGATTTATAAAAGAAATGCAGAAAATATATATAGACCGAGACAGTGATAGGAATCAAATAAAATAAGAGATAAAATTTAGTTTTAAATAATTTCACACAATTTATTTATATAAATATATATATATAACGCCACTGTCTGCTTATATGAGACAGGGACACGTATTAAATAATTGTTGGCATTTATATTTCAGTAATGACAAAAGGTTTTAAAACAGAATGATATATTCTATTGCTCGGGCTAATAGCGTTACGATAATGTGCTTGACAAGATAGGAACATGTGCGAGGTGCTTTGGGTAAATAGACAAGTTTAAGACAATATTTGAAATTAAATGTTCTAAAATATTTATTGATTTTGAGAATAGTACGGACTAAAGCTTACTAAGCAAACGTGGGAATGGGATCAAAGCATTTATTTGAGAATAATAATAATAGATTTGTATTGGGAGGTCAGTATTGCTGATAGTGAATTTATAAAGTTGGAGGGTGTGACTCGTTTAAGTCAAGGATGCTTTGTAAAATAAATATAAAATGAAACAATATTGAAGATCCGGAATAATTACGGAGGGCATCTCGCCGCTAACCTGTAGGAAAGTATTTTGACGAACAGCCGAAACTTAGCGACTGTGTGACGATTGCGTTTAATTCCCAGGGGTGTCATTGGTGAACACCCTCTGCCTGGAAACTTGCAATAAGCGAAAAGAACGGACTTTGCCGTGTAAAGAATTCTTGGAAAAATAAAACAAAGCGGTCTCAACAACCAATTCATGTACCAGCAATACGAGACTAGTGTATATAAAAACATACTAAATGGGTTTTACTCGGATTAAGAGAAATGCCCAATCAAATTCCCTGAAATTCATTTAAGAGGGTCCGCACATTCTCGACGTCAATGATGAACTTTATAATGAAAGTAGAACACGGTAATTAAAATAGGAAAATGCATGCTTGCGGGTTTGAAAAGTAAGTATAGATTTATATACGCAATCATGCATTTGGGGACACATTTAATCATTGACTTCGCACATACTCTTATATTAGATTAAAATCAATAACATGTAGATTTTAAACTATGTGATTATATTACATTAAAGAAAAGAATCGCCCTCGAACGAGTGACTTGCAAGATAATAAAATTGGAAAATTATAAATTTAAAATATGCCTTAATAGCGGCATCTTACTTTCAATAGAGGGAATAGTTCACTCGGTCAAAGACGATTCTGACACATTATCATAATAAAATAAAAGAAAGCTTTATAAATAGAAAATATTAACCCAAGGATAGAGAGCAAAATGTTGAGTATATTTAAATACATGAAAGAAATACATAATGAAGTTGTGAAATATAAGAAAACAATGTTAAATAGCTATAGCATGTTAGTTAGTGATCACAAGAGCTCTTGGATTAATTTGGGTTACCTCTGGAAACGCATTTGCAGGTAGATGTTCAGCAGGTTTTATAATTCAGCAGCAAAATCCGGAATGTTCATATTTTGGCAGTGGCAGCAGCAGTTCTGGGATCCGTGTGATAATTTCTGATGGTATGGAGCAGCAGCTGGCTATTCCGAGGGGACATAGCCATCTTAAACGCCTCTACTCGGACATGTCAAGGTTAGCAAATTATTAGAATTTTAGAACAACTCAGAAACCTTTAGACAACTCAGAATTCTTTAAAAGCTTAGAATAACTCAGAAACCTTCTTACAACTCAGAATTCTTTAGAAGCTTAGAATGGAGAACAAAAGAAAAACATCCTTTTTATAGTAAAATTTAACAATAGACTTGCCCTGGAGTGTACAAAATTAATGGACTTATCTGCTGTAATTAAATCTATCCAAATGTCTAAAGGAATTCAACATTAATTAATTTCTTTTGTTAACTTCCCCGTCGACATTCGAATTACAAACTAGATTTAATTAAAATTACTGCTACTAATTAAAGAAAACTTAAGTGGACAGCTGCTGTTTTTAGATAAACTTATATAATTAAACTATTGTCCCTCATTTATTTTAACAGAAATATTTGGGATGATTTTTATAAACTAAAAGAATATTTGGGAAATTGTAATATTTGAATCTATCTACTAAACGAATATTTACTAAATGAATTTTATTTTAAATCAAAATATATTACGATGGTAATATATTTGTAAATAGATCCAAACAAAATAACTAACAATTTATAATTTTGATATGTTTTAAAATGGATATCATAGTGTGTGCGCAATTACGACTTATATAACTTACTTTTTAATGAATGTAAATTATGTGAACAAATACATAATTCATAATATTTTATTTTATTTGGGAATAAGTTATATATATCATACGAGCATTGTGCTCGTGGTTTAAAATTAGGTGGGATTTTTGGTATATAAGTGTATTGCAGACACACTACGATAGATTGGGGTTCAAACTAAGGTATGAGGGTAGGAAGTAGGTGAGAAAAGGTGAAACGAAGATCTGCAAAGCAGACCTTACTGTTTCAATATATATATGTTAATTCTAATATTTTCATGGATAAATGATGATTTCATATTATTATTATTTTAGGGATATTCTGTGTGGTAAAATACTTAAATAGCTGACATTTTGGTACAATAAAAAGTACCTTCCTCAAAGCGTTCACTTTCTCAAATCATAGGAATGCATGTCAGATTTAAAATCGTTTTTATCTTTTTGTTTCTCCTGGTACTTAAATTCTATTGGTTGAAAAGTTTTAAATTTTAATTTGTATTCCAATAGCTTCTTCCAAATGTTGTTAATCTTCTTTAATTCACACCTTTCATTATGCTCTTGGGTCTTTTAAAAATCTCTATAGCTTCTCTTAGCAATCTCCAGTCATATTGTTCAATTTTTGCTAAAATATTTGTTTTATCAAAATTGATATCATGATTAGTTAATTTTATATGAGAATAAATAGCTGATGAATTGAATTTTTCTATGACTGCCAATATGTGAAGAATTTTGGCAGTCAGAGAAAAATCCAATTCATCAGCTATTTATTCTCATGTAAAATTAACTAATCATGATATCAATTTTGATAAACAAATATTCTAGCAAAAATTGAACAATATGACCAGAAATTGCTAAAAGAAGATATAGAGTTTTTTAAAAGGCCCAAGAGCATAAATGAAAGGTGTGAATTAAAGAAGATTAACAACATTTGGAAGAAGTTATTGGAAGACAAAATAAAATATAAAACTTCTCAACCAATAGAATTTAAGTATGAGGAGAAACAAAAAGATAAAAAACATTTTAAATCTCACACACATTCCTATGATTTGAGAAAGAGAATGCTTTGAGGAAGATACTTGTTATTGTACCGAAACATCAGCTATTTAAGTATTTTACCACACGGAATATCCTGAAAATAATAATAATATAAAATTATAGTTATAGTTGTTTCAGTGCATCTTTTATATATATGACATTTCTTTATTTTAGAAGTGGTAATCGCAATTGAATGTGGAGCTTTTGTTGGTCTTGTTATTTTTATAGGAGTATTTGTGCGGTTATGCATTTTAAAAATAAAGTAAGAATTTTATGATAACTTAATTAATCTGAATTGCTAATACATTATTTAAAATTACTAGAATAATGCACAAACACAAAACATAGAGGTTTACAATAGAATAGTCTTAATAAATAAAACATTCACCAGACAAGCTTTGAAATAAATAAGATCAATCAATAATTGTAATGTACAATTACATAATTAATATAAGTTATATTGTAGTACATGATTATTTATAGATTTATGAAAATTATATAAAAACTATATAAAGTGTAATATTCAGTCACTTTTTTATCTTCAGAAAGATTAAAAAATAGCTGAATGTTATGAGTTACATAGTTCTAAGAATTCTTCTGGAGGATATATTCAGAAAGCAGCACACCAGGAGAATTCTCAGAAATTTTTATATGATTTGTGATGAAGAACTGATGATATTATATATGTATAACTAAATAAAATAGTTAAAAAAACAACTATCAGAAACTTTAGTATTTAGAAGATGCCAGGGGTAGTGTTTAACAAATCCTTAACAAGTGTTATTTATCTATATCCCCAATCTAGTTTCTAACTCATCAGGAGCAGTTTGGAATGTGGATTTATGCAAATGAGATGGGTTGCATTCAAAGCAAGATGATTTTAAATTTCAGTCCAATTTCTTGATATGGTGAATAACAGTGAAAGATGGTTGTTGGATGAAAAACACCTTAGACCTAAAAAAATCCTGGTGTGTTAAATACAGATCAAAATCTTAAATGCCATAAGCCAGCTATTAATATGGGAATAAGAATAGGACAGTGTTGTATACATATATACTAAATGCTACCATCACACAAACATTGATTAGTCAAGCCTATAGTAGTACAGATAATTAGTGAAAATAATACATTTGACAAATCATACCACCCTCTGTTTTAAGATAGATTATGCTCCACTCCATTACACATTGAGACATATCTTGTTTGATGAGCATAAAAAGCTTTTTAGATTTGATGATATTCTTTATCATCTTTGAACACATCAGTTAAGTAATATGCTTAGTCCTCTTAAAGGTGTTTATTGCTTAGCAACAAAAGTTAGGTTTTCTATAAATGTTTTAATTTTATTATAAGTTATTGTAATCTTATATCAGTTAACTCCTTGATTTCTACTATTAGTGGTGTGACTTCTAATGACTGTTGCTTTGCTTTATACACTTGTAATTTTAATTGAGATTCTTAATTGCATCACTAAAGGTGTTTGATATTCTGCTGGTCCACTATCCTTTGTTATGAAGTCAGATTGTTAGATAGTGATTTATTTGGTTAACAGTTCCTGAATTACTCTTTTCATCCAAATTCTGTTAAATTGTATTCCGCAATATGTATTTGCAAAAAGAAATGTGTTCTTAGGCACATATCTGTTGTCAATATCACTGGACACTTTTTCTTAAAATTAAGTAAGTATTGTGAGATGCAAGGTAGAAAAAAAAATTGCTACATTGTTTGCAAAAATTATTAAATGTGTGTACAGATATTTTGATTAAGACATTCAAGGCAATATAGGAAGAAAAGCATAAAGTATATTACTATGAAAATTAAGCCTTATCTTGAAACTGTTCCCATCACATAAAGCTGTTCTCCACATTTTTATTTAATTTACACAATATATAATAAAACAATACCAGCTGTCTATTCTAAAGTCATGCCTCAGAAACAATCAATTACCAGATGCTCTTTGGCACTATTTCATCTTTAATGTCAGACCAGCTCTTGGCTACCACTTCCATCATTGGGCATGGTGTTTTGTAATGATGCCATAGAGAATACAATAATTGCTGGCTTCTCAGATTTCCAGTAGATGGCACCAGAATAGATCATTTTCTTTAGATAATTGATAATAGAAATAATAATAAAGAAATTAGAAAATTCACAGTGGGTTAACCAGCCTTTAATAAGAGTAAGGAATTGTCTAGTTGCCTGATAAAATTAAACTTAAGAAAAAGGGATGTTAAATTATTTATAATAAGACACATTATATGATGGAAAAAGTGAGCAACTAAAAAAAAAAGTGAGAAAAAAACATTGATTGAGAAAATATGAAAAGAAAGAGAAATTGTATTGAGGGATCAAGAAAAACTGATTATGAAACATATATCTCACTACAATTTGGCCATCTATGAAAATTTTATAAACTAATGGTTTCTAAATGTAATGATCAGAAAATCTCTATCCAGTATTGTCCTATCCTTGTCTGCTGGGTAGTTTGATTGTTCTGAGATCACACTAGGTGACAGATCTGTAGCGAAATAAATAATTAGCTATCGAAAAGCATTGTATAAACTGAATCATGAAATATTTTTAGTGTTATGGAGAATATGTTAAAAGAGACTATACAACATATATTAATATATAACGCAAATTTAAATTAACAGAATTTGAAAAAAACCAAAGATCTAACTAAGTACTCCTACATGTAATATATTTTCTGGTAGCAAAATGTAAACGTAAATGCAATCGTAAGTAAAATTGATTACAAGTGAATTAATGTCTTTCTGCTGTAATGAAAAATACAATTATAAAGAATCAGTATGAGATGTGGGGGGGGAGGGGTGACAATATAAGCAGGTATGGAGGTTGACAATATGAGCAGATAATGATTAAAACAGCTTATGAAGTACAATTCACAAAATGCTTAAATAAATCCATCAACATGTAGACAAAACACACACGCAAATGAGTTTATTAGTTTACAATGTAAGATATGAAAACTCTCAATATATTATGTATCCATGTGACCATCCAAAAATTGAGGCCTAAGGCAAAAGTCTTAAATGCCCCACCACCCAAAATCTTAAAACTCTAAATTTTGTTCTCATTGATTTACATTTCAATTTACATCAATTTCTTTATTTTATAAGTTATTTTTCTTCATCTTGCAACATCATTATTTATTTTTTAAACATAGAGTATTTTATTAAATATAATCTATGCAATTATATTTTTTAATTAATTATCAGCTGACTACATCAGAGCTTTTTTTTTTTTTTTAAACTGCAGAATATATTTACAATGAATGAGTGGTTAAGTTTGTTTACTTTTTTTGTAGTTGTTCTAAGTATTAAATATTACTAACAATGACCTCTCTTAAATAAAGCTAGTTTCTACTATGACCACTAGATGCCTCAAATGCTGGAGAAAGAAACTGCTGCAGAAGTAATTCGTTATCACCAGACTCTGCCAGAATGTGAACGATGATTTAAATTAGGTTTAACGCCTAATCTTATTGGACATGTGCTCTTCTATTTTGGACTTCTTTGGTGAAATAAAGGACACTATACCCAATATCCTCTTTTAACACTACAAAATAAACTTGAAATGAAGTACAATTAAATAATTATCTTTGATGATCTCTTCTCTCCAGTCCATAGATCATCACATAACCTAATTCTCTCTGGCAAAGATCGGCAGGTCAGATTCTCTCTGCAGTAGCATCTTTAAGGTTGGTCAACCGGGCATATGCCCAGGGCTGTGGGAGCTTGTGTGTCACACAACAAATTATATTATTTTAATTAACAACACAATATATGTATATATATATAGAAACTGACATTTGATGCAAGTACATTTTTATGTACCAGGGACCCACTTCATATCTGTGTCCACAGATTCAAAATCCAAAGGGTGGCACTGTTTCTCTGATCTGTGTATTGAATGAACGTCAATAAAGAAAACAGACATGAGAAAATGCTAATTTAACAAATGTTGCAATAAAATTTATTTCTAACAAAAGTTATTTAAAAAATCAGCCTCAATTGATGATTCATCAGTTTGAATTTTACCATCATATAAATGTTTATATTTTTTAAATGATTTTTATCCCTAAGTAATTTGTCTTCAAATTTAAATATTTTCCTTTTCTCTAGAACTAATTATATGGTTGCCTTTGATGTAAATCGAACAATGTCCTGAACACATTACATGTATATTAGAATTGTACCTTTATATGTGTATGTTCATAAATTTGGAGTAAACATTAACAACAAATTCTTTTATCACTTATAAAATGTCTTGAAAGTAACTTTAAAAGGTATTAATCTTTGTAAATATGTATTTCAATTCATCATCATCACATCAGTGATGTTGCTCATATTGCATCACAATTGAAACATATCAAGACTGAAATGTAAGTGGGATTAATTAATAAAATTACAAATAAATGGTACAATTATGTCACTCAATAACACTCATGAAGTATAACCACATACATAAATAAGCAAGTTCTAAACTCTTAATTGTAATGCCCCCCCCCCCATATAGTCCAACATGCCGTTTACAAAATAGCATGTAGTAGTAATAATTGTCAGGCGGCATATTATGGAGAGACTAGGGCCTCCATCCATACAAGACTTATACAACATGTATATGCATACAATAAGGCCTCAGCTGACCCATCCCACCCATCTATTTTTTGTGCAGCATGCAGCTTGTACGGGACACCAGTGTAGGCCATACAAGTCTCGTGTTCTGTGCAGAGAGTAGCACGAATTGCGAAGAAAAGTGAAAGAGGCGTGTTATATCATCTTTGATGTGCATGCCATGAATAAAAAATAGACATTTTATGCCATATCTAAGAAGTAGCAGATATAGATCTATCCTACCCTTATTTGCATATTTAGTCCGACCTAATTTGCATTGTTTACTTTTTGAAATGAAGGCTTAGACCTTTGAAAGCGCTCGAATAAATCGATAAAAAGTTTGTCATTTGTTTGATTTATGGTTATTATATATATTTAATTTATATGTGTGTATTTTCATATTAACACAAATATTAGAGTTTACAAATGCAAGTTTTGTATAGTAACAATCGAAAACATTTTAAGAGCACATAGCAGGATTATATTAACTGCATATTATAATTAGAAATAACATTATTGATAGCAATTCTTACTATACAAATGCCTATTTAAGGCTCATAGTACAGGGCTATGTTAACTGTCAATGAAAACCAAATAGAATAATTATATCCGGTATCAACATTTCTTTTAGTTTATATAAATAGACATGGCTAATAGTAACTAGATTAATTAACTATATATAACAATTGTTATTTTATAATTTATATTATTCCATAATATAAATGTATATACAATTGTGTCCCTTATTTCCAGGAGGTTGTAAAGGCACCAACGAAGGCAGCGTTTGGTGGCCGAAGGCAGAGGGTGCTAAGAATCCCCTGATTGCGAACTCAGGCTGCCATTTGATGATGACTTTTTATTTATGTACTTACAACTGCAGATCATTTTCAAGTGAAGGAAGATTGCAAGAGTTAGAAGAACTGTCTTATATTAAATGGGACATTATTGTGAAGTTAGAAGAAAAGGTGAAGAAACTATTGATTTAAAAAGTGGACATATTCTCTACTATAAAGATACAAATATTGGAAATACAAGTAGAATAGGATTCATTATAAATAAAAAATGGAAAAGTAACATTGTGGAGATTGATGGTGGATCGGACTGAGTGGCAAGATTAGTTTTACAACTTAATAGCAGATACCAAATGCAGATAATTCAGGTTTAGGCCCCAACAAGTTCTCATAATGATGAAGTTATAGAAGATTTTTATATGGATGTACAAAAGGCTTTTGATCAGAGTAAACAACATTTTAAAATTGTTATGGGAGACTTTAATGCTAGAATTGGTAAACAAATGAAAGATGAAAATGCTGTAGGTAATTTTGGTTATGGTAATAGAAATGAGAAAGGACATAGACTTGTGGAGTTTGCAGAAAAAGAAAAACTTTACATTATGAATTCTTTTTTTGAGAAAAATGTTAAAAGGAAATTGACATTGAAGCATCCAAATGAAGGTACAGCAGAATTGTATTATATTTTGACTAACAGAAAATACATATTTCAAGATTGTATTGTTCTTAATAAATTTAACACAGGAAGTGATCATCGATTAGTAAGATGTAAGATACATGTTAATGCAAAACTAGAGAGACAAAAATTATTAAGAAAAACAATATTTACAGTTGATATTCCTAATCTTCAGAAACATTCTAATGAATTTAAATTAGAACTTACAAATCGGTTTCAAGTATTAGTAGATTCTGAACATGATTTAGATTTAAAGGACATTAATAGGAAAATAACTGATACACTTACGCAACAAAGATAGCTGGTAGAAAAATGCAGCAATTAACCAATAAAATTTCTACTGAGACTAGAGAATTTATGAAAAAAAAAAGGAATATGAGGATATGCAACAATGATGCATTAAAAAAGACTGAATAATTTTGTAAAATGGTGTGGAAAAGAATTGAAAATGATATAAGGAAATATAATTGTGAACTAGCAAGGAAATCTGTAGAAGAGAATAAAAGTCTAAAGAGTGTAAAACAACATTTTGATATTGGTAGGAAATTTATATCTGCAATAAGAAAAAAAGATGGTATTATTACTAAAAAGAGAGATGACATCATGAAATGTGTAGAAGACTTTTATCAAGAATTATATAGTAATAAAAAACAAGTGCCTCCTATACCTATTATATCTTCTGAATTGTCCAGAATTTTGAATGAGGAAGTGAGACATGCAATTAAATTTATGAAGAAAGGGAAGGCTCCAGGTAATGATGGAATTATAATTGATATATTAAAAGAAGCAGGTGAAGAAATAGAAAATCTTTTAGCAGAAAAAAAGGAATATGAGGATATGCAACAATGATGCATTAAAAAAGATTGAATATCTAGAATTTTGTAAAATGGTGTGGCAAAGAATTGAAAATGATATAAGAAAATATAATACAAGCGATAGCAGGTTTTTACGTATATAAAACTTGTTTTTCTTTTTCATATATATATACAATGAAAGCTCAGAATATATTAAGATAGCCAATATTCATACTTTAATGGACAGGTTTTAAACCACTCTACCCTTCAGCCATCCATTTCATTGTAATGTGTGGAGAAAATAATCTGGACCAACTGATGAGTGCTTGTTTACCACGAAATACATATAATGGTGATTATTCATCTTTTTGACATGTGTGTGATCAAGTGTATCAGTAGTATGAGATAGCATGGATGGTTGAGGTCATGCGAAAGTCTGAATTCAAACCAATACATATTACATATAGAAGTGCAGGTAGAAAAAGCCTGTACTGTAGAAAGAATTCATATTTTAAAATATATTAAGAGTGAGATACAATCAATTTATATCTTGAATCTATTGCTAAATTTTTTTAATGTTATATTCCTAATCTTTTTTTAAAGTTTGTACACAAAGGTCTGTGTGAAATATGTATGCAAATAACTTACTTTTGAGATCTATGGCTTTTAGACATCCAGGTGATCTTTGAATACTCAATGAATCATCTTTGAATACTTCATTATTGAATGCATTGTTAACAATTTATTACTCTTGTGCAAGGTAATATTGCAGTCTTGTAAATTTTTCAAGATTGTCTAGTTCTCATAGTCAGTTTGGGGATAATTTCCAATAGGCATGTTTGGAATGCAATATTCAGGATGCCACTTTGATTTAGCAAACAGTCTGAGAAAAATAGATCTTGGGGGTTTTATTTACTTATTCATTGCTTGTTTTCCATGTAGCATTTATTTTAGCTGGCATTGAAGTATTTCTGATGTTTCATATTGATTCTTTTCCAAGCTATCCCTTTAAAAGAGAGAAATCCAGGAAAACTAACATAATCTCTACTCCTCAAGCTGAATTCACTCAAAATACTAATAAAACAACTCATGTTTGATCTTTATATAACCTCATAATAATTATCCTATTTTTCCCCACTTTATATGGAATTTGAAAACCAAATCCATATACCAACTGATGTTAACTATAATTAACTCAATTATATTGTTTTTCAAAAACAGATTCAAATAAAACTTTGATCTTGAAATTAATTATTTATAATGTGTGTTTTAAAAACACATTTAATTGCTTAATTAAGGTTTTGATCTTGAACTTAAAATAAATACATTGCTTGTTAAAAACATATTTACTAAAATAAACTTAAGTAAAACTCCGATTTTGATCTTTCATAATGAAATCCAATTAAACCTATTTAACAAAAAAGAAAAGCAGCATGTCTAATTGCCAGAAAAATAATGTATTAGAATCTATTTACAACTGAACATAAATTTATATATTATTTAAATTAATATTACAATGTTCAACTTGCATGTACACAAACATATACACGTAAATAAATTAATGTGTCTGTATATGTGGATGTGCACTAAAATAATAAATTGGATTTTAAATCATTATTTTGAAGGTCAACTAAGACTATGTTTTTTGACCGAAAAACTATGTTATTGAGACATGAAAGCAGCCAACACTTAAACAATGCCAATATCATTAACAATCAATAATCTCAAGCTGTTGTCAAGGTAACCTCCTTTAATCAATAAAGATAAAAATCCACCATTATCTATGGTCTATATAAACTTGCCTTGACAATAGATTGAGATTGTTGATTGTTAATAATTGACTGCTTTCATGTTTTTACATTGAATACATATCTAGCCTTGAGCATTATTAAGTGTATATTATTGATATCGCTCTTTTTGACTAACTATATACTATCCCCTATTTTTTCTCTGTCTTGGCAACCATTTATTACTGTTAATTCACTTCAATATAAATTTGCCTTTGTTCTCTATAGATATTCTAATGTTTCAAGCAACATTTCATAAAAATCTTAGCTAATTTATTGCAGGACGAATGTTTCTGTCAACCTGATGCCACCAGCAAATTGAGAAATTAATTGTCACATGAACAAGCAGAGCCACCTTGTGTTTAATAAATAAACTCACAAAATTTAACAGTTTGAATGAAAAATTTAGCAATAATTTAACTAACGATTTTTTTGTATTGACTGAATATTATTAAACTTGACAAAGCTTTCAAACAATCTCATTTTAAGAAACGATGCTTTTAAATATGTAATTAAGTAAGTAAAGACCATATAAATATTTAATAGTGTTACTTTTATCATTATTACATATTCATGCTTTATTTAATTAATCAAAAGGTTATATAACAGCAAATATGTACTAGTTTATATGAGAAACTTTTGGATATGATTTGTTGATTCTTGGAGATAATCAATATAGTTTTGTGAATATTTACAGATCGTTATATATAGATACATTTTTTAAAACTACTTTTATTTTTTTATTACATTAAATGCTCTTCAAATATATATGATTCATACAAACCATTTATAGTTAATTAATAATTAGTCAGTAAAATATTAACAGGAAATTATAGAGTACATATCATCTGTATAAATTTGTATAACGTTCTACATGTGTCAAATATGTGGGTAAATTTATCTGTGCTTTATAGTAAGTTTAATTCATTTACATATATATATATTTTAACGGTCACTACAGGAGTCTTACCGTAGCTGCAGTACAAGGGCGCCATCTAGGCATTTGAACCTAGAAAAATTTATATAGTAGGCAGATACGTAAGTTAAGATTCAAAAAAAATTTATATATGTATTATTCTGACCGTTTGCCCAATGTCACTAGCTCATCAAGTAGCAGAGATTTTAAACATTTTTATAAGTTTTAATCGATTTAAATTCTCAAAATATATTAATATTTAAAATAATAAAATAAAAGAAGCCACTGCCAGTAATTAACACACAAATAGATTTTATTAACACACACTTAAAATTGAGAAATAAATTTATTTTTAGATTTTAACATTTTTTTTTTTTTAATTTAAATTACTATTTTAAATAGACTGCACAGATGGATATTTAAATTATATTTTATTTTAGCATGTTAAGTATAGATAGGCTACATAGATTTTTCTTCCCCTTAAAACTTATCAAAACATTCATTCAATCTCAGACTAAAAGTTCGTAGTCAACCCAATGCTTGCTTCCAGATATATAATCACAACATGTAATATGAAGATGCTAGCATAAAACCACACCGACAGGATGTGCATCTGACAGCGTGATATTATTTGAAGGAAATGATCCATGTCCAGAAAAAGAAGGTGCATCTGTCTGACTAAGGAATCATGTATATAATTTTTTTAAAGAGTGCTATGTATGGGGGAGAGCAGTCTTTCTGCCAACTTATAAATCCCTGTCCATAGAGCTAGAAGGGATTAATGGTGCAGGAAATACATATGTGACCATTTCAACAATATGACTGCCTCTTTGGGGTCATGCATTCAGTAGGGCACATTGCCCTGTATGCTAAACATGCTTCACATTACATTAATATAAACACCCATATATCCCTCCACAAGTATTGTCCTAACTACGAAACAAATAGCCTGAAATTAACTCCTTAAAATAAACATAAACGAATTTAAACATAGTTATTAATTTTTATCCATGCAGTTATCCATACCCAACTTTATATTTAATACATTTTAGTTAAAACATAACACACACACACAAAAAAAGAAATGGAAATGATTGCTTAAACATCTGCATAAAAAATATTAATAATTGAATTTGCATTCTTTAATTCAGATAAGAGTTCTTATTTTTAGCTATTAATTCATTGCAATTTTAGAAAAGTTCTTATTAGATAGACACAAGAGTTCATACTTTACGGATTGAATAGATTGAAGAAGTCCATCTTCGTGATCACTTTCGTAGATTTTGTCCTTCTTTGAAATGAAACCACTACTTGCCATTCATTTGGTCAGGAACTATCATCAAGAGGCCTCAGCTGGTTGTCCGGAAAATTAAATTTATTGCAGACTTCCACATCGTGAAAATCTGCAATATAGCTAGTTATAACGATATATTCATAGTCAGCTCTCAGATCTGAATTATAATAATCATTTGGCTTTTGTATTTTTCTTAGTCTCTTATCATTAGATCTTGGGATTCAATGAGCAAGATGTCACTAATCCTCTTGTGTTTCAGTTATGGTCCGTGCTGTCATTTTCGTGCTTGCATTGGTCATTTAATTTCTTTGTATTCTCTTATCTGACCATTCAATTTATTTTAAATGCCTCAAGGGCTAGTTTGCTTTTGAACAATCATTTAATTAATAAGACAATCATTTCCATTTTCTAAGATTATAGAAATCAACATTATTTCTATTTTTAAAACATAAATCTTTATATTTTTACTTTTTTACAAAAAAAATTCAAATACTTTTTCTTAAAATAGTTTAAGTTTTCCATCTGTGTGACAATATATATATATATATATATATATATTAAACAACTTTTAATTTTCAGTTTTTAAGTTTTTTTTCTTTTTAATAAATCAATTTTTATTTATGATCTTTTTTATTTTCATTTTAAAATAATGTAACAGCATATATTCCATTACAATATATATATATATATATATATATATATATATATGGATATATTATATATATATATATATATATAATAGTTAAATATAAGTGTATTGTCTACAGTAAACTTAATGTAATTAGAAAGATTTGAATTCAGACTTTAAAGCTTCCCACAATTATGCACTCCATCTCATACAACTGATACACATGACCACATAGAGGTAAAAAAGATAAATGATCTCCAATATACACATTTTGTGATTTATTTTTTCCACATGTATATGGTCATATGTATCAGTTATATGAGATGAAGTGCATAGCTATAGGAAGCTTTAACGTCTGAGTTCAAGTCTTTCTAATTTCATTAAGCTTAGTATGGACAACATACTTATATTTCATTATTACATATTCAGCCTGTATTCTGCCCATCTCTTTTCTGTGTATTTAAATGGACACAGTAAGGTCCTATATGTGAATGGTCAGAATGATTTAAAGTCAACATGGATATGACAATTAGAATTGACATCAGCAAGGGTTATGAGTGTTCCACCATCAGATTTTCAATGATATGGATGGCTGAAGAGTTAAAAAGTGGAGACGTTGAAGCTTGTCCATTAAAATTTGAAGATTTGTTATCTTAATATAAACTGAGAATTGATTGTATATATGTGTGGGAGAGGGTTATCTGGATCAACTGATGAGTGCAGGTTCAGCACAAAATATATACATTGGAGATCATTTATCTTTCTCACATATATGTGGTCATGTACATCAGTTGTATGAGGCACATAGCTTTAGGAAACTTTAAAGTCTGCGTTCAAGTTCATATATATATATATATATATATATATATATATATATATATAAGTGCACTATATATATATATATATATATATATATATATATATATATATTGCACTTGTAAATATTTATAAACCTATTCATTAGACATACAGGTCTTAGTACTTACTAAGATAATTCTCAAGGTAGATTCACAAAATATTATTTAAATGAACTTGAAACAATCTTTTTTTTTGTCATAACAATTTTGATCTATTTTGTCAGATAAAAGGTCATCTTTTATCAGACAAAATAGATTGATATTAATATGACAAAATATAGGCATTATTGCTATGTTTATTTAAATGATTGTGGGCAGATCTTGCTTCTAAAATTGTTTCAATAATATATTTGGATGTGTTTGGTATATATTCTTAGTTTTACATATTTGATTAGCTGAAAAATTATTTACACCCTCATTGAAGCCATTAATATGCAATGATTTAATAATCAGTGATACATAAATAATGTGCAAGTATATATATATATATATATATATATATATATATATTATTATTATTATTATTATTATTATTATTATTATTATTATTATTATTATTATTATTACTATTTGTGGTATATCCCATGTAGTGAAAAAGCTAAATGCTGATGTTTCAGTACAATATCAAGTACCTTCCACAGAGCGTCCTCTTTCTCAAGTCATAAAAATGCATGTGAGAATATCCCACAAATAATAATAATAATATGACATCTTTTATCTATTAAAATATTACAATATATATATATATATACTTACAAATAAATAATATACACACCATTTATACTACTTTTAAAAAAATTAAATGAAGTGTTTCCACAATCTAAAGACAAAATTTCTTTGTAGTCTCATGGTGTATATAAAATTCTATGTGAAGTTTGTTTACATTCATATATTGGACATATGATTCATAGAATAAACATCAGAAAGGAAGAACATATTTTGGCAGTTAGAGAAAAATCTAATTCATCAGCCATTTATTTACACATTGAATTAATTAACCATGATATCAATTTGAATAAAACATTTATTCTGGCAAAAATAAAACAATATGACCAGAGATTGCTAAGGGAAGCTATAAAGATTTCTAAAAGGCCTAAGAGCATAAATAAAAAGTTGAAAAAAATTAACAATATTTAGAAAAAGCTAATGGAGGATAAAATATTTTTTAAAAACTTCTCAACCAATCGAATTTGAGAATGAAAAGAAAATATATAAAAAAAATAATATTCATTTTAAATCTCACCATACACACATTGTTATGATTTGAGAAAAAAAAAGCTCTGAGGAAAGTACTTGTTATTATACTGAAAGATCAGGTATTTAGCTATTCTATTTTTATTATATGGATACTCCTGGAAATAATACTATGAATATATATAATAATAAATTACATTACATTGCAAAACTTCACAAAAACAAAATTTTATTAAAATTATTTCCACGACTATTAACAATTCATTCTATTCAAGTGAATTCAACAAGATACAAATAACACACACACACACACACACACACACATATATATATATATATATAACAAAATAGCATTCACATCATGTATCATGTTCAGTTAGCTTTTTAAAGGAATGATGGGAAAACTATAATGTATTGTAAATTGGAAAGATTTTCGCAAGTGTTATTTATTCAAGCATAGTAAAAGTAATTTAAATTGATTATTTAATATCTCACACTCTCATTTCCAAATGCTCATTTCCAAATGCTTAAGATTTGCCCATATATAAACATTTGGGTAGATCGATTCATTCTATCTTTTCAAAAAGACTTTATCTTGTGTTTGGAATTGAGAGTATTCATTTATAATTTAAATCTTCAAAGTGCATCCGCATTAGCTTAATATCTGATTATTATTACTGTTTATAAAATATAGTGCTATATATAATATTATTTCATTATATATGTTATTTGTATCTTTCTGAATTTCACTTGAACAGTTTTATTTGTTAATATTTTTTTTGGCTATTATTGTAATGTTATATGATATGTGTGTGTGTATTTTTATAGGAAATAAATCATCACATAAACATATTATTATTTTAATTAGATACATATTCATTATCATGTACCATAATCATGACAATTATTAGTATGTATACTTAACTATATTTTACATATATTTATGCATTATCATTGTTTTTCTACAGGAACTATAGAAATAAGGATTATGATACTAGCCCATTAAGCAGACCTTCATCAGTTGTAAGTTTTGGCAAAGAAGCTTCATTTTATAGTGAGCGTAATCAAAGTGTAGCATCCTTTGGTCTGTCTGATAGCCACAGTGAACAGTTTCGGTTATCAAAGACGCAATCATCTGAACCCTCCACTCAAGTGAGAACATGTACATAATATTATTATTACTATCGGTGGTGGTAGGAGTGTTTTATTAGTAATAAATCATTATCAATTAGCATTAATTAATAATAATTAATTAATTAAATCATTAATTTTAATAAATGTTCTAAGAATTTTGACTCGTAATGAAAACTAACAAACTGAAATGATAACCAATAAAAAATTGCTATATATTTTTATAGTTTTTTGCCAAAAAGTAAGTAGATTAACTAGACAATAGGTTAAACAAGGCAAAACTCTCCATACAGTAGTGCCACCCTGTGCCAACCAGAGTAATCAATTGATGCTAGAAGGCTTGTGCATAAAATCCCTATCTAGTTCCTACTCATCCAATATCCCCAGACTAGTTTCTGGCTTGTGGCCTTTGTCAGTGATTACTCTGATTGGCACAGAGGGGCACTACTGTATGGAGAGTTTTGCCTTGTTTAATAACAATTATGTGCTAGTATAAGAGATAGTGATCATGTGATGTTTACTCATTAGACAATAGGTTACTATACCCAAGTGATAATGCATAGTTTGGATGGGGTCTTTATTGCTCACCTCTTAACATGGGTTCCTCTATATGTGACAGTATTTTGGACTTTTTTCATAATCTATCATTAAATGTTGAATATCTAGAGAATTTAAAACTTTATTTAAAATTTTTCAAATACAAACAGTTGTTAGTCATAACATACAAGTAGTAGATGACACAAATTAGTAGATTACACAATATTTTCAAATGGTATTATTCTCCACTCTTTTTCGGGTGTTGTTCACCTGACCGGTGACAATAAAATTTAAGAATCAAACTTGAATCAAACTTAAAAATCTTTATTTTTTGACGGAATAGCACAATTGTGCCCTAAAATTCAGTATTCAAGGATCTAAAGATGTAAGATTGACTCCTATGCTAGCATTGCCACTGATCAAGCCAGAAACATCTAAAGCAATGTGGAAAATAATACCACTTTTCCACTTGAAACATTGTGTAATTCACTTACTTGTGCTGTCTACTCACCTGTGTTATCTACTAAGTTGTGTGTTAGTACTAACTTTTGTTTGTATTTGGGAAACTTTAAACTAAGTTTTAAATTTTTTTAGACATTGAACATTTAATGATAGATGGCGGAAGTATTCCAACATATTATCACATGCAAAATACTATTATTACAAACCTTCAGACAAATAATTAGTGTCTTCTAGTATTTTAATTTTGAAGGCTTATTATAAATTTTATTTATTTAATTAGCATGTGGATAAACTATTTAACAAAATAGCATAAAGAAATCTATAGATATTCCAATCAGGAGATAAGTTTTATTAAGTGCTTCCATTCTGCCACTATAGAATCAACAGTCATTGACAATGTTCTTTATGTTTTATGATTGGCTACATCTTGCAAGTCAGGAGCACTTATGAAGTAGATGAGCACAGCAACAATGGATTGTTTTGAATCTTTTGTGTAACTCCAGTACCATTCAGATAGATCTAATCAATATTGTTTTACTATTAGATTTCAGAAAAAATTTTGTTTGGATTACCATAAGTAATCTATTTTTATATCAATAATTTTTTGATATAAATTCTTGGTTCAACATTCAAAAAATGATTTTTGATTTGAGACTTAGGTGGTAAAATTTTATGTTCTATTATTGGTGAGTCTGATATACCTAACATAGCTGTTTATACATCTCCTCTGAATTAGAACATCTAATATATGATATGGTAATATGTAAAGAATGGGAAACTATGGCAAAGAAGTAGACTTTTATTCTCATAGTTTCACATTTTTTTAGCTTTTAATTATCCAAAAAAAAGAATAAATTAGTAGAAATATTTTTATTAATACAAAGATTTGATCAATCAACACTTTATTCTGAGAATTTACAATCTATAAAGAATTATGGAAACATAAACATTATAGACAATTGCTAATGCATTATAAAATAAATAACTTTGATTGAAGATGTCTTGATGATATTCTGAAAACATGCTATTTTAAGTATAAGTCAATTTGAATATTATAATTAAAATTTAATAACTTACCACCAATTATTCAGCTTAAACAGAGGGTGTTACTGGATATTTGTAATTGTATAATGGTTTAGATATTTATATATAAAGATATGTACAAGAGGTTGTGGGTCTGGACCAACTAATGCTGTTTCTGCATAAAATGTACACCATTATTAATATTATCTCCATCTAGTCTGGTGTTGCCACGTCAATGATGACTAAACTACTTTATGAAAGTCTATTACACACATTCTGGATACACAACATTAATACATCTTTTCCAATTAAATTACAAAAGAATTAAAAAAAGAATAAAAATTAACCTGTAAGACAACTCACAGCAGAATAATAACTACACTTTACAGAAAAGCCACACATAAGAAAATATTGAGCACATATTTGAAGTCATGACTGAAGTACAATCAGTGGAGTTAATGTACACTATGAATCAGAGTAAAAGAAATTTTTACACAATATAGTGTTTTGTAAAATGGTCAATTCAAAGTAGAACAACTCTCACAAAAAATAGTTATCCATCAGTTGTCATTAGAAAAATCTTAAAAAGGCAACAAAAAGAAATATCAAAAAAATACTCATGACAGGTGCTACCATGTATTTATATGCATTAGGAATAGCAAGTGAACTACAAAAAAATAGTTATCCATCAGTTGTCATTAGAAAAATCTTAAAAAGGCAACAAAAAGAAATATCAAAAAAATACTCATGACAGGTGCTACCATGTATTTATATGCATTAGGAATAGCAAGTGAACTACAAAAAATCTGCAAACAAAATAATCTTAGAACAGCTTTTCATAATCATGGAACACCATGAGGAATCCTAATCTATACAAAACTTTCAAATTCTGAAAAACAAGAATTCCATCTGTCAAATATCAAATGAAGTTATAAGGGCATATATTATATGTATATATATATATATAATGTAAAATTATATGTTCATGTATATTTGTATTCATGTATTTAAATTGTGGTTGTTATCATTCTGAAGAAGATTGCTGGGGCAATCGAAACAGTGAATAGTGAACTTATAAAAAACATTGTAAAAAGTAATAAAGAACATAGGTGATAGTAATGTTAGTATTATATCAATGAAATGAGTTATATTCCATAAAATTTTAAAAATGACTAATTAGAAAAGAGAAACTTGGGTGTAAAATAGTGCATATTTGATTGGGAATAGACAAAAATATCAGGAGAAAGAAGTAAAAAGAAGAAAATTTAAAGAATATGACCTCAGAACAATGAAAAATAATCCTGTAAAGTCAAGCAAATGTGATAATCCATTGGATTTGGAAACCAGTGAACAATAAAAAAAATAAAAATTGAATTGGTGATTCTCTAATCAAATAGGCTGGCAAAGTCAACAGTCATAAAATATTATACACCTAACTATGATGATCCTTCTAATTTTTTCATTTTTTTATGGTTGGTTAGTTCAGTATTCTTAAATATAAACATCACATGTTTGACTTCCACACCAGTCCTGTTCAGAATCAAGCCAGCAATTCCTAAAAACGGAAGACATCAATATCATCTAAAGAAACATTGAGTTATATAATAACCAGTGTGCTATTACTAACAGTTGAATATATTTGAACATGTATGAAGAAATCAATTTCACAATAAAGCTAGATGGTAGAAATAACCAAGCCTATAATTACAAATTATTAGCATGTATTGTAATAAGTAATCCTCTCTATTTTCCTACATCAGAGCCATCTGATGTGAATTTAAGTAATAAGTAAACACCAGATGATAGTATCATCTAAATCATAGTAATAGTTTTTGAATGGCTATTAGTCTTCATTCAAGTTATTGTCTTAAATTCGCACACCCAAAGTTTTGAATCCAAGCTACTTCTCATTTATTAAACCTATAAATAGAATGTATTCCAGATATTTGAGTTACATTGGTATCTAACGTCCACTGATTGTCTCTGAAGTAGAATAATAGTGTAATTCTACTCCTAAAGCAAAGGTTGAATGTGAACAAATAATTGTGCGTCTTTGTGAGATTATTATATACATAGTGTAAAAATTTCAGTTTTGTATTTTATTGTAAAGTTAGATTTCTTATTTACTTTGTCGCTTTCACAAATAAAACGATTGATTTAAATATAAGCTTAAATTTTATTTCCTATATCTTTTTTTTTTTTTCATTTTTCCCTTCATCCTACTTCTTTAAATGTCTATCTATATTTTGGTTTGTCTGGTTTGTATATCTATCTATCTAATTAACTATCTATTATCTTCCTATTTATCAGTCTACTAATTTAGTTATTTACTTATCTATATAGCTTATGCACATACCTATCTAATTATCAAACTATCTATTCGCTTACCTACTTAACCATTCATCTTTTTAGCTATCTATGTACTTCTTTAACTATCTACTTTACTATTTTAATATTTATCTACCTACTTATCCATACATTTGTCTATCTAATCATCTATTTATTCATCCATCCATATGTTTAACCATCCCACCCTTCAATCTCTTACCTCTTCTCCTTTTTTCCTTTCTATCTCTTTATGTTATATCTAACATATCAGTAGTATTTTTTAAATTGTTACGCCTATAATTGTACAGTCAGTGGACCTTTGAAATACATGTTTCTTAGTTAATAAAAGATCAAATAAATGTCACTAGTTTAAACAACATTACATGGTCTTATAACATAGAAAACAAAAACAAAAAAGGAAACAACTTTATTGTATGGGATTCATAAAAAATTTGAATGTTAGACCTGTGAGCGCCAACTCTACCAAACTTCGCCAAATCGCGCAGAGAATCTTAAAGCATGATTTCTGGAGACAAATACTAATATCGATAACATTACAAAGAATTATTTCATCTCTCCAAAAAAATTGTATTACATAACTATAAAAAGCATTTTTTTGTAATTTAAAATAGTAATTATATAAAAATAAATAATGATCGTTATTAATATTCATTAAGGCTGTAGCCTCAAGCACATGCGTATAAAATGCGATAGTAGGGACCTCTACAGGTCTTAAACCACAAGCTTACTATAGAGGTTCCTACTATCGCATTTTATACGCATGTGCTTGAGGCTACAGCATTAATGAATATTACTTACGTAATCAATGTGCGTTTACTTAATAAATTTATAATTAGAACTTTAAATTATCGTTATTGTAAATGAGATTTTTAAATGATATGGTTTTAAAAAGCTAATTCGTGAAATATAATGTTTAAAGATTTTTTTTAAAGAAAAAGAAAATAAAGATTAGTATTTAATGAATTAAAATAAAAATATACTATAAATGCTTTGATCAGTTTAATGATGTAAATCAAAACATAGTGAATACGATTAATTATAGAATTAAATTTGGAAAGAGGTTTTTGATAAGTAGACCTTAATTTTGAAAGAAAATATGCTTATGTGATTAAAAAGTAATATTTTTTTAAATGTATTTACAAACTGTATTTATTTACGAAATGAAAAAAAACAATAAAAGAAAATAGAAATGGTACGACACAGAAATACAACGTTGAGTTAATGCATAGGGATTGGAAGCAATTGCTTATATAAGAGAATAAATAGTTATTAAGAAACGGAAATTTTGGAAAAAATAAAACAAGAGCTAAACTAGACTTTAAGAAATTTTAAAACACCCAAAACGCGATCACATATGAGATGACTGTTAGGTGGTCAAATATTGGTTGAGAAGATAGTGACAACATATTACCATCATCAGCATCAAGCACTCGCAAATAATTAGTCCTTTAAACTTCAAGAGAAAGTCAAACAGGATAAAATAAAACAAAAAAATAGCAATACATTGATGATAAGATATGGACGACAATGCAAACCAATCTGTACACCACAAATACACTCACATATAAAACATACCGGTGCATTATTTTATCTATTTACTATTTTACTTACTGTCTTTTAACTCCTTCTGTGGAAAACTTTTCTTTGACAAATACTTGCCAATTTTAACTGTCCAATGAGTCCTAAACTTAAAATAATATTTACAATGTCTGCCACTCCCATGGAAACCACACTCAATTTCAGCATTAAACACACATTTTTTTAATGTCATGCATTATTCATATGTTTCACATGTCTTCCTATGAAGACTTTATTGTACACTAGTAGACTCATCAAAACATCACATGATCACCATTACATATGCTCACACATGTTTAATAAGAGTACTAAACTCTCCATACAGATAGGGATTTTATGCACAAACCCCCCTTCATCCATTAATTACAAAGGTTTGCACTTGACAGCACTATGGTATAGAGAATTTGATACTCTTATTAGACACTAGTAGACTGTATAGTGTTCATCTGACAGTTTGTGATGATGATGTTTTACTTATTAGTCTGATGAACTATTATCCATCATCTAGAATTAATTGTTAAACATCTTTAGAAAAAAAAAATATATTAAACTTTTCAAATAATGACAACTGTTAATAATATCACATGGTTTAACTTGTAATACAATGTTTCCAGCTGTATCATTCTTTTCTTTTCTTCAAGTATTGATGGTCCCACTAGGACAGTCCTAGCATGGGTATTGAACCTGAGAATTTTGGATTCAAAAATATTTAATTTAAGCTGATTGCTATGACACAATAAATTTGTTTTCATTCTCATGCTAGTTTTGTCTTTATCATCATTTTAAATTTATTATTTATAAATCTAAAGATTCCAGCCTCAATTCCCATGTTAATGCTGTCACTAGATGGCCAGAAGCATCAAAAACAGAGAAGACTCAAACATTGTCTTATATACTAAACTGTGTGCTATTACTGACAGTTTAATGTTTTTGAAGAGTTTATTGTAAGAATAAAAGAAATGTAGACTTCCCAATTAAACAAGTAATATATCTAAGTGTGCTAAAATGTAGGCAATAGTGAAGCTAAGTAGTCAAGCACCTTCCAAGCAGCTGGCCTGTGTTCACTTCCTACTTTGACATATAAAAAAAAATAGTAAAGCTAAAATTAATTGGCTAAGCACTTTCAAGAATTACATCTTCTTATAATCTTAGGAAATGGGTTGTGTGACACATTGGAGTATGGATGCAATAAATATTTAAATTATATGTAAAGTGAATTAGAAAATACATTTTTGGAGAGGTAAAGTCATGCTTCCTTTCAGTTTATAGTGCAGATATTATTAGCTATAATTCATGGTTCTTTGATTTTACATTGGGAATCATGATATTATATGGATGTGATGGTAGGAGAAGGTGGTTCAAACATATCGCCAGTGGACCATTGGTGTTCCAAAAAGATAAAAAAAAATTTTGGGTTTATTAAGATCTCTTTTGTGTAAAGTAGCAGTGCTGAGAGACATGAGCGAAGAACGATGTGTAGGATTCACAATAGCCCATAGCACTGGAACTGGTTTGGGGGTATGGAATTCTATGCATTCTATGAGGAGTCTGATCAAAGGGTAGACAGTATTTTGAATTATTAATTAATTTATTAGTTGAAGGGAAAATACAAAGAGTTGGTATTTAACCTCTGGTAAAATCGTTTTTCTATGTAAGATGACTGTGTTTGAACCAGCATTGGTGAGGTCTTTTAAATATTGTTTGATATTAGTTTTGTGAGATGCTTCAAATTCACCTTTCTTGCTGGAAAACTTGCTGGAAAACAGGAAGTTAACATTTTCTCAATGGAAAAACTTATACATCAATCTTACCAACAGGGCAACACTCCCTGATGACAGAAGTATGCTTGAACTAGGACCAAGACTTGTTTGTGGCCAATGGAAAAAGCCAATAATAAAATTGATAGCCAATGTTGATGCAGGTCTATTACACAATTCTAATGAAGATAAATTAATCACCTAGCTCATCAGGGTTATCTGTCACAAACAAATCATGATTAGAGGAAAAAATGTAATAATACCATGAAGTTCTTTTCAGATAACTCTATAACTTGACAGATAGACAGACAGACAGACAGACAGACAGACTGACTGACTGACTGACTGACAGACAGACAGACAGACAGACAGATAGATAGATAGATAGATAGATAGATAGATAGATAGATAGATAGATAGATAGATAGATAGATAGATAGATAGATAGATAGATAAATAGATAGATAGATAGATAGATAGATAGATAGATAGATAGACTGAGCGACCGACCGACAGACAGACAGACAGACAGATAGATAGATAGATAGATAGATAGATAGATAGATAGACTGAGCGACCGACCGACAGACAGACAGACAGACAGACAGATAGATAGATAGATAGATAGATAGATAGATAGTTAGGTAGGTAGTAGATAGGTAGGTAGGTAGGTAGGTAAGTAGGTAGGTAGGTAGGTAGGTAGGTAGATAGATAGATAGATAGATAGATAGATAGATAGATAGATAGATAGATAGACTGAGCGACCGACCGACAGACAGACAGACAGACAGACAGACAGATAGATAGATAGATAGATAGATAGATAGATAGATAGATAGATAGATAGATAGTTAGGTAGGTAGTAGGTAGGTAGGTAGGTAGGTAGGTAGGTAGGTAGGTAGGTAGGTAGGTAGGTAGGTAGATAGATAGATAGATAGATAGATAGATAGATAGATAGATAGATAGATAGATAGATAGATAGATAGATAGATAGATAGATAGATAGATAGATAGATAGATAGATAGATAGATAGATAGATAGATAGATAGATAGATAGATAGATAGATAGATAGATAGATAGATAGATAGATAGATAGATAGATAAAGTGCATTTTACTTTATAAATGTCAAACTTACTGCCCTCACAACTTTTACACAAACAACTTGATAAAAGTATATTAATAATTATCTATTAGTCATTTATTACACTAAAGATTATCCATTTAATGAATAATATTTTCATATGATAAAAGTGGATAAAATCCAGGTCCTATCTTGTGTAAGAGTTGTATAGTGAAAATTATATGACAGAAATATTATTCATTAAATGAATAATCTCTAGTCTAATGAATGACTAATACAAATTGTTAACATCTGAATATATGTAACTAATATAGTTTCTGTCATTATGTTAGTTTGATGAACTCTACCTTTTAACTTGTTTAAAGCATTGACAGCATAGTTAAGCCTGTTTATTTTTCAAATAACAACTTCATTCACACCTTAAAAAGATACATGTGGAAATCATTTCACATCTTTCTTATTATAGGTTACATTCTTACAAATGGGCAGCGGTTCTACAATGAAAACAATAAATAAGAAAATAACGAACGGTTAAAAAAGGCTATCTGCCTGGCACATGTATAAAGGATTACATTGAATTAAACTATTTAAGCAATATATGTGTCAACAAGTTGACCACTCAACACAGTGTTTTAACAATAAATAACAACAAAAAGAAAAACCAGAAATACAGTGGCTATCTAGGCGGTTTCAGGTAAAAAATCACACATTCAAAGTGGGGTTTTACTATAGTTTCCTTTTCGCCATCTGAATACTGTTTAATTCATCTTGTGAAAATCTATTAGAGAATCTATGAAATTCTGATATTATAATTTGTGCTTACCAGGGGTTACATTAATGTAACAACTTTACAACTTTTAGACTCAGCATAGGAGTCCTTATATTCAGTTAATCAATTTTGCCATAACAGTTCAATAAACACCTATGGGTCTTTGATCCTTAGATTTTCAGTTGATCTCTAATATATTGTATGTCCTTTGAAATAGAAAAGTGGAGATTGAATGCAAGCCAAGCCTGTTTTAAGCCTTTGATTTTTGGAGATGGCTGAGACTAATGACTGGTGCTTTTGCACCCCAACATAGTCTTCCTCATTGGGTTTCACATAGCAATTGAATGCCCTGGTTGGGGAAAAACCAGCCAAGAAATATGTTATTTTTGGCAATACTGTGGCATTGAGAAGGGTAACCTTCCCCAACAATGACAGTCGGAGTCTTGATAGCAAGGTAATTGATTTTACAACTTTCTTGAGCAGAGACTCTTCAAACTCCCTCATGATAAATGGGGAAAAGCCATCTTGAACCCGAGAAACTTTTGTGGCATTGCTCTGAATATCCCTGCAATTTGTTTTCCTGATTTGATTGACCACATGGCCAATTTGGCCTCATTGACTCTTAGACCAAATTCACTAGCGAAGTGATACAAGATTTCCTCTAGCCTAGCAAACTCATCCTGAGATGAGAGAAAGAGCACCACATCATCCATGTAGGAAATGTGATGAATGATCTCTATCAGAAAAGGTATGGAAATACCAAAGAGGGTTGCCTCGATGCACAACAGCAGGTTGCAAAGAGGAGTGTGCTTAGAGGCAAGTCCTGTGGGATGGAAATGCTGTGCTAAAATCCTGGAGCAACTTGACCATCCAAGGAGAGAAACACTTTAATTTTTGTAGAAAGTTCTCAATCATTTGGAGGTATGCCTTGGGCACTTGGAGCTCCTCCAGAACACAAAGGAGCATCTCGATCCTGATGCAGTCAAAGACACTGGCAAACTCTAATTGAACTGCAACTGTCTGGGACATCTTTTTCCTGTGAACATGATCAAAATGAAATGGAATTGGCTGATGGCATCTGCTTTAGAGCTGTCCTTTTTTACAAACTGTTTGGCAGACACTTGACTGATGATGATCTTCTGGATGTCATCTTTTATTAGGCTTTCAATAGTCTATCAGGAGAAGGCTCATGGAGATTGGCCTAAGATTTTCAAGTTCACTTGGGGTCTCTGGTTTTTTAAGCAAAGGCACCATGGCAATGGGGTGGGACCCATGAATATTCCAGCTGTCATCTGTCAGGAAGTCCACCATTCGTTTAATGATTGAGATGGCAAATGACCTTAAATGAATAAGCAGGAATTTGTGATTCAATGCAGCCCAGGGTGTGTTCTATTTGGGAGTGCCTTAAGTTTTGTTAATATTCTGGCTTTGGTGATTTTATGAGGCACCTTGTCCATCTTCATAAATTCTCTCTGAGTTTCTGTTATGCCTAATGGTTGTAATTTTTTGCATAATAGTCACTGATCCAAGTAGCATAGACTCACCACCATATGAATCTCAATTGATTTTGGGGCTCTGCAGTTTCTGCCATACCCAAGGACCCACATGAGGTTGCCTCTGGTCCAGCAATGTTGATCATTTAAATATTGCCTAGTCTCTTTATTGAGAGATATTCTGTAACAGCTTTTTGTTTGGCTTGATATCTAGTTTTAAGAGCAATGATATTATGAATGTTTTGACTTTCATAAGGCAAGGTCTCCAATTCATTGGCAATTCTGTCCAGTTCACTGATTAAGTGGAATGGACCCTTTGTTTTTTTTTGTGTACAACAGTTTATTAGCCAGTAACTGTCAATCAGGATCTTTCAATCAAGAGAGTTGATAACTTGACTATATTAAATTTAATATAAATTTTGGAAGACAACTGGGTTGTAGCATTTGATGTGGTCAGCATTCGAATTGTATGGGGTAAGTTAATTATGGGTTCCTGTACAAACACTGGTTCTGTTTTGACCTCTAAGGAGTAGTGGTGAGAAAAGGCCATTGTCCATAAATGAGCATCAAATACTGGAGATAAGGAGGGTGACATGTACACCAGGTCTATGAGTGTTCATGTAGATCTTGTGTAAAATGAAAAACCACTCTCTGGGAACAATTCTCTGCTGCTTACTAAAGGCTGGGTAAAGCTGTTGACAAATTTTGCTTGAAATGTTTTGTAGGTATGGTTAAAATCATCAATGATTATGGTTGGGAACAGACTGTTTCTCAGATATATGTTTTATTGAGTGAATAGCATTGAAGGCAACTTCTGAGTTTTTGTATAGGTATAGGTTCACAGGGTTGAATGTCCAACCTCTACACTGGATCACTGCAATAAGGCTATGTGTGTTTATGAGTAATAGTTTAAAAAAGGTAGAGATTTATTTTTAATAATTATTGCTATTTCTCCTGTGGAAATGTCAGAAAAGGAATAATGGAAATGTCCCAATGACTACATTAGTTGGATGATTCTTGAGCCAGAGTTAAGGTGCAGTTTTGTTTCACACAAACACAAAATGGCCGGGGCCTGATGCTTGTGACAGGTCAAAGTCTCTATCATGGACTTCAGGCCCCTGATTAATTAAGTCTGTTTTTTTCTTCAATATTTGACCCTACCTATCAATCAAAGCCCAATCAAGATATTTAAACTGGTTTATATTATCTAGCTGATAATCATTTAAGCAATAAGTTGTGAAGGAATTTTGCTTTCCATTACTATTGTTAAAAAATTTGAATTTTTTTAACATTCATTATTAAACTGAAATTATTATATATTACTTTTAGACTATTAAATTTAGTCTATAGACATTTGTTGTGAACTGGAAAAAATTACCAATGCTCCTTTGGTGTTTGTTTGTTTAAAAAATTTAAAAATATAAAAAGATGAAACCCAAACAAGTAAATTTTTTTTTTAATTTTTTTTATAATGTGGTCATGTGTGTTAGTTGTATAAGATTAAGTGGATAACTAAAGTGAGCTTGAAAGTCTGGGTTAAAACCCTCTCTAATTATATCTAGCTTAAAAGTATACGTATACTTGTATTTAAATATTACATATTCAGCCTGTATTCTACCCATTATTCTTCTATGTATTTAAATGAGCTTAAAGTTCTGCATATGAGGGGTCAGAATGACTTTCAGTCAACCTGGGTATGACAGCAAAATTTACTAACAAGAGCTTTGAACATGCAATCATCAGATTTTCAATGATAAGGTCAGCTGAAGAGTTGAAGAGTGGAGAATATTGAAGCCTTCTGTTAAAGTTTGAATACATTTTCTATATTAATATAAACCAAGCAGTGAATACATACATATATATATATATATGATAACAGATGGCGTTCTATCAAAAACACCGTCAAGCATAGTTTTCTGTTTACATAAACGTCAGAGCGAGCATTCACTATCTCTAACTTTAATTCCACTTTCAGATCATGATTTCAAGCTATTTGCTATTGTCAGTGAAAGACAGGAATAAGAAACTAGATCTAAACACAAACTCTGAGCATTTATGAAACAGTTTCTATTCAGCTTGCAAGCGTGAATCTTTTAGACACGTTAATGTCTTCAAACTCAGCATAGCAAGCCAGATAGCTACATGGGTCTGATCTCAGTTCAGCATCACCACATAGTAGAAGCCTCTGCAATATACATCATTGCAAGAAAGACCTCAAAGGTACATTTATGAAAAACAAAAAAACACAAGTTAAAAAAATTGCTAACGCTTGTATTTATGATAAAAGATGGCGTTCTACCAAAAACACCGTCAAGCGTAGTTTTCTGTTTACATAAATGTCAGAGCGAGCATTCACTATCTCTAACTTTAATTCCACTTCCAGATAATGATTTCAAGCTATTTGCTATCATCAGTGAAAGACAGGAATAAGAAACTAGATCTAGACACAAACTCTGAGCATTTATGATTCAGTTTCTATTCAGCTTGCAAGCGTGAATCTTTTAGACACGTTAATGTTTTTTAACTTGTGTTTTTTTGTTTTTCATAAATGTACCTTTGAGGTCTTTCTTGCAATGTTGTATTTTGCAGAGGCTTCTATTATGTGGTGATGCTGAACTGAGATCAGACCCATGTAGCTATCTGGCTTGCTATGCTGAGTTTGAAGACATTAACGTGTCTAAAAGATTCATGCTTGCAAGCTGAATAGAAACTGTTTCATAAATGCTCAGAGTTTGTGTTTAGATCTAGTTTCTTATTCCTGTCTTTCACTGATGATAGAAAATAGCTTGAAATCATGATCTGAAAGTGGAATTAAAGTTAGAGATAGTGAATGCTCGCTCTGACGTTTATGTAAACAGAAAACTACACTTGATGGTGTTTTTGGTAGAACGCCATCTGTTATCATAAATACAAGCGTTAGCAAGTTTTTTAACTTGTGTTTTTTGTTTTTCATAAATGTACCTTTGAGGTCTTTCTTGCAATGATGTATATTGCAGAGGCTTCTACTATGTGGTGATGCTGAACTGAGATCAGACCCATGTAGCTATCTGGCTTGCTATGCTGAGTTTGAAGACATTAACGTGTCTAAAAGATTCATGCTTGCAAGCTGAATAGAAACTGTTTCATAAATGCTCAGAGTTTGTGTTTAGATCTAGTTTCTTATTCCTGTCTTTCACTGACAATAGCAAATAGCTTGAAATCATGATCTGAAAGTGGAATTAAAGTTAGAGATAGTGAATGCTCGCTCTGATGTTTATGTAAACAGAAAACTACGCTTGATGGTGTTTTTGGTAGAACGCCATCTGTTATCATAAATACAAGTGTTAGCAAGTTTTTTAACTTGTGTTTTTTTTTTCATATATATATATCAATAGATGGTGTTTTACCAAAAACACCGACCAAGCATACATTTGTTTACATAAATGATCAAAGAGTCAGAATTAACTATCTCTTTCATTTTGCCTACCCTCAGATCAGCTGATTTCAAGCTGATTTGCTATCATCAGTGAAGGACAAAGCCAAGAAACTAGATCTAAACACTGACTCCAAGTATTTATGCACAAAGTTTCTATCAGTTTGCAAGCATGAAAAACGCCATCTATTGATCATTAATTCAAACAACAGCAAGTTTAGCGTGATTAAAACTTGTTTTTGTTTTTCATAAATATACCTTTAAAGGTTTCTGCAATGATATAGATTGCAGAGGCTTTGACTATGTGGAGAAACTGAACAGAGATCAGACTCATATAGCTATCTAGCTTGTTTGGCTAAGTTTCAAGACTTTATCGTTTTCAAAAATTTCATGATTGCAAACTGATAGAAGCTCTTGTGCATAAACACTTAAAGTCAGTGTTTAGATCTAGTTTCTTGGTTCTGTCCTTCACTGATGATAGCAAATCAACTTGAAATCAGCTGATCTGAGAGTGGGCAAAATGAAAGAGATATTTAATTCTGACTCTTTGATCATTTATGTGAACAAAGGTACGCTTGGTCGGTGTTTTTGGTAAAATGCCATCTATTGATCATAAATACAAGTGACAGCAAGTTTAGTGTGATTAAAACTTGTTTTTGTTTTTCATATATATATATAAAAGCAAAACAAGTTATAAATTTCATAATTTGCTTTTAGCTTGCATTTTATGATCACTAGATGGAGCTTTACTAATAGCTCCTAACAAGCTTTTGTTTACATAAACACCAAGAGAGATAGTATTCAGAGATAGTATTCATTATCTCTTCCATTATCTCCACCTCCAGACCAGCTGGTTTCGAGCTAATTGGCTTACGTCAGTGAAGGGTAGGGAGACTAGAAACTAGATCTAAGTACTAACTCTAAAATCAGCATTTATCAAACATGTTTTTATCAGTTTGAAAGCATGAAATTTATAAGATAACGTAATGTCTTCAAATCCAGCTTAACAAACTAGATAGCTATATGAGACTAAAATCAGTTCAGTTTCACCAATATAGTAAAGCCTCTGCAATATATATCATTGCAAAAAACCTTCAAGGGTACATTTATAAAAAAATGAATTTCATAACTTGCTTTTAGCTTCCATTTTATGCTTACTAGATGGAGCTTTACCAATATCTCCTAACAAGCTTTTGTTTACATAAATGCTGAAAGAGATAGAATTCAATATCTCTTCCATTGTCTCCACCTCCAGACCAGCTGGTTTCGAGTTAGTTGGCTCACATCCCCGTGAAGGGTAGGGAGACTAGAAACTTTATCTAAATACGAACTCTAAAATCAGCATTTATCAAACACATTTCTATCAGTTTGAAGGCATGAAATTTATAAGACATGTAATGTCTTCAACTTCAAATCCAGCTTAACAAATTAGATAGCTATATGGGTCTGAAATCAGTTCAGTTTCACCATATAGTAAAAGCCTTTGCAATATATATCATTGCAAAAAACCTTTGAGGGTACACTTATGAAAAACAAAAGCTTGTTAGGAGTTATTGGTAAAGCTCCATCTAGTGATCATAAATTGCAAGCTAAAAGCAAGTTAAGAAATTTATAACTTGTTTTGTTTTTCATAAATGTACCCGCAAAATATGTATTTTATATATATGGGGGAGATGGTGAGCTGGACCAATTGATGTTCAGTACATGTATCCTTACACTGAAGCTTATGTATCTTTTTTGCACTATATAGCTTTATGTGTCAGTTGTATAAGATGGAGTGGATGACTAAAGGGTGCTTGAAACGGTGGGTTCACATCTCTTCTAATTGCATTTAGCTTAAGAGTATATACAACATATTTGTATTTAAATATTGTAATGCATTAAATAAAAGTATATTGATGTATACATTGTTTCATATTTAAAAGTAAAACACCATTCACCAAGTTTATCAGTGATAAGTATTTTAGAAATTTAGAATTTTTCGATCCTTGCTTAGCTTTTAGGCATTATTTATATGTAAATATATATATAAACGTTTAATTATTTGAAGTATAATATTTATTATTGTTTGTAATTACAGGAAAAAAAATTACTTTTTGTAGCTGGAAAAAGTTATCCAATACGAGTACCGAAGTATAATTTCGATAATCCAGTGTTTAGCAATCAGAGTTTCTCTTAAAACACTTTTTTTCTGTCATTATGTTTGGTTTATGTAAATAAATATCATATAAAATTAAGTATTTTTTTGATAATGATTTTATTTTGAAAGTTGTATTTTTTAATAAAACTTTTGTAACATGCTATTACTTTAGTATAGCTGCATACATATGTATTAATAAATATTTCGACAGCACAGGTCCTCTATTTAAAAAAATAAAAATACATAATATGTTTTTGTGTAATGAAGAGAAACTGTTTCTATATACTGTGTTTTATATTTACGTGTAAAGATTGAATTTTAATTTTTAGTAAAGACTTCAGTTAATCTCATGATTAGGTTTATAATTTGAAATATATTGTTGCCATTTTAAATGTCATATTATAATGAATAAATCTCTTTATTTTTATGAAAGTATTTGTCTTTAATTATAAAATAAATTACATCACACAGCGCAGTGAAATAATGCTGAATCCTACTTTTTCAGAAAGTGAAAGAAATATGCATTGATAAAGAAATTATTGATAAAACAACAAATGTATTTGTTTTTTAAAACATAAAATTGTTCATATGTATGCCTATTAATAAATTTTCCTCCCAGAATTCAGGCGAATTCGAGAAAGTTTGTAAAATACATTACTATAATAATGAATAATATTTCTGTAACGCATTTTTACTACACCTCGATCACATAAGGTTGTGGAAGGACGTAATCACAAACATATGATCAAAGACATGTGAAAAAGATTTATGATCCCCAAGATGCACATTTCGAGCTAAACCAGCACTCATCAGTTAGCCTAGACCTAGTCTAATGAATAACTATTGAAAATTATTAATATATTACTCTAATGTTGCTCTCTAAAGATAGTAACAAAAAAGAACATGTGTGTAGAAGCAAAAGAAAGGTTAACTATATAATTATATTTTCTATTTAAAAATAAAGTTTGTATTTTAATTTTTAGGGATATTATTTGATTGCCTTTGATCATATTTATAATTCGAAATATCGAAAGGATAATACTAAATAAATAAATCTGTTTTTCGGTGGAATTTTGTTTTTTTTAAAAATGACATAATTTAGACATACTAAAATATGCTCGAATCCAAGTTTCACCCAAAGTAAAAGAGAGAATAAATTATTAATAAAATAATAAATTTAGATATCAAACTTACAGCTTTTGGTTTTTATCTACATCTTTTAGGCTAATTCTAGATTTCATCTTTTGTTTTAGTTGCATGGTCAACTTAGTGGTAAACATCGGTAACTGAAAATAGATAACAAATCATTATAGATATAATAAACACCTCCATACTTCCCTTTTTTTTAAAATTCATATAAATAAAAATACAATAAAAGACAAATGACCCCCAAGATGCATTTCGTGCTGGACCAGCAGACATCAGTTGGCCCAGGTCGCTATCTCTCATATATATCACTATTATATTCAGAACTTTCATCTAGAGTAAATTGTTACATTTTCATTTACCATTGTCAAACTCCCTCCACTCACAACTTGACACCATCCATTTCAGATAAATATAATAATAATAATTACTAATCATTTTCGAAACTAGAGATTATCTTTAGCACAGATATAAACTTTAAACCTTAGTTAAAGATTAATATATCTGTTTGTTTTTAAATTTACACACACATCGAGTTATTCACCTTTCTCTTTCCCATGAGTAATAAGATCTAATAAACACTTCCATACTTCCCCATTCTTTTTAAATTCATATAAATATAGATACAATAAAAGACAAATGACCCCAAGATGCATTTCGTGCTGAACCAGCACTTATCAGTTAGCCCAGGTCACTATCTCTCATATATATATATATATATATTATGAAGAGTATTTATCTAGAGTAAATTGTTACATTTTCATTTACCATTGTCAAACTCCCTCTACTCACAACTTTGACGCCATCCATTTCAGATAAATACAATAATGATTATTACTAATCATTTTCGAAACTAGAGATTATCTCTAGCACAGATATAAACTTTAAAGAGAAAGGTGAATAACTTCATGTGTGTGTAAATTTTTAAAAAAAATCAGATATATTAATCTTTAACTGAGATTTAAAATTATATCTGTGTTAGAAATAATCTCTCGTTTCGAATATGTAATTATTAAAATAATTTCTAAAGAAAGGAATTCTAAATGTATACGGATGCATTTTTGGTAGCAGATAAACATAATAAAGCTTCTTAAACGCATACTATTGTTAAGTTAAACAAATTTATTTTATTATTTTTTACTTAGTAATAACATATTAAGAATGGACCTTGTTGCATAGCAACAAGGGCAAAATTTGAAAGCTGCCATGTGAGTGGGTGTAAATATTAGTCCTTCGCAAAAAACACGCTAAAAAGAAAAAAAAAGAAAATTCTTAATTAAAACAAAAGAAATGGTGCTTTACTGAAAAGCAGCAGTGCCTAGTGAGAGTCGTATATATAGCTGCATCAGTTGCATTTAATTCACTCACTGTTCATTCATTTGTTTTGATATTTTCTGCCACAAAGAAGTTAACCAGACATGAGACATTTAGAGTCTGGAGTCATCAGCAGTGTTAAAAGCTAAAGCAACCAAGGTAGCTGATATCAACCCCTGAGATGGCAGGTATCTGAGTCACCTAATGCTGTAGAAACCTTCAGAAGTAGTGGTAAAATGTTGTCAATGGCAGGCTAAAGATGTAATATGTTGGTCATCACTCAACCTATCCCCTGCTGCTGAAAATGGAGCTCTGATCAACTGATGTATGCCTACTTCTATTTTTCTGCCATTGCTGAACCATAGACTGAATATCAACATTGCAAAATCCTTCCCATTTGACCCAATCATAGCTGATTATTGAGTAAATGGAAAGTAAAGACTTCACTAGTCGAGAATATCAAGCCAATATCAGAAACATTATTCAAAATCAGGTGTCAGAAAACAAGTAGACCAAAAGAAAGTACCTATAACTGAATTTGATCGATAAAACTTTTTTTTTCTAATTGTAATTACTAAAAAGGTATTTGATAACACTGATGAACTATAGAATCTTTTTTTAAGAAATTAAGTTTAAACATCTTTCTAAAATATCTGTTTTCTATGTTCTAAAATAGTTTAAAATATTAAAATGTATGTATATTGCCTATACGAAACTTAATGTAATTATAACGGACTTGAACTCGGACTTTCAAGCTCCCTTCATCCATCCAATCCATCTTTATGTAAGTTAATATATCTTTTTTTTCTCTCGTGTCTTAGCATCAGCCGGGAAACGAACCCGCCAACCCGGGACCTCCTGCAAAGCGACTGTCGTTTATTTGATCTTTAACGACAATAGTATTTTTTTTTAGTAGTTAACATGTTATTCATGTATAATCGAACATATTGTAGGAGGAGGCAAAAACGACTTTTGACAATGTGTATTTCCTTTTTTTTTTATTTTTATGGGGTTATTAAATTTATTTCCAAACAAAAAAAAAAAAAAAACCTCAACGGCTTCTTTCATTAACTTTAAATTAATTAAACTAATTAATACTTGTACAACTGACTTAAAATAAGCAAAAAATTAATTACAAATGTCCAAATCAGTTTTTTTCTTTGTGTCCACTAAAGAAACATCTTAATAAATCTTATGATAACTCAAGCATCCTCATTAAGCTGTTTTAGAGAGGAGTAATTGTTATTCGATACAGTTTTAACACATTTTAGCCAAAACAGGGGTTTAAAGGTAATCAGGAATGGATTTTACATACTTTTTTATCCGATTGTTTGTTAGCGAGCATAATTTGATTAGCTTCGAACTATATTAGAGATATTGTTAAATAACTCCAAGTAACCGGAAACTCGGTAAAGATAAAAATGTAAAAAAAGAATTACAGTAGATAAAAATGTTACAGTTGTTAGCAGAGAGGTCAGCGCAGCCGTCTTGCAAGCAAGCAGTTGGTTGCAGACGGTTGTTGCGCGTTCGCCTCCCGGCCGATGCTATGACATATGAAAAAAAAAATGTTACAGTATATATATGATATATTAGTTTATAAGTAACAAATTTCCTACACTCACAATTTTGATGTTATTTCAAATAAATATATCAATGATTATTACTCATCATTTATTAAACTGGAGATTATCCCTAGACTAGATATAACCTTTAAACCACAATTAAAAATTGATAAAAAAATTTAATTAAACCTAAGTATAAGAAATAACTTAAAATCGTTTTTATGTGAGTAATATATTTTTAAAACTTATATTACGTCAAATATATATGAATCACTTGAACAAAAATATCTGAGTGACATATGATTCATAATGTATTTCATACCAAATCAATATTCATCAGTCAACCTAGGTTTAATCTGTTACACATGTTTTTATCCTTTGTTCATTATTTGTCAATAACAAATTATCATACGCTGATTTATAAGTTTCAAATTGTCTGCAATCATAATTATGTTTGGCATTGACCAATTGAAGATTGACGTTTTTAGCATGATACTTGGAAGTTATTTACCTTTTTTTAGAACGCTTTATCCATAAGTTAAAAAGTAAATGTTTTAAGTACATCTAATATATATATGTGCAGGCATAATTTTGACATAATTTAGAAGATAAAATTCAAAGAAGAAAGATGCCATATAGCAATGTAATTATGTTCCAATTGATACATAAATATTAATGGTTTTTAAATGGTTAAACAGAAGAAATTGGCTTAATTTAGTTCCAAAAATAATGATAATAGCCAATGGTAGCATAATCATGGTAACATTTCCCTATACCCATTGAGCATTAAAATCTTATAACTTGAAGAAGACATAACTGTATATTGTAGGTCTATAGTAAGCTTACAAGAATAAAGATTAACCAATGAAGAAGTCATATAGCAATACAATTTATTTGATAATTAATTGTAGTGTAGCAAATTGTCAGATGAAAATCACAAAAAAAGTTAATATGTAAAATAAACATAAGAATCATTAGTTTTAAACTGTAAGTTGTATCCATATAGACTATAATTTATTTACTTGGTCAAAGCAACACTTGATTTATTTTTACTATTTAGAATTATTATGATATAATATGGAAGTATATGTGAAAACATATATATATATGCACAATTTAAAATAATATTTACAGTAGAAAATATTAATAGGTAGAAATATTTAAAATAAAAACAAAAATAATTGTAAATCGTTTTACTAGAGCATGAGGTCTACTCATTAGATGGCGCCACATAGCAACAACAAGATGGTTGAGAAAGGTAATGCGCTATGCAAAAGATTTGGATAAAGAATTTATATCAGTATATTTGTACAAAAGATGGAATGATTGTGTTAAGAGGATTATTGAGTGTTATAGTAGTAAGGAATGGGATAAAAGAATAAATTTTTAATAAAGACTAGGGAGTTAGAGAGATGGAGAAATAGTATGGAGAGTAAAAAGAGTTTAAATATATATAGAAATAAACAGAATATTAGGTGTGAGTTAATATATGATAATAGTAAGGAAAGTAGTTTATTGTTTAAGGCTCGAACGGGATCTTTAGCTACAAAAGAATATACATGTAAATGGAAAAATATGGGTGATTTATTTTGTAAATTATGTAAGGAAGGAATTGAAAATATTAGGCATTTGTTAATTGAATGTAAATGTTTGAAAACAGAAAGGGTACATATAATGAAGTTGTGGAAAAATAAATATGAAAAGAGTGATTATACAGAAAGTGAATTATTGGTTTTTATGCTGGGTTTGGGAAAAGATAAGGGGGATTTAGATATAAAGGTTATAGAGTTGACAAAAATTATGTTGTGGAAATGGGATAGAGCAGATTATGGGTAAATTTAGAGTGGGGAATGTAAAAGAAAGTGGCTAACAGGTTTATCTGGGCATAATTGCTGAGATATTCTTGACTTCGTTTAAGGAGAAGCCATAATACATCACATCACATAATCAATGAGAAAAATTGTTTGGATGAATGGGAGAAAAATTGATAAATGAAGCAAAGAAAATAAAGTGGCTGATAAAGAAATTAACAGTATTCTCATAATAAATATGATGTAGCTAGAATTACATGGAAGAGAAGCAGTAGCAGGGTTAACTTATGGTAATGATGCATTGTGTGTTAGTAAAGGAGTGTTAGATTACTTAGAAAAAGTACAAAGAGAAGTAGAAAGACATGCATTAGATGCAGATGTGTGGATGGCAAAGGAGGCAATTCAAGGTGAAATGGGATTGTCAAGTTTTTATATGAGACATGCAAGAAACATAATTGAAAATGTTTGGTAGATTGCAATTTATGGATAATAAAAGTATAGCTAAAATAATATTTAATTGGGTTACAACTAAAGGACAGGAAACAATATGGGTGGAAAGGGTAGTACGGCATGCAGAAGTTTGGATAAAGTCTTTATGACAGTATGCTTATATAAAAGGTAGGATGATTGCATAAGGAGAATTGTTGGGGTGAAGAATGGGATAGAAGAATAGATGCATTAATAAAATATAGAGAGTTGGAGAGATGGAGAACTAGTATGGAGAATAAAAAACATTTATATATATATATATTGAAACAGACAGATCGAAGGATCGATCTTAGTTTCATAGTTTTCATGTTGAAGTACGGTAATTCTAAATCACTATTTACCCGCAATGGGGCTTTTTCTATTCCAGGCCACATAAATTTTAAGTTAGTTATTTTATGCTTGTTTAAAAGAATTTAATGTAAATATTACAAGTATAAATATTACAAATCATGATAAATAATATTCGTGTGTATGGTTTGTAGGTTTATATTCGCTCAATTTAAAAGTTTCATTGCGTGTATAGGGCTTTTTCTATTCCAGGCCACATAAATTTTAAGTTAGTTATTTTATGCTTATTTAAAAGAATTTAATGTAAATATTACAAGTATAAATATTACAAATCATGATAAATAATATCCGTGTGTATGGTTTGTAGATTTATATTCGCTCAATTTAAAAGTTTCATTGCGTGTATATTTTTTTTGTAATTTTAAATCTTTCAAAATTATACAAAGTCATTTAAAAATGCTGATCAAAAGTCACATTCCTTTGATCGGTATTTTTAGTCAAATCTTACGTGTACAAAATGTATAGAATAATTAGTTTGTACTTTGAAAGTTAAGATAATGAATTTCAATTTTGTATTCATGAATTCCTATGTAATTATTTAGTTTGTCAATTTAGAATCATGTATTGAATTTAGAAATAAATGTAAATCAAACAATAGAAATGAGAAATGTAGGACTCTTATCAAGAAATGCGAATGCAATTGTATAGCCAAAATTAGATATTGCTGGAGGCCAGAAAATCAAAGGAGGCGGAGTCATGAACAAAAAACTAGGCAGAGTGATCAACTGTAGCCATCTTGTATTATAATATACTAAGGGACTCTACTTTTTGACTTTGCTGTGGGTAGACCATCTCGGGCTACAGCAAAGTAGTTGTGCCAGAGAAATCATCTCAACTGTGATTAAGAAGTTGCCCGGTAGATTGCAATAATGTTGGGCTAAGTCCAAGAAGCTGATCCCTGTTCTGCCGATTTAAATCTTTCGAGCCGCTGACCCATGATGTTTCCTGTGCTTCCAGTTTTCTCAATCCCAACCTTTAAATTGATCATGCCATTCTAAGGAATCCAAAATGCGCGCCTACGTTCTGCATAAACATTACCGCAAGGAGAAAAGCTGGATGAAGAAGAATGGTAACTCTTGTTACATGAACTTTTTAACTTTCCTCTAAACTAATAATTTTATTATTTAATCTGTTATGAATTAATCTAGGTAATTACATGTAAATTTCTTGCTTTCCTTTGTTAAAATGTTACACTAAAGCCTGTCAGTAAATTTTTTTTCTAATACGTCTGTGCTCTAGCCTTTAGATGATAATTTACTAATATTTTGTGCCTAATAGTAATTCATTAGTGAAAATACTTATATTTTATTATTACTTACATTTACAAACAAAGCGATGCCAATAATAATATCTTTCAACTCTAGTTAAAGCCATTAAAGTTTATTTCATAGTATTATTAGTATATTCATTTTAAAAGTAATTTTCTTTTATCGAACTAAAAAAATTGGTTCATTTATGTTGAGTTGAGAAATATTCAAGTACTGCATTGTTCCATTTATTTTGTCAAAATGATATTTTAACCTTTGCTCCAAATAACAAATATAAAATAGAGCCTAAATTTTCATTATGTTATTTTTTATATATGAACGGAGTAATAATATAAAGTGAATATTTTTGTTACTATTATTACCTTCCAAACAACCTGGGGAGTTATGGGTTTCAGAGTGAAATTAATTAATTGTTACTTTTGTGATCTTTTGATTTCGCTATGTTTTATTTTGAATAGTCATATCAGATTGTTGCATAGAAAATGTTACGGAGAGATAATCAAGGTTTTATATAGTTTTGCTTTAAGTCCACTTCCGATCACTCTTCCTCGATGTTACTGTGGCAGTGCCTTTTCCTTCGCCTAAATTGGCGTCTCGTTTTTACTACCAATTGGAAAGAAAGAAATTCTTCTCCAGATAATCTCTTGGATCACCAGGGTTCGAAAATGATCCCGGCTGGTTGTAGTGTCCCGGATCTACTTGGGGGCATTAAGACTTGTCAAAGTACAAGCCGCCCGGTCTTCCGTCAATGCACCGCAAGTTATTATTGTAGTATATCTTAAGCTCTGCAACCATCAGTACATCATTATTATATTATATTTTTTTTATATAAAACCTCCTCCAATTATCCGTATACGTAATGGTTTGAATCTATTAAAATCAAACAACTTAATAAAAAATAGTAATTGAATATTTTAAATGCTCAAATTACTCTGATTCTCATAGCAACTCGTATGACCATTTAAAACATATAAATATTGGCATGCGTTTTGTCTATCAGTCTAGATTGATTATTAAGGACTAGTAGCAAATTATTAGAAATATACGTATGAAAATTTTACCGTATCTGTACATAGTATTCAATGATTTCAATAATTATTAAAAATTTATCTAATCTATTTTGTCTCTCTGGTCTTATTACTCTCGAAATCTAGTTAAGCATCTGCTGTCTGTATCGACAACTTAAATATATGTTGAATTATTGACCGTACCAAAATCTCGAATATAAAATATATAGGAATAACTGATTGTAGGGTAATTTAGTCTGTGTTTTCTGATGAGCTAGTAAAGGGAAAACCACGTACCATTGTTGCATTGTTCATCGGTTGGTCATGCCAGGGGTTTGGGTTTGAATTTGGTTTGCATTTTGGAATTTATTCCTAGACGTGGACTGGGTTTGAATTCGGATTACTGTGCGTGATTAAGCATGGTGATTTTACCGGTACAATATATATATATATATATATAAAAGTAAACAGAATATTGGATGCAAGTTAATTTATGATAATAGGAATGAAAGTAGTTTACTGTTTAAGACTTAAATAGGATCTTTAGCAATAAGGAAATATACACATAAATGGAAAAATATGGTAGTTTTAGTCTGCAAGTTATTTAAGGAAGGCATAGAAAATATTAAGCATCTGTTACTTGAATATAAATGCCTGCAAGCAATTGTGGGAGAATAAATATGAACAAAGTGATTATACAGAAAGTGGATTATTGATTTTTATGCTGGGTTTGGAAAAGATAAGGAGGAATTAGATATAAAGGCCATAGAGTTGACAAAAATTATGTTACAGAAATGGGATGGAGCTGGATAGAGAAGAATATGGGAAAAACTTAGGGTGGGGAATGGAAATGGAAGGTAAAGTGGTTAATGGGTTCTCTGTGCATAGTGGCTGAGAGATTCCTGGCTCATAAAAGAAGAAACCACAGTGCATCACATTACATTCATTGCACAATGTAATCTTTTTTTTTCTAAGAAGTATTATTCTTATATCTTCTTCTTTACTTTACTCCAATGCAATTTTTTTATATATAATTCCTTTAATTTTCTAACAGTTTTGACTGTCCTGCAGTCTTCATCAGAACTACATTTAAACATATAATCATATAACCATTATTCTATATACATATAAAATACATATTTTACATTATAATTCATAATCATATTTTATTTTAACCTTATATCTTTATTTCCCCCTTTTTTTTACTAATTATTATTTTTTCATTATTTCTAATTATTTCTACTTTCTTTTTACTGCTTATTTTTTACCTTTTCTTACTATCTATTATTCTAGATTACTCTCTAATATATAACCTTTTTGTTTTATTTTTAATACCTATAAATCTAATTTCTGTCCTTCCTTTCTATTATTTATCTATACTTATTATTTTATTAATAATTTTTATTCCTATCTTTAATCCCTTTTATAATTCACTTATTAATTTTACTCACCATCTGCATAATCTTTCCTTTTCCTTTTAAATTTATAAGTGATTCTTTTTTCAAAATCCTTAGCTTAATAATGGTAATGATGATGATGATAATGATAATAATAATAATGTATATATTGTAACATAATTAAAGAGTTCAAAAGATATCAAGAACTATAAGCAAATTATTCTAGCAATGTATTATATGAAATCACGTATAAGGAAATCACGTGAAGTGAGTACACTAGTAATTCAATAAAATATAACTCAGGTATACAGGCAGTAGGTTTTATCCACTTTTATTTCTTGGTTTGATGTTAAGTGCATGTTTAAACAAATACTAAGTGAATATGGTCTAGCAGGGCGCCACTAGATTATCTGAATCTAGACACGGTTATATCTGATAACCTTTCACATGTACCAGGTTTGAATCCCTTTTTGGTACTTTATTTCTAATAAAAATGAGAGATTTTGCTTTTTGAGCCATATCACTATAAGCACTAATAGTTAGGTAAAAGTAAAACATCTTTGAACCAAAGTGGAGTATATTAGACATAAATCATTTCTCAGATCTTAGCATAACAAATGTGTTTCAATATTTTTATAAGTTCACTAGCTCAGATTATATATAACTAATTTAGGATGGCAATTCACTCATCCTTGCATGAAATAGATGATGGGATGTGGTTATAATAATACTAAGAAATCACTAAATATTATGAAATCAATATTTATTTATGGCCTTTAAACAGTTAAACAGCTCATTAATTAAAACGTTGATGACGATGATGATGATGATAATAATAACGATAATGACAAGGGTTTCAACTACAGCTCTAGGACTAAGCCTAAACATAAAACTAATTTTTATAAAGAAATTCATAATTATTGCTTAATTTTAGCATATTTACTTATATCTTAAATAACTAATATTCAACCATTGATGATGATGAATAATCACACTTAACAAAGACTACACTTAATGAAATATATACGCCTCATTTAATAAAACAAACTAATATTTATTACTACATTTCTAACATATACATAAAAATTTCTAGATAATATGAAAATTGACATGAATAATAATAATAATTGATTATATTACAATCCTCAGATTAATTTTAAGTTCTTCCCCCTTTCCCTTCAAATGTATTTTGTATTAAGTTGGACGTCACATTGACCATGATTTTCACTCCATGAGAAAAGTATTAAGAAAAAATATTATCTGCTCATTGGCACACATACTTTAAAATCCAACATGTAAATAGAATATATATAGAAATGTTAGTAAGATTGAAAGAGCAAGTTTTAGAAACAAGTTTTAAATTATTTCTCCCCCCTCTCTTCTACCTCAAAAATGCTATACTTAATGAAACAAACTAATCTAATATTCTAACACTACTTGTTATTCCACATTCACTCCCAATTCTACACATATAAAAATATCATTATGTATGTGCGTGTTTTATCCCATAATAACAAAATATTATTAAAACCCAAATAATAATATTAGTTAAAACTAAAATCATAATAGCATAAAAAAAAATTGTTTTACATATTCATATTTCATAACTGTAAAATTAATAAACATATAATTTTGATACCTTCAAGATAATTTATGAAGCTCAAAGTTATTATTAGTAAGACATTCTTGTTTTAATCGATCTGAATAGTCTTTAAAAGTTCTTTAAATAAAAATATACCACTTTATTGCTAAAATGTTTATTAAGACTGATATCATAAAGAAAATAGATATAAAAAGTCATATTACCGATTTTTTTGTTTGTGGCGAATTTCCAAGGGTTCAAACTTGTCTTGTATAATGTTTATATTTCTGTAGCTACCATTTCCGTTTTACTGGGAACAATCTCTTTCTTGAGGTGTATAACTATTTGATGATGATGACTCTATTGAGGTTATTTGCTTTAGTGGACAATTTGGAAATCATTATAGTAAATTTTCTTCTCTTCTTGTCAAGCATGTGGATGAAATACAGCAGTTGTTTTCCCATTTGTAAATTTTCTTGAGTTTAAAATCAGTTGTTGGAACAATTAATTGGACTTGATGATTAATATTTATCAGTAGATTAATTCATCTTCTTTGAATGCAGGTGAATGCTTTCTTCCTTCTATTAAAAACATCTTATTTATCTGGTCAGTTGAAAGGTGTAGAATATTATTTTAGACACATCTTTTCTTTCCTATGTGATGTGCAGCTTCCCCAGATGGTCCAGAACCGATGGGACCCACATATAATTTCTCTAGCAAGCCATTTTTTTTATATTTTCAGCATTCAATTTGATAGTTTACCAATCTCAATCAATCACAATAATCATCTAAGACAGCTTTTTATATCCAATTTTTAGCTAACTTAACCAATCAGAGATAGCATCACTTGCTATTTTTGGACAAATTTGTTTTAATTAGATCTCTAATTTATTTTCAACCAAAGTATTTTTCAACTGAAAAGTTTAATCCTTTTTCCAGACACTTTTGTTTTAAAAAAAAAAAAATAGACTCAATTCTTATTTCCTTTCTTTTGTTTTTTCTTTCTTTTTAACATCCAGGTAACACTTCAAATCTTTGAGCTTCCTTCTTTAGATCTTGATAAGACAATTTCAAAAATTATAGCTCCAAAGTGACAATCATTTACAAAAAATTCACTACAAAGATCGATATCTGATTAAACAGATTTCCTCTTTTAACCCTTTTCCCGCGCTCGACGAGACTCCTCGTCGACATCTAAAATCACTCTAACTCAGTTCATTTTTATACGATAAAATTCGTTAAATATGTATTGAATTCGTTTTTAAAAGTTCTGTACGATGGTGACATCTTCCGATTTATTTTAGAAGTAAAAAATAAAAAAAAACGCATTTAAACCTAAACAAAGAAGGAACATTATTTGTGATTGGTTCTTAGCATGCTCTCAGCCGAAAAAGATATTCTGATTGGCTGGAAAGAACAAAGAAACTGCCTGATCAAAGAAAATAAAGAAAAACGCTGAGATTTCCATTTCGAATACGATTTAAATTATTATTAAATAATATTTATGGAAATTAAACATAATTTTCAGAGAGAATAATAAAAAAACAAAATTATTTTCGAAAAATATTGAAGATTTAAGTAAATATATTGAAGATGTAGTAAAAAGAAATATTTACTTTTCTATAACGTAAAAGTCGATCTTTTTGTTTACATTATAACTTTTATGTTGCCGATATAAAATATCTTAGAATAAATAAATAGCAATTTATTTTTGAAAGAACTTTCGTTTTCTTCATGACCTGAAAAATTAATTATATACTTTTTATAAACGTATCTGAGTTGAATTTAATATTATAGGCGAATATGTTTTAACAATAGGCTTTGTCTTCAGTTTGTGAGTTGGCCAATTAAAAGATTTGATTTTTATCTGATACAACCAATGATAAAATTAGCGGTTTAAGGGTTAACAAAAAAAATTGTACAAAAAAAATAATTTAACAGATTTAATACTTCCTTTTCTTTCAATATTTAGGAAATGTAAAATTTTGTATGTAATGTACACACATCCTCCATTCTTTCAAATCATTCATAGACTATCCTTAAATAATATGATTGCTAGCTTAGTAATTATAACCCAATTATTTAATTAAGTCTGTAACTTTTAAATCCCACTTATAATTAAAGAAAAGCAAAATAAAAGTATAGAATAAGACATTAAAATTGATCAAGCATAGGTTAGTTTTAAAGAAAGTTAAAATGTTGAATATTTGAAATATAAAACAAAATTAAATAATTTACACATACATTGCCTATATGTATGCATTATAACTTTGCTTTTTAAAGAAAAATTAAATATTAAATAGTTTAAATGTGTGTATTACCTTTCTATCAACACACAAACAAATAAAGCATATAATTGTTGTCCCACTCTTTTTCTGTTTAAAGCTTTTGAAATTTTGATCTGGTAGGGTTTGAACTTGGATGCCCTACAGCTTCATTTATGATTATATAAAAATTGTGATGATGATTTTGTTTTACCTTTTCTACATGCACATTACTATAAATTTGGCTAGTGACCAAATTGTAATGGCACAACTTTCTCCCCCTTCGGATAAAATCATCAGCACTTTTGTTTTAACTATATTTTAAAAAAAAAAATCCTAACTAATAAATACACTAATAATAATAAACACTTATAATATATATAAAAAAAAAAAATTAACTACTGGTAAATATATTTTTCATTAAAAAAAAAAAAAAACTAAAAATAATTTATTTGGAGATCTTTGCCAGGCTATTCTGCTGAAGTATAAGGGATCAAACTCCTAGCATTATAGGTCCCCTTATTCCCATCAAGAGCAGCAAGCATAAAGGCATTCTCTCCTATCTTTTTAGTGATTTTGAATGGTCCTTCATACAAATGCAGAAACTTTTTAAATTTGTTTCTTTGGGGGTTGCTAACATGAGGGGTGCGTACCAGCACAAGATCATTGATCTTAAATGGATGTGGTTTAGTTCTGGATTGCTTTACCCTTTTTTGACCCATGAGTTTAAGTTGGACTCGAGCCTTATTAAGGTCATCATCATTATTTATTTCCTCAAGGGTAATAGGCAAAGGGATTTTAATAAGCAAAGGTTCCTGTTTTCCGTAATGCAACCTAACAGGGGGGAATCCTGTTGATTCATTACAAGTGATATTAATGAGATTTACCAATTCAGGAAGTTTATTCACCCACTGTCTATGATCATCTGGAATGTAGACTCTATAAAGTCTGCTAAGCTCGCGCATAATGCGCTCGCAGGGGTTAGACTGCGGATTTCGTATAGAGCTCATAACATGTTTGATGTTCTGAGTTTGAACCCATTTCTTCCAGGTCTTCGATACAAAGGCAGTGGCATGATCTGTCAAAATCACCTCAGGTTTATCCCCGGCTTGCAACTGGTGTTTGGTGAGGCACCTGATAACACCCTTAGCATCAGTTCGTGGCACGGCAAATGCAGATACATATTTAGAAAATACATCATATGCCACTAAAATGAACTTTTGTCGGTTATAGGCCGGGAGTGGTCCATAAAAATCAAGTGCCAACAATTGGTTAGGCCGATCCGGGATTATGGGTTGTAAAATACCAACGAATGACCTAGCATGATACTTAGTCTTGGCACAAACTGTACATTGTTTAATGACATTGCTGACACTTCTATACATCTGATTCCAATAGAAATAATTTTTTAACACATAATAAATCTTTGGAGTGCCATAATGGCCATATTTGCAATGAGCATATTTTACTAATTTATTAATGAGGATTTTAGGAATCACGATCCTCCAAGGGTTACCATGATTAACCTTAACCTTATACATGAGAAGATCTTGGTTGAATTTATACTGGGTAAAAACTTTCTTAAGTGATTTCTTGGAGCTGTGGCGGTTTAGGGGATGATTCAGGATGGTGATGATTCTGCCCAATTTTAGGTCTTGTTTTTGAATCCCAGCCAAATTATGGTAATCTTTTAAGATATCTCTCTCTAATTCAACATTAATATTATTAATCAAGATATTCTCTGTACCGGGATGTTGGGGCACAAGACAGACAGGGTGACGACTAAGAACATCCGCAGGGATATTCTTAATACCCTCAACATAGACGATGCTGTAATTAAACTGTTGTAGGTATAGACTCCATCTAATTAATCTTTCATTATTTAAATAGCTTTTACTTAGAAATTCTAAGCTCCTATGGTCTGACAAAACAATGACCTCAGAGCCAAGCAAAAACTGGCGTAGCTTTTGAAAGGCCCATACTACTGCTAGGGCTTCTTTCTCTGTTATGGAGTAGTTCAGCTCTGCCCCTCTCAAATGTCTACTTAAAAAGTATAAGACCTGAGGTCTTTGATCTTCATCAAGCTGATATAAAACTACTCCCAGACCATAGTGGCTACTGTCTGTCTGTACAAAAAACTTTTTACCAAAATCAGGGTAAGACAAAATAATGTGGTTCAAAAAGGTTTGTTTTATGGTATTGAACTCTCTGGTATGCTCAGTGGTCCACCTCCACCTTTCTGATTTCTTCAATAACACAGACAAATACTGGGTATCCTCGGCAAAGTCCCTATAAAACTTATGATAATAGTTACATAAACCGAGGAAGGACCGCAGTTGCTTTTTGGTTTTTGGCATTGAGAAGTCCTGAATAGCAGCAATCTTTTCGGGATGGGGTTTGATACCCTGTTCGCTGATTACATGTCCCAGAAAAGTAATTTCTTTTGCAGCTATAGTACATTTCTCCAGGTTTATCTTGACATTATGGGCTAAACACTCTTCAAAGAATATCTGTAAGTGTTCTAGATGCTCTGTAAGACTGCTGGAAGCAATAACTATGTCATCCACATACATGATGATCTTTTCTTTCAATTGTTTTGAAAAGATCATATCCAAACATCTGATCAAACCAGCACCACTGTTAATGAGACCAAAGGGCATTCTTGTAAAAACATAAGTTTGACCTTGAAAGCGAAAAGCTGTATATTTTTGGTCTTCATGGTGTAGTGGTATCTGCCAATAACTGGCTGTCAGATCAAAAGATGAGAAAATTGACTTTTGTTTGAATTTAATTAGCAGCTCATGTACAGGTGGAGGAATATCGCGTTCAGGAATGGTTATCTGGTTCAGCATCCGAGCATCCAGACATACTCTTACTGTACCATCTTTCTTTCTGATAATTACCAAAGGATTGACATAAGCAGAGGAACACTTCCGAATAATTTTCCATTCCAACATTTGGTCTATCTGTTTTTGTACCTCGGCCTGATATTGATAAGGAACTGGATACATTCTCTGTTGAAAAGGTTCATTATCCTTTAACTTAATTCGATGAGTATATCCACTGATGATGCCTGGAACAGTGGAAAACAGGCTGTTATAATTGCACATCAGTTGGTATAAATTTTCTCCTATAGTCAGATTGGCAAGAAAAACATGATTAATTTTAGTTTTAATACCAACATCAATTAGTGTGCTTCGAATACATAGCAATTGACCAGAGAGTTTCGGTAACTCCCATTCAAAAGGCAACTGTTCTTGTTGACATAAAAATAGCCCATTCTCATAATCTAATTTACATTTATTTCTGATCATGAAGTCTGAACCTATAATGACATCATGAACCAATTCAGGCATAATCAAGAAGACATGACCAAACTCAGACTGGTTAAGCCTAAAATTAATCCAAACCTGCTTGTTGGACAGCCTGGTTCTCTTCCCATTAGCCAGAGTCACTTGTATCTGTTTAATGGGCAAGGAGGGTATACAACTATTTACACGAAGCATCTTTTGATACGCTTTTTCTGAGATGATGGAGGCTTGACTACCAGAGTCAATTAAGGCATTTATACTAATCCCCTCCATCAATAATTTAAGAACAGGACAGTTATATTGGATAGGTGGTTCACCTAGTTCAAATGGCTCTAGGTAATCCACATCCAGATCAAGGGTATTTAATAACCACATCTCATTGTCCCTCTTACTGTTAGCATATGGCCCCAGCACTGAGGAACTATTATACCAGGACCGTTCTAGTTTAGCGATGGAGTCTTACTTTGGGCTTTTCCCCCTGGTCTTTTTAGCACTGTGGTGATTCCACTTGTAGAGGGTTGCTCGTCTCTAGGAATTACTTTCTTCCCAACGTTACCCCTAAAATTTCCCCAGGATTGATTAGGAGGCCTAGCCCTATAATTGTTTCTATACCCATATCTACTAAAATTCTGATCATTTGTTTGATCACCTAGATTCAGACTAGAGACACTATAATTATACCTGTCCTTGGTGCTCTTGGGCCTAGTCTCTGAATCTAGCTCTGAAATTTCTAAAGCATCCAGAATTTCTGATGCTTCCTCTATACTGTGACAATCAGCAGCAATTAGCATTTGTTCAATGCTTCGGGGAAGATTGTGTCGGAGTATTCTCAGGATTTGGTGCTCTGAGAGGGGAAATGCAGTCAGACTTTTCAACTTAACTGCCTGCCCTCTGAAAAATTGTGTATAGCTACCCTTGGTACCCCCATACTTTTCCTGTGTAATCTGGTAGCGCACCTGGTCCTGCCTATCTTCACTCCAAAAACAGGCTAAGATAACACAACGAAAATCCCCAAAGGTAGTGGGCTTATCAAATAGGGACCGCCACCATTCCTTAGCATAGGCATAAAGATGGTTACATGCAATGGCCAACTTTTCCTGTTCACTCAGCCTACACACAGAAAAGAGTTCTTCCAAGGTATACAGATACTCTAAGGGGTTCTCCCTGCTCTCCCCACTAAAGGCCTTAATTTTAATTAAATTTGAGGTCATTGACCCTCCTACTCTATATTCATCTTTACTGGTATGGTCAGCCCTATCTACTAATTTTTTAACTTGTGGATTTTTACCTAAAGTAGGCATCCTTTTCTCTGACTGACTCTGTTCTGAGCTATCCCTACAGTCATCTGGACTGGTGCTACCATCGCTCTGGTCTGAATTTAGGTTTGACTGATCCTGCAGCCCTACATTAATACGATCTTTTAATTCCCCTATTTTTTGGTAGAGATCATCCATCTTGGGGTTTATGTATTCCACAACATAGGCCTTCTGGTTCTCCTCAACCTTTCCCAACATAACACCCAATTCATGTTGATTCATTCTGGGTCCCTCTTCTAAAGAACTGGACTTGTCCCTTTTTACTATCTCCTCCCTAAAGCTATCCATTTGTTTCCCCAATTCTTTCCTAAGATTTTGGTCAATTTGTACACACTCATTGGCCATGCTTCCCTTAAATTCTCGTATTTCCTTTTCTAAGCCACTAAACTTATTTTTCATAGTGAGGGTTTGATCTACACAGCCCAAAGTGGCTTCCTTATATGAGTCCACTTTGGCTACCACCTCCTCTAATCTAATATGAATTCCTGCAGAAGTTATTTCGGCATTCTTTTCTATGCATTCTGATATGGATTGGGAGACCAAACCATGGACCTCATTCCTAACTAACTCAATTTCTCTCTTATTTTCTTCGATAGACTGCTCCACTTGAGCCTTTAATGACTGTAGTCCCTGACAACAACCCTCTTGTTTGGTGACTTCCATAGATCTACACACTCCTTCTATCCTCTCCTCTAAGGATGCAAATCTATTTTTACACTCTATATTGGACCCTTCTATCTTAGTTTCCAAAGCTATGATCATTTGGTTGTTATTGTCAATAGAGTTCTCCAGATTTACCCTTAAACCTTCTATACTTTTCTCCATAGATTGACCTATCTTTTGTTCTAGATTTTCCATCCTTTGCTTACTATCTTCTCTTAGACTCTCTATGCTTATTATACTGTGCTTACTATCTTCTCTTAGACTCTCTATACTTATTATACTGTGCTTACTATCTTCTCTTAGATTTTCTATACTTTGCTTACTATCTTCTCTTAGATTCTCTATCTTTTGTTCTAGATTTACCATACTTTGCTTACTATCTTCTCTTAGATTCTCTATCTTTTGTTCTAGATTTACCGTACTTTGCTTACTATCTTCTCTTAGATTCTCTATCTTTTGTTCTAGATTTACCGTACTTTGCTTACTATCTTCTCTCATACTTCTGAGCATCTGCATTATCATGTCCATGTCTGATGGTGCCATCTTTGCTATTTGAGCCTGGCCCACTTCTGACTCCTCATCTACTCCCACACTTGAGGCTGTATTACTGCTACTAACATTAAAGGCATCTTCCTCTACTTCCTCTCTTTCCTTTTGTGTTTTTAAGAAAACCTCCCCATCCTCTTCTTCAGTATGAAAACGATCACTGATTCCTGGTATTGGGGCACCTTCCTCTTCCATAACCTCTTCCATACTATAATTTAGTTCACTCATGTTATAAAACTATGTATATCCCATCTGTACTTCCCTGACCATCAGAAATCCACACATCTTCTCCCTGTCTGACACCTATTCTGACCAACTGACTGATTTGATTTTCACCTTATTATGCATTACAAATACAACAAAAAAAAATTTTAATATCCTTATTTAATGAACTACACAACAATAATCTATATAGTGCATGTCTGTCTGTAATAGCCCAAATTATACATTCATCCATTCTCCCAGAAATCCGACAGATATTGACAGTCCACAGAATGACTAGCAGTTCACAATCTTGAGATAAATAAAAGAATTCAGTCACAGCACTATAATCACACAATGCATCACGAGCACTCAGAAGATCATCCCAATTCGATCACTATTAACTACCACAACCCTTGATTGAATGAAGCAAACTCTGTTGCAATAAAAGATGTATTTTAAGTCTTAGGGGCTAAAATAGATAAACTATGCCTTGCTCTCTCTCTTGGAGTCTTATGTGGCAAGTATCAAGGAATGCCCTGCTTATTATAGACTACAAAAACGAAACCTTGCTCTCTCTCTCTTGGAGACTTATAGGCTGATATCATGGCAGGTCTGCTGTTAACTGCTTCATGATAAAATAAAGATAACATATAAATTGGGTTGGAGCAGTGAATGGGTTTGATCATTCATAAGTTACACGAAATACATAGCATTCTCAAGGCAATGACAAAACTCCTCACTCATCATCAAAACTGCAATCTAACCAACCAAACTCCAACGATCAACCATCCAATCAAACCTCTAAAATCATAGACTTTTTACAAAATGAACTCCCCAAACACACATGAGACTACTATTCCATAATTCATCACTATTACTATGCCTATCCTATCTGGCAATAAATTATTTTAATGTTCCACAAAAAAAAATCTATTATTTATTTCACCTTTGTCTTAAGTTGTGATATTCATCTCTATTTTCAAAATTGATAAAAAATTAAAAAAAAAAACTGTTTTATGGCTGTACCCATTTTATCATCATCAATGAAAAATTAAATCATATTAAACATCATCATCTAAAATAAGACTGTTTGGCCAAGAAAATTTTGTAAGACAAAAAAAAAATTTTTACTGAAAAAAAAAATTTTACTAAAAAAAATTTCTCTATTTTTAACCACACATCTCCCATCATTCTATAGACTCTCTTTTTCAGGTATATGGTAAAATATCAGGCCCCAGTTGGGTGTCCATTGTAACCAAAATAAATGAGTTCAAAAAAAAAGATATTACCATACCTGAGTAGTCCATAGAATGATCATAAGTAAATTATAAGCAAGTATTAATAACCAGTATTATATGAAATCACGTATATGGAAATCACGTGAAGTGAGTACACTAGTAATTCAATAAAATATAACTCAGGTATACAGGCAGTAGGTTTTATCCACTTTCATTTCTTGGTTTGATGTTAAGTGCATGTTTAAACAAATACTAAGTGAATATGGTCTAGCAGGGCGCCACTAGATTATCTGAATCTAGACACGGTTATATCTAATAACCTTTCACATGTACCGGGTTTGAATCCCTTTTTGGTACTTTATTTCTAATAAAAATGAGAGATTTTGCTTTTTGAGCCATATCACTATAAGCACTAATAGTTAGGTAAAAGTAAAACATCTTTAAACCAAAGTGGAGTATATTAGACATAAATCATTTCTCAGATCTTAACATAACAAATGTGTTTCAATATTTTTATAAGTTCACTAGCTCAGATTATATATAACTAATTTAGGATGGCAATTCACTCATCCTTGCATGAAATAGATGATGGGATGTGGTTATAATAATACTAAGAAATCACTAAATATTATAAAATCAATATTTATTTATGGCCTTTAAACAGTTAAACAGCTCATTAATTAAAACGTTGATGACGATGATGATGATGATAATAATAACGATAATGACAAGGGTTTCAACTACAGCTCTAGGACTAAGCCTAAACATAAAACTAAATTTTATAAAGAAATTCATAATTATTGCTTAATTTTAGCATATTTACTTATATCTTAAATAACTAATATTCAACCATTGATGATGATGAATAATCACACTTAACAAAGACTACACTTAATGAAATATATACGCCTCGTTTAATAAAACAAACTAATATTTATTACTACATTTCTAACATATACATAAAAATTTCTAGATAAATATGAAAATTGACATGAATAATAATAATAATTGATTATATAACAATCCTCAGATTAATTTTAAGTTCTTCCCCCTTTCCCTTCAAATGTATTTTGTATTAAGTTGGACGTCACATTGACCATGATTTTCACTCCATGAGAAAAGTATTAAGAAAAAATATTATCTGCTCATTGGCACACATACTTTAAAATCCAACATGTAAATAGAATATAAATAGAAATGTTAGTAAAATTGAAAGAGCAAGTTTTAGAAACAAGTTTTAAATTATTTCTCCCCCCCTCTCTTCCAAGCGCTGAAATCTATACTTAACTTGAAACAAACTAATCTAATATTCTAACACTACTTGTTATTCCACATTCACTCCCAATTTTACACATATAAAAATATCATTATGTATGTGCGTGTTTTATCCCATAATAACAAAATATTATTAAAACCAAAATAATAATATTAGTTAAAACTAAAATCATAATACCATAAAAAAAAAAAATTGTTTTACATATTCATATTTCATAACTGTAAAATTAATAAACATATAATTTTGATACATTCAAGATAATTTATGAAGCTCAAAGTTATTATTAGTAAGACATTCTTGTTTTTAATCGATCTGAATAGTCTTTAAAAGTTCTTTAAATAAAAATATACCACTTTATTGCTAAAATGTTTATTAAGACTGATATCATAAAGAAAATAGATATAAAAAGTCATATTACCGATCTTTTGTTTGTGGCGAATTTCCAAGGGTTCAAACTTGTCTTGTATAATGTTTATATTTCTGCAGCTACCATTTCCGTTTTACTGGGAACAATCTCTTTCTTGAGGTGGATAACTATTTGATGATGATGACTCTATTGAGGTTATTTGCTTTAGTGGACAATTTGGAAATCATTATAGTAAATTTTTCTTCTCTTCCTGTCAAGCATGTGGATGAAATACAGCAGTTGTTTTCCCATTTGTAAATTTTCTTGAGTTTAAAATCAGTTGTTGTAACAATTAATTGGACTTGATGATTAATATTTATCAGTAGATTAATTCATCTTCTTTGAATGCAGGTGAATGCTTTCTTCCTTCTATTAAAAACATCTTATTTATCTGGTCAGTTGAAAGGTGTAGAATATTATTTTAGACACATCTTTTCTTTCCTATGTGATGTGCAGCTTCCCCAGATGGTCCGGAACCGATGGAACATACATATAATTTTTCTAGCAAGCCATTTTTTTATATTTTCAACATTCAAATTTGATAGTTTAATAATCTGAATCAATCACAATAATAATAATCTAAGACAGCTTTTTATATCCAATTTTTAGCTAACTTAACCAATCAGAGATAGCATCACTTGCTATTTTTGGACAAATTTGTTTTAATTAGATCTCTAATTTATTTTCAACCAAAGTATTTTTCAACTGAAAAGTTTAATCCTTTTTCCAGACACTTTTGTTTTAAAAAAAAAAATAGACTCAATTCTTATTTCCTTTCTTTTGTTTTTTCTTTCTTTTTAACATCCAGGTAACACTTCAAATCTTTGAGCTTCCTTCTTTAGATCTTGATAAGACAATTTCAAAAATTATAGCTCCAAAGTGACAATCATTTACAAAAAATTTACTACAAAGATCGATATCTGATTAAACAGATTTCCTCTTTTAACAAAAAAAAAATTGTACAAAAAAAAATAATTTAACAGATTTAATACTTCCTTTTCTTTCAATATTTAGGAAATGTAAAATTTTGTATGTAATGTACACACATCCTGCATTCTTTCAAATCATTCATAAACTAACCTTAAATACTATAATTGCTAGCTTAGTAATTATAACCCAATTATTTAATTAAATCTGTAACTTTTAAATCCCACTTATAATTAAAGAAAAGCAAAATAAAAGTATAGAATAAAATATTAGAATTGATCAAGCATAGGTTAGTTTTAAAGAAAGTTAAAATGTTTAATATTTGAAATATAAAACAAATTAAATAATTTACACATACATTGCCTATATGTATGCATTATAACTTTGCTTTTTAACAGAAAATTTAAATATTAAATAGTTTAAATGTGTGTATTACCTTTCTATCAACACACAAACAAATAAAGCATATAATTGTTGTCCCATTCTTTCTGTTTAAAGCTTTTGAAATTTTGATCTGGTAGGGTTTGAACTTGGATGCCCTACAGCTTCTTTTATGATTATATAAAATTGTGATGATGATTTTGTTTTACCTTTTCTACATGCACATTACTATAAATTTGGCTAGTGACCAAATTGTAATGGCACAATATATACA